>JBBYHL010000005.1:167628-254720 GCA_038381835.1 Adansonia madagascariensis
AAGTTTTTAATTATTTTTCTTAATAAATTTTAATTAAATCTCTAACATCAAACAAATTTTAAAATATATATATATATATATATATATTAAGATACAAGCAATGGAGAAGGATAGATTAGATACAATTAGCAAAGAAGGATAAAGTTGCAATAAAGAAGTAATTTTGTGATTTTGTAAATTCATATTTTCGAAAGAAATTTCAAATTCTAGATTTAGATTGCTCAAAGTTGATTTGGATCTGTCCAAATCCAATTTTTTTATTTGGATTCAAATAAAAAAATTGAATTTGTAAATCCAAATCCAAATTTTTTAGTCCTAATCCAAGTTTTTAGATGGGCCATTAAAAGAACTATAATATAATAAATAAATAACAAAGAAAATTAAAATAAAAATAAATATAAAAAATTATTGGAGCAACTGACTGTAGAAGCCCAATGAATCATTGAATTTTTATTTAGTTAAGTGTTTTGTAGGCTTTATTTGTAATTTTTTTTAATATTGGTTTTTTATGTATCCCAATTATTTTTTCTTTTACTTTTTAAATGTTACTTTATATTTAATGTAACTCACTTTAATACAAAAGATACTATATAAATCATTAATTATATTTTATTTAATACTAAATATCACAATTTAAAAGGATAACATATATAACCATTTCAAAATATTAAGAAGTTTGCAAATATACAAATTATTTTTTATTTGTACTCTAAGCAAATATATCAAACTTATATATATATAACTTTTATTTGAATACTTAATTTATAAACAAAAGTGAAATGAATTTTTTTTCATTTGAAATTAAGAAAATGATTATAGCTTAAAAAGTTCCAAAATTGTTTGATGTTGTCGATTCAAATTTGAAATATTTTGAACTTAAAAAATCCATATCTGAAATGGTCCGATCCTAAAATTATCTAAACTCAAAATGTTAGAATCCAAAAATATTTGAGTAAAAGATGACACAAATATGAGATTAACCTGAATCCAAAATCATCTAACTCTAAAGATAGTTTGTTTTGAATCTGTTTGTTTGTCACCTTTACAATAGTAGGTAGGGCTCCTAGAATCTAATCTTAATGTAAGTATGCTTGATTTTTTAGGGTCCTAAATACAAATACAAAATTAACAATCAAACATCTCTCAAATAAATATATTTTCCACAATGAGAGTCAACCTTGATACTAAAAAGATAAGTCTATCAATATAGAGAAAACGTGACAACTTTTTCTTCCCTTTCTATTATATAATTAGGGAGAGATTTAGACTAAAAGGGAAAAAAATAGAAAAAGAACTAATATCATATTCATTGAGAAATCCATTGTAAAACATCACACCATAAATATGAATTAGGATGTTATAAATTAACTAACAAATTATAGTAACTGACTATTAATAGAACTCTAGTTAGCATGACTGCATATTCTAGTACTCAACTTCTCGGTATAATGTTCCCCACACATCAACTTCCATCATCATGCTATTGCTTCCCTAAATTAACCACTTGAGCTGCTGCATTCATAACATTACTGCCCTTTAACGTTTCATTGTTCCCAAGGACCAAAATTTGGAAACTCAAAATTAATAATAAAGTAATTTTCCCATAGAGCATTGCTAGGGCCCAAGTTATACCATTCAATCAGCCATTAAGTTATAGCTCGATTCCTTCTTTTAACAACTCTTATTAAGCACAGTAGCTAGATAAAATAAAGGTTGTCTATCTTTTTCTTTTTTTAAAGGACTAATATTGGGAATCACTTTTGAACTAATCTTCTGAAGGAGGCTAACGTGAAATACTAGATTTTTTTTTTGCAAAATAAAGTAATTATAATTTGTAGGCCGTCTTCCTATTTTTTGCTATAATAGGCTAAGGTCCAAAATACTTGGAAAAGAGTTTGATGTTCTTTTTGAAATATAAAATAGTTTATCTGTGTGGCTGAATTTTTAAATAAACCTCATCTTCTATATTAACGTTTCTTTAAGTAATAGAACTTAATCTTTTGTTGAGCTTAACTTAACTGATCCACCAATAGCTTACTCAAGCTTTCCCTTTCCTTTAACAGTTCCTCAATAATAGAAACCTTAGTCTTGAACTTGTTAAGGATGCCCTACTAATGAAAGATATTTTGATGTATTTCATTATTTTGAACTGATTATCTATATAGATTCGAGGTTTCATTATATCATTTCTATCTCATGCTCATTTAGATTTACATGTCAAAGTAAATGTAAGCAAATATGGCTCATTGACTACTTGTGTTTATACTATTGAATGTTGTATATAATGGACTTTATATATGGGAAGACAACATTCTAAGGTAAGTAGTCTAAATTGATAGGCCATAGTCCATAGGGTTAATGTGAGCAATTAACTTATGTTAAGACTATTAAAAGGGGATTTTAGAGTGTCTATAAAGTTAAATTTATCCTCTTATAGAGTTAAGTTTATCCTCTTAAAAAGCATTATATAGTGTAGTGAAATAAACGAGGCCTAGGTTATTTGTATGTCAAATGATAAATTGTTCACATGTGGTGAACAATCATTTTTACATGGAAGTATATTAAAACTTTAAGATAAAGTGTGTAACCAGGCATCCACACAACTATGCGTACTAGTGTGCGATCATGTGCCCGGGGATAGCATATTGGGCCATTAGGGTATAAACCTCGATGAAGGTCTCGGACGTGTCTAGGGATTGTGTTAGGGTACCGAGCCTATGTGGGCCATAAGAAAAAGCTGGGGCTTGGACCCTAGTAGATTTTTTGAACATTATTTGCTGAAAGTTCTCACAAGCAATAGGCTCGGGCACGTAATTATTGAAGTATAGATGTTATAAAGGCTGTAGGTGATTCAAATTTTTTATCAGATTGTAAAGATGGTTATTTCTAAATATTTATGGATATGAATGAATGAATTACATAGATGGAAACTGATGCAAGAAGATGGAGCAAAAATTCAAGACCCAAAATATTCTTTGCATAAAATTTTTATAGTCTTATTTTTTTTCTATTTTCTAGGATGAGATCATAGTTTGGCTGGTTAAATATTTTTTTGTCTATATGTTTTGTTGATAGATGTATGTATATGACTAATAACATGCCATATAGAATAGGTGAATGCCACTCAGACTTATATTAATCATGCATATTAAAACCTTACATGATTTTAAAATATTGAGTGCAAGAGTGTTTCAAACCAAATCCATGGCCTTCATTATTAATCCATATATGAAAGCGTGGTAACACCTTGCAGCAGTTTTACCCTAGCCATACCCCTTGGTAGGTGGTCATTGCTGCTGGTATACTAGATTGGATCTTCTATGCGGAAAACATACTTAGGCATGTTCTTTATGAGATCATCCCTCGATGGCTTGATTACTGCATGGATCGGGTTTCATAAACAATTGTTATACACTTAAGATTGGTTTAATAATAACCTCCCCTCACATCTCTATTAGTTGAACTAGTGTCCAAACAAACGATTATTAATATATGTCTTAACCTAGAAGAGTTTAAAGTAACATATATTAATTGGATGGGATCCATGTTTTGGGCTATTTGAATTATGTTCACCCCTTAGTAGCTTAAGACAATAGATGTTAAAAATTACCATTGCAATGCTGCATATTTTTAAAGGTTTTTATGGAAAAACATATATTTATATTTAATTGCTAAATATCTATTTTATATTTGCTTGAGCATAATTGTAATATTTCGAATATGTTTATTTGCTTCAGTTCAAAATGTCACCTACACCTCTTATTCAAATTCTTATTGATATCAAATTAAATAGGGTTAATTTTAAAGACTGGAAAAGAAATCTGTTAATTGTTCTCAGTTGCAAGCAAAATAAGTTTGTACTTGACGAAGGTTCTACACCTGAGCCTTTACATGATGCACCTAATGTATAGGCTTTCTTACTTTACACTCATTAGAAATAGTCCAATGACATAGCACATTGCTATGTGTGCGCTAATATGTCAAGTGCTTCACAAAAGCACCATAAGAACTATGTCACTGTTAAACAGATCATGGATAATTTAGAAGATATGTTTGAAGGCCAAGTCAAATTGGTTAGACAATCCACTATTACAAATTTAATGAACTGTAAGCAAAAAGTAAAAACTCCGGTAAAGGATCATACACTCATGCTTATATGGTACTTCACTAAGGATGCCGAAATGGTGCCAAGTTGGAATACAACACCTACTTTCATGCTATGTATAATCTAGAAAGCACATAGTTAGGTGTCATCGAGCTTATGAGGGAGTTAGAGGCCTATGAGCTGATGCTCAATGATGGCCACCAACCTAAATAGAGGTAAATCTTACTATTACTTCTAATTCTGGTTCCGATAACAAGAAAAAGAAGAAGCAAAGTGCAAAAAAGCAAGAGGCCTCTAAGTTTTCTATTTTTCTTACACATGAAAGCAAGAAGAAAAAGAAGAATAAGCCAAATGACCCCAAAAATCAAAGTACTTCTATTATGGAAAGGTTGGTCATTGATTCAAAAGATACTTGGGTTATTGATTCTAGAGCCATTAATCATGCTTATGTTTCTTTGCAAGGGTTCAAGGAAATAAAAGGTCTGCTTGATAGGAACCTCTCATTGAAAACCAAAAATGAGAGCATGGTGTTAGTTGAAGCAGTAAGTAACTACATCTTTGTTTTGATGAATTTAGATTTTTTTTGTTAAAAGATTGTTTATATGTTCCTAGTTTTAAGAGGAACCTTATTTTGATTGCTTGTTTAATTAAAGATTTTTTTTTAGTTTCTTTTAGTAAAGCTATGGTAATTCATAAAATAAGTCTTTATCTATTTTGGGCAGACGGATGGTAATCTTTATTTGATCAAACTAAAAATGTACTCATTATTTGACATTAAATTAACGAATAAATCTAAAAGGTTAAAAACTTCTCATTCTAATGAGATGTACCTTTGGCATTTAAGACTTGGCATATTAGCCAGGAAAAGATTCAAAGATTAGTGAATAACAATCAATTATAATCTCAAAAGGAGGTACATCTTACCTAATGTGAATCTTTAAGAAAAATAACCAAAAGCTGTAAGGGCCTAAGATTTTCTAGAAATTGCTCGTATTGACGTATCTAGCCTCATGAACATTAATGCATAACGAGGGTATGGTACTATGTATCATTTATAAATGATTACTCAAGTTTGGATATGTGTACCTGATACACTGCGAGAGTGAAACCTTTGATAAATTTAAATAGTATCATGTGAAAGTGGAGAAGCAATCAGGTAAATCCATTAAGACACTTTAATTTGATCAAGGTGGTGAATACCTTTTCGATGAATTTTTGATAAACTTGTAGAGAATGGGATTTTATCCCAATTGATTATATTAGGTACTCCATAGTAGAATGGTGTAGCATAGAGAAGAAATAGGACCTTATTGGATATAGTATAGTCCATGATGAGTTATTTAAGACTCCTAATATTCTTTTAGGGATATACACTACAAATATCATGTTATATTCTGAAGCAAGTTCCAAGTAATCATTTCCTAAAACTCTATACGAGTTATGGAAAGGCAAGAAACCCTTTTTTGGACATATGAGAATATAGGGGTGCTTAATACATGTATTGGATAAAGAAGCAAAAAAGTTAGAATCGTATTTAAAATTATGCATATTTGTAAGGTATCCCAAGGGAACCAAAAAAAGACTTTTTTATAACCCAAAGAAATAAAAAGTCATTGTACCAACCCATGCAACTTTCCTTGAGGAAAGTTACATAATGGCTTTAAGCCTCGAAGTAAAGTGGTGCTAAGGAACTATCGAGAGATAAAATTACTCCATAGATTTTAATTTTGGATTCTATTCCAAGTTTTGAGGAAAAAAATACAAATGATCAACCACTTATTAAGCTTTATTATAGTAGGAAAAAATCTAACAAACCTAATTTCTTCATGTATCATGCCGAGATTTGTCAATCTGAGGGCATAGAATATGAAGATAATCTGGTCACCTATGATAAAGCTATGAGTGATGTTGATTTAAAACTTTGGCAAAAGGCTATGAACACTGAGATAGATTCTATAAAATCCAACTCGTTCTAGAGCTTGTAGAGGGTAAAACGCATAAGGTGTAAATGGGTTTACAAGAGAAAAAAGAATGCCAAAGGAAAAGTCAAAACCGTTAAAGCTAGACTAATAGCAAAAGGATACACATAAAACGCTGGCATCGATTATGAAGAAACCTTTTCGCCTGTTATGATGCTAAAGTCCATTCATATTTATCTATTCTTTGTTATGACTTTTGATACAAGATCTAGCAAATGGACTCTAGACTGCATTCTTGAATTACCATCTTGATGAAAGCATCTATATGACGTAACCAAATAGGTTTGTAGTAAAAGGCCAAGAAGTGAAAGTTTGCAAGCTACTTAGATCAATTTATGCATTCCAGCAAGCCTCATACTTATGGAACTAGAGATTTGACCAAGCGATCAAGGTCTTTGGCTTTAAGCAAAATGTTGATAAACCTTGTGTTTATAAACGTATTAAAGAAGGTAAAGTGGTCTTTCTAATCTTATACGTCGATGACATACTACTCATTGGGGATGATAAGGGGAGCTTGTCATTGGTCAAATTATGGTTGTTGCAACAGTTTGACGTGAAAGATTTAAGGGAAGCTAATTATGTTCTAGGCATTTGTCTCTTTAGAGATCGAAAGAACTTGATGATAGCTTTGTCCCAAACTTCATATATGGATAAGATTATTATATGTAATGCAATATGCCAAGAAAGGTTCACAACCTTCTATGGCAAGATTCACTCTTTCATTGAATAATTACCCTAAGACATCCAAAGAAAGAGAGTGCATAAAGAAAGTCCCTTATGCATTCATTGTGTTTAGTCTCATGTATGCTATGCTTTGCACAGGACCAGATATATGGTTGGTTGATATCAGTAGAACCCTAATAACAAGCACTGGCAATCCATAGAGCATATACTTAAATACCTTAAGAAAATGAGAAACTATATGTCAGTATTTTCTGGAAGAGACCTAATACCCTGGGTTATACGGATTCAGACTTCTAAACTTGTAAGAATTCAAAGAAATCAACTTTTGGGTCTGTATTTGTCTTACCAAAGGTGCCATTCTGTGGAGGAGTGTAAAACAAACTTGCACAGATGACTCTATAATGAAAGCCAAATATATGGCTACCTCTAAAGCGTATAAGGAAGTGACTTGGCTTCGCAAGTTCCTTAGAGACTTTGAGGTAATTCCTAGTGTGGATAAACCTATTACACTTTATTGTGATAATAGTGTAGCAAGAGCAAATACCAGGGAATCTAAACACCATAAGAGGATAAAACATATATATAGGAAATACTTGTAAGAAAGCTAGTGATGGAAGGAGTTGTTTATGTTTACAAAATCGCATCTAAAGAAAACAATATTGATCTTTTTACTAAAACTCTTATGGCTAGGAGTTTTAAAAGGCACATTGAATGCATGGCAATGTGAAACATGACTCATTTACACCTTAGGGTAAGTAAAAGATTGTAAGGAATGCCCTTAGGATGAAAGACATTTTGATCCATTTTATTATTTTAATTTGATTATTTATATATATTTGAGGTTTCGTTATATCATTGCTATTCCATCCTCATTTAGATTTACATGTTAAAGTAAATGTAAGCAAATATGGCTTATTGACTACTTGGGTTTATACCATTAGAATATTGCATGTAATGGACTTTATATGCAGGAAGACAACATTCTAAGGTAAGTAGTCATAGTCTATAGTATGTGGGGTTAACATGAGCAATTAACTTATATTAAGACTATTATTTTGTCTAAATCCAATTAGGGAGATGGTTTGTCTTGGTCATCTGGAGCGGTTTGACTCCTAAGTAGAGACAAATATATTATTAGAAGTAGTGATATATCAGACCGGACCAAAGTGCCATTAATACATTAATAAGTCTATTTACATGGATTAATTAACTTTTGATGTTCATTGTGTAATCACCTTAACCTAAGTAAGTAATTGGCTCCATGTGTATAATTTGTATGCTTTGACATTCCAAAGGCTAACGCATCTCGAAGTAGTAAGCTACTGAACTAGTTTGTTAGGCATATGACTTATACTCGATGAGAGCTTTACTTATAGATATGGAATCAGAATGCTTATAAAGAGTTAAAGTTGTCCTCTTAAAGGTATTATATGGTATAGTGAAAATGAACGAGGCCTCCATCATTTGTACGTCAAATGATAAATTTTTCACATATGGTGAACAATCATTTTCACATGGAGAGTATAATGGAATTGTAAGATAAGGTGATCAAGTAGGTGAAATGACATTTTCATCTTAAGTTGATCAGGGATTATCATATGAGGTATTACACAAATGATAAGGTCATTTGACTAAAAGGCTATTGGGAGTGCAGTCTCAGGTCTTTGGTGGCACGACTCTGAGATTAATAATTATGTGATTAATTATTTAGTATAAATAATTAATACATAGATTATTAGAGCCTAATTATATATGTCCAATTGAACCCTCCACTAGCTCAACATAATTCCTTAATAGTTGGTTATTGATCAGAATATCCATACACAGAATTTCTTAATGCAGTGAAGTTGTACATCAAATTCACACTTTAGGAGTATGGGCATTTTTTTTAGTAAATAAATGAAAATGAGTTTAAATGTTATTTATTTAGAATCTATATTTTATTTGAATTAAATATTTATTTAGGCAAGAATTTGTAATTTAAATTAATTATATTAATCTTTTGATAAATATAGGAATTAATTTAAATAGATATAAAAAATTAATTATTTATATAATTAATTTAATATCTATTAAGTCTTGTTTAAATATTATTTATAAATTAAATATGAATAATATTTTAAATAAATTAAAAAATTATTTATTTATTTTAATTTATGATTAAATTAATTATTTTATTATAGTTAATTTTATTTTGATAATTAGTACATAATTATTATATTTGAAAAAAATGCCATGATTTTATTTTGAATTAGAATTGGAGTTATGGAAAATTATAGGGCTAAATTAAGTTAATAGTTTAATCATAATTAATTAGTATTGAGATTAAACGAACTAAATTCTATAAATTAAATTCGGGCCAAAATATTATCTATGGACACTAGGGCTTGGCCAAATTATAATTGGCACCCATATAATGGTTGGCGCCACATATAGGTTTTATGGAATTAATAAGATAATTATTGTAGTTAAAAAACTAAAATCAGGGATACCTTGTTACTTGATATAAATAAAAGGCTTATGCCTAGGGTTTTTCTTTAAACTTTTGCGCCATACCTAAATGTTTCTAATCATAACATTTCATAATTCTAAACCTGGTGGCACAAGGTGATCATCAAGGAGAATTAAGCCGTACGAATTTGGCGTTGATCAAGACAAAGAGTGCCCACACACTTTACCGTCTGGGAATTAGAAAATAGTAGAAAAGGCTAGTTGGTTAAAGCTTTCACATAGATCTAGGAATTCTTTGATAGCATTTTCAAATTTGCAACTTAGGTAACTGTTTAAGATGGTTTAGTATGATTGGATTAACAACACGATTTAGTATGATTGGATTAAAAAATTTTAAAATTCCATAATGCATCTGATCTTTTTCTTACAGAACTAGCTTCCCTGGAAAACCCTGGTGGTTGGTATCCATGAAGCACTTGAAATAGGGTTATTGGTAGAGTCGTATGGTGACTGGTATTATACCACCATTTAGCTAGAAGTAACTATTTGACCCAAGTTTTGAGTTTAAGGAATGACATGCACCTCAAATATTGCTCTAAGCATTGATTGAGTCTCTTAGACTACTTATCAAATCTTAAAAATTTCATCAATTCTTACTAGATTAAGCTTGTAAAATCTTATCCTTGTAAAAAATGATGACCCTAGGAATTCCATGTAGCTTGTGCACTTCTTTTAAGTATATTTTGGTTATATCAATAGCTTTATAAGGATGATTAAGGAATAAAAAGTTTGCATATTTAATAAATTTATCAATTATCACTAAAACACAGCTAGAATTTTGGGATTGAGGTAAACCCATAATAAAATCCATTGTAATCACCTTTCATCCTTGTTTTAGAATTGTAATAGGTTGAAGTAATCTAAGGTAGGCTACATGCTCAGACTTATTTCTTTTGCAAACATGACATTATTGGATGTAATCTTGAACCCGTTCATCATCCAAAACAAAAAAATATATATTTTGAGCTTGTGGTAAGTAGCTTGAACACTTAAATGCCTTCCTTAGGGAGAATTATGTAAAGCTTGTAGTAAATTGACATCCCAATTGACCTTGGTCTATAACATACACCTTACCCTTAAATCTTAGAATACCATACAAATAAAAGAGTTGACGAATCGCAGTAGGGTCTTGTAGACACCTAATTTTGTCAGGACCCTTTTCAAACAAACCGTATCCACTCAAAGACTTTAAAATGTAATGCACTAATTTATCTTCCCAAATTGGATTATGATATCCTCAAACTTTATTCAAAGGTGATAAAATAAAATAATAAAAATAAAAAAGGACCACTGTCTAGTGTTGTACTCTAAACACTATTAGGCAACACTGCATCAAATAAAAAATTTTTTTGGAGAAGGTTTGAAATACCTAAGGGCCATATTAAAAAGTGTAAAAAGATATCATTTTTATAAATTTGTGAAGATGTATTGATACATTTCATTAATGTATTGACACATGGTGTTTTGATCACTCCAAGCCTAGAACATGCATTGTAAAGATACAAGGCTATATTATATTGATACAATGTCATGTTTTCCATGGAATTTTGGTTCTAGAAGCACCTGTGTTGATACAAACACTTATGATCGATACTGCATGAAAACTTTCATGATGAACAAGCTTTTTCACCCAAGTTTTCTTTAATTTTTCTTTTTAATTGCCTTGGAACACTTCATAACCATACAAGAGGTCCTTCATACTTATTTTTGCATTGAAACATAGGCATGAGAACCACACACATGAATTAAGCCATTAAAGCTTAAATGAGCTTAAGATAAATAAATTTAATGTTTAAATTAGGCATGGGAACTAAATAGCATCTATTTTGGTTTTTTTTTACCATTTAAGTCTAATTCAGCTAAATTTCAATAGATAGCTATTTTAGGTTAGAGTTAAGAAACTCTTTCTAACATAGAACTAAGTTATGGCCATTTTGGGTAGGGTTTCTCTTTAAAGCCATACAACTAAGTTTGTCCACTTTGATCAGTTGAATCCATGCCCCAAATTAAAAGATTTTTTTCCTCTTGATCAGATCACCTAAGCCTTAGATAGTTTGTTCACAAGCAAGCTCACATGAGTTGTCAGTAAATGGGTGGTAGTGCATGGGGATGAGAAATGATTAGCCAAGAGAGGTTTTAAACCTCTTGGGGCATCCAAAATAAAGTAAAAAGTTTTCCAAGTTGGATCCAAGCTAGTCTTTCCATTTTTTTTTACTTTGTTTATAATCATTTTTCTCTTCATATTATGTGAGCTTGAGGATACAAAGCCATGCTTGGGTGATGATTTGAGCCAAAGGTCTAAAAACCACTTTATGGCCAAATCTTGAGCTATGATCTTTGAATTTTTTTTTTTTGGTTTTCTTTGCTAATTTTTGTTAAAAGTTTATAAAAAATTATGTTTCCATCAGGAAAAATTGTTTTCCAAATGCTTTATGCCAAGTTTTCTAGTTTTTTATGTGATTTTCTTTAAGTTTCTTCATTGTGTAGCTTCATTCTAACTTTTCATGCAACTTATATGTTATTCCATGTATTATACTTGCATTTATGTTCTTTCCATGCATTATTGTTATCATTCCCATGTTCATGCATTTTCCATGAAAATACCATGACCATGGCAACATTATTATAAACGTTAGTGTACATATGTATGTTCATGTTGATGGGCTATTTTATGTTTAAAATCATATATAACTTGCATTCTATGACATTTTCATATGTTATTATCATGATGCACATTGCCTATGCATTTTCCATTAATATATTGTGATTATGGCAACATCATCATGCATATTGTAACTCTAAGTGTCTTCAAGTTGATGGGGTATTTTACGAGTAAATATCATGTATTGTATCATACTTGTATGTTTGTTGGCAAATAAAATATTTATAGGTGCATTTAGGAGTGATGACACTTTAAAGGACCATTTTGCATTTTTCTATAATGTTTTCATGCATATTAAAGATTACTATGTTATTTCTTGCATATGGATATATTTAAGTCATTTTTTTTATGATTTAGAAATTTTATGTAATTTCATAAATCTTGGGGTCATTTTAGTAATTTGCCATGTTTTAAGATCATTTATTTAATTTCATGCATTTTAGGGTCATTTTAGTAATTTGCCATGTTTTAGGACCATTTGTGCAATTTCATGCATTTAGGGTCATTTTAGTGATTTTCCATGATTTAAGACCTTTTATGCAATTTTAACCATCATAGGGTCATTTTAGTAACTAGCTATGTTTAAGACCATTTTAACCATCATAGGGTCATTTTAGTAACTTGCTATGTTTAAGACCATTTATGCAATTTCATGCATCATAGGGTCATTTTAGTAACTTGCTATATTTTAGGACCATTTAGGCAATTTCATGCATCTTAGGGTCACTTTGTTAATTCGCCATGTCTTAGGACCATTTATGCAATTTTAAGCATTTTATGTCATTTAAAGCATTTTCCATAATCTAGGGACGTTCATGCAATTTCATGTAGTTTAGAGATATTTAAGTCATTTTCCATGACTTAAGGGTTATTATGCAAAATTTCATGCATTAAATCATTTTCTATGATTTAAGGACCATTCCATAATGTTCATGGATGCTACATATTTAGATTATTTTTTATAATCAAAGGATCATTTTGCAATTTCATATATGTACTTTGGAGTCATTTTCATAATATTATGTTTTTAATTTAATGTGTTTATATGTTATTTATAATATAATATTTTTTTTTCAAAAATCTAAGGTAATATCCCCTAGTTAAAATAGTTTATAAGTGTGCTTTCAGTATATAGAAGTTACCATATCGATCATTTTAAATAAAGGAATACCCTCTTTAAACAAGAATATTAGAATTTTTAATTACCCGAAAAGTAAAACTTTTGTATTCTTTTAGGTTTTTCAGAGGGGTTTGGAAAACATTTTGATTTTCAAAATTGATTAAAACCCTATTTACTTTTAACCAAAAAATTATATTAATTTCAAATCATTTCAAATATGAGAATTATAATTAAGTATCGAAAACTTAAAATCAATTTTAATTGAGATTTAAGATAACACGTGATTAATAGGTATTATTTTAAAGGCATCACCGAGGGGACACTTTGCATGTAACTGACTCTCGAACCTTTTTCATATGAATCTCTGGTTAATACGCAGACTTCAGAGTTTGTTTTTTGAGCATTTTTTAACCCTCAAAAGACAAACTCCAATAGGTGACTAATCTTACCCAGTTAAAACAGATTGGTGGCAACTCCATAGTCATTTAATAATGACAATTTAGGATTAAGTCAGACATGTAATTTGACCCACAATTAAGTCCTATCGAAAAACAAGAAATAAAATTTATTTTTTTAAGTTTGGCATGTCAAATTCATGTGCAGCATGTTATGGCAGGTTTATAGCCAGAGTTGTGATTTTTCATTGGGCCAAATCCTATCCCTTATAACTAATCGCCTTAGCTTTTTGTACCTATTTTAAGACAATGTTGGCTGGAGTTAGGACTTGGCAAGAAGCTCCATTCTCATATTGCCAAGGCAAGGCATTAGTAAACTTTATTCATCTTGCCATTCCTATGGTAAATGATATAATTCAAGCCTAGCAATTTCATTAGCCCTTTCTTTTGAATAGTAGTAATTAGCTTTTACTCTAATAGGTATTTCAGAGCTTCATGGTTTGTCTTGATAATAAACGTGTCCCCTTCCAAATAGTGTATCTTCTTTGTCACATTCATAAGAATAGCCAGAAATTCCTTCTCAAATCGAAATGCTAGGTGTGCCTAGGACCCAGAGCTTTGCTTAAATAGGTTATTTGTCACTCATCTTAGGATAGAATAGCCCTAATTATAGTGGAGCTCACATCTGTTTCCAAACAAAAAAGATTAGTGAGTTAAGATAAGTGTCGAACTCATTGCTTGTTTTCATTGTTGGAAGGCAACAACATCCTCTAGACCTTATATGAACCTATCATTCTTAAGCATATCGGTTAATGGTTTATTGATGATGCCATAGTTCTTCACAAATTTCTTATAGTAGCTAGTTAAACATAGAAAACCTCTTAAGGATTTCAAGGATTTTGGTTGATGCCAATTCACTATAGCTTCTACTTTAAAGGGGTTTGTTGACATGCCAGCTGCTAAAATTAAATTGCCCAAATACTCTTCTTGTTGTTGGCTAGAAAAGCACTTGCTCCTTTTAGCACATAACCTATTTTTCTTGAAAACCTCAAACATAAATACAAATGCTTCTCTATGCTTTTGCAGGTTAGGCCAATATACCAAGATATCATCAAAAAATTCAAATACAAAAAACTTTAAATATGAAGAAAATGTGTCATTCATCAAAGATTGAAAAGTGGTATAGGAATTAGTAAGCCTTAAAGGCATTACCTTAAAATCATAATCTCTTTGGTGAGCCCTAAAGGTTGTTTTTGCTATATTCTCCTATTTAACCCTAATCTACCAATATCTGGACCTCAAATCCATCTTGGAAAATAACCTTGCTCATTTTAACTCATCAGGTAAACCTTCATAACAGGCATAGGGCACTTATTTTTTTACTATAGTAGAATTTGCTTCTAATCAATACACAAACTCTATGTTCCATTCTTCTTGTTTACTAATAAGCACAAAGAAGCGAAGAGACTCTGGCTAGTTTAAATAATAGATGCTGTCAACATGTCTAAAACTTGCCTTTCCACTTTAGCTTTTTGGAAATAAGGGAACTTGTATGGCCTTAAGTTGACAGGTTAGAGGTTATTTTAGGGGAATATCATGATCATGTATTCTCTTTGGTGGTAAGCCTTGAGGTGATTAAAAAATGTCTGAGGATTATAATTCTTGAGGAATGTCTTGATCCTTATTTCCACTTTCAACATATAAAATTCACCAATCACCTCTTGATCCATCTTAACCAACTTTTACAAGTTCTCCTCTATAATGATCTTGACAATAGGGTTTATTGTTTGATATATTTACCATTTTCTAAAATGAAATAGATACTTCATTAAAATCACAAGAGAAATGATACCCTGCATGCCTATTCTAGCTATTTACACTATGTTGTGCTATATACCTTCTTTCTATTAGCTATTGTTATGGCCAAAAAGGTTATGTCTAATAGTTTTACCTAGTCTTTGGCCCATTTTGGGAGATAAAGTTTTGGGTACTTTCACTATTAATGAGCACAATAATAGGATTATTCTTTATACTCCCTTGAATCCTAAGTAGACCTGCTTAAGGGTCGGGCTACCTACCCAAGCCTAAAAGCCCATCTGATCTTTAAAAGGGTTTGGATAAAAATATTGGCCTAAAAATGGGCTTGAGCAAAACCATTTGGCCCAATTAAAAATAAGCTAGGCTTTAGCTCCTACTTCTAAGGCTCGACCTTAGCCTGGCTTGACCCATTATACTATTATATAATATATATTAATTTTATATTTTATATATTATATGAATTTTATCGTATAAAAAATAGATATATATATATAATGTTATAGTGTAAACATTAAAAACTAAGTTAAATCATTTACATTGTTAAACTTAATTAAAGAAAAGTATTAATTTAATAAAGATTAAATTTTAAAAAATATATTTAAAAAATAACTCATAAAAAATTATAATATGGGTAGGTCTAAATGGGCTTAGACCGTCCATTTACAAATATAAACAGGATTGGGCAAAATTCAAGGCTTATATTTTTGGTCGAGCTGGGTTTAGGCAGTATGTTTGATGTTAATACCATACTTATGCTCGACTAACCCAGCTCGGCCCCAACCCATGAGCACCTCTAATCTTAACTGTGCTATGCCCTATATTACCACTGAGGGCATTAATGGATAACAAGTTCTTCAGGGACTCTAGTTTCTTGTGACAATTGTTTATTCCCAGAATCTACTAATTCATTACCATTTTCCTTCATAGTAATTAAAATCAATTGCTCTGTTTACATCAATAGCCAAGAGTAAACTTTGCTCTACACTTGAAGCATAGGTTTTGGGCTCTCCTTTATTTAATTAAAGTTTGTCTATTGGAAATTGTTAAAGATGTACTATTTGGTCTTTAGGTTTGAATTATTGAAGGGTAAGCTAACTCGGGATAAGGCCTTAAGGTTGTAAAGCTGTTTAGTTTAAGGATGGCTTTATGTTTTTTGCCATCTATCTCAATAGAGAGTTTATGCAACATGGCTAATCTATAAGCTGAGGTAAGGTTGCATGGTTCACTTGTTTTTACTCTAGATGTTAAGTCATCATCTTTGAGTTTACTGATAAAGCGAAAGATAAAGTATTCTTTAGGTAAGAAAGGGTTTTACTATAACATATATGGTTTAAGTTCTTCAAAATTTTCTTAGTATTCCTCTACCATAGTTTTTCATATGAGCTATTAAACTTTTTAGCACTTCAAAACCAGTTTTATCACAAGATATAAGGCATAGATCTTCAAAAAAATTCTTTCCAACTAACTTGAAAATTTTGCATAATGTAGCCATTGAACTATATCTCAACCAGCTAGTTAGATACATCATTGCCACTTTCAACTTCTGGTGATTTAGTAAAGTAATTTTGGCATTTCTTGAGCCAGCCTCTTGGATTACTTCCATCAAAGATCTATAACTCAATCTTAGGCCTTAAGGTAAATGCATTAAGGGTCGTGGTAGAGCTAGAGATTGGAATTAGTTCGGGCATTTTAACAAACCCTACATGACTTAATAGTGCACAACTGTTTGAGTTAGGTTGGTTTAGAGTCAATATGCCTAGATCATCTTGTTTTTATGTTTCATTTATGATTGTTGCCTCTATTAGGGTTTTACCTTACACTTTTGATTAAGAAGATGGTGAAGCTTAGCCTTTAAGTTGGTTGGTTACCCCTCTAGAATCAAATTGAAGATAGACTTCACCTTTCTTTGCTAACAAATCCAGTAACCTTTCTATGTACCCTGATCGTCCACGAACTTAGCATCAATATCCTTCATTTATTTTTCCTACCATTAAGGAACAATAGTTTTAGTAGTTTTCATGGCTTCAAATTAGGTTTGTTAAACTTGAACTTGCTCCTAAAGCCTCTTGAGCCTTATTCCTTCAGCAATGGTAGTGTTTCTTTTATTCTTTCCTAGGTTAGGTGGATCTAATGGGGCCTTGGTACCAATTTGTTATGTCATTAGAGAGAAAAAATTAAACCAGAAGGAAGAATGAGAGAATAGATGCTTTAAGAGCTAGGAAGTTGTAAAATAACTAATAAATTCTAGTAACCAACTATTAGTAGAACAGAAGCTAGCATAACTACATATTTTAGTATTCAACTACCATGTGTATTTTTTCTACACCCATTAACTTCCATCATTATGTTACAGCTTTTTTAGATTAACTACTTAAATTGTTGTATCCATAAAACTTCCCAAGTAATTTTTTAAGATTAAAAAAGAAAGAAACTCAAACTGGGCGATAACACTAATAATTATGTTGTTGTAAGATTTTTAGTTTCTAAGTTTCCATTGGCATTTTCACTAATTTTCTCATGCAAATTTATTTTTTTACTATTTATTTTTTATTTTGTTATGGCGGGAACCTAACTTTTAATTCTACTGTGGGTGATTTTTTATTCATGTCTATTTTTTTATTGTCGCAGTGTGCCCTTACCCTGATAACGGGGTAGGACATGCCAGACTTAAGATATCCCTTGCTTAGGATTTCGTTTGGCATGATAATGTGAGAGAAAAAAAGTGTTTATTGTAATTAGAGTGGGGGGACCATCAGACAAATCACTCATCTATTCTTTAATGGCCATCATGAAGTGGTCAAAATTTTTGAGTAACAACCAATCATATGTGCAAGGTGTGACAAAAAGTTTATTAAAATTGGTATCCCGAGTGATGAAACTCAAAGATTCAATTTTAGGGTCCATATGTTCCAGAGTTTATTAGGAGGGTCTGGGAGCCGGTTACACATGAGAAGGATTAGCACCACCACAATACCCTAAATTTATACCTTTTGGCCACATAATATCTACGTCTTAGTTTTTGTTGTCACTATTTGTATATAATACCTTTTTTCTATAAAAAGAATTTAATACAATTATGTAACCTAAAGGAGTGGCAATACTTAGGGTTAAAATGTTTTTGGATTTAATTTGAAAATGATACTCTATATTGAGCATTAGAGGGATACCAATACAAAACATTTCTCGATAATTTAAAAAGATTTGATTAAATATGTGAATGCATAAATTGTCATCAACAAAGGCAATGTGTTAGTAAATGTAAAGAAATATAATAAGCATTGCATAAAACAAACACACAAAAACATAGAAAGGAGTGACAATCGGGATATATCTCGTAATTGTCCTCAGTTATTTAGAAATAACTAAAGTGACTTTTAAGATGTGTTTGGACTTATTGGTCGCTTAAGGCGTGAAAACTGAGGTTTTGATTAAAAATTTTAAGATAATCCGAGAAAGAAAGAAAAATATAATTTTAGTGGAATTTTTGAAAATTAAGGTTGAAAAATCCAAGTGGATGAAAAATTAGGTAATTTTGGAATATGAAATATTTTAAGAGAAGTGTGGATTTGCAAATTTAAAATGGGCAATTTAAATAAAGAACAAAACTAATTTGAGGGTTTTTGACCTTATTCGAACATAGTGGGATTTGTATTATGACACATGACTCTATTAGGGAATCAATCAAATTTATTTTGAGGTGCTCAAAAATCAATTAAGTTTACTAAATTTTGAAAATAAGGGACAACATTATGTTATTCGCCTTCCCAAATTTATTCCGAAAGCATCTTAAAGTCTTAAGTAGAAAATATGATACCGTTGGTAAGTAACATGATGAGGATTAATATGAAAATATCCAAGAATCCTAAAATATCATTTTCTAGGGGGAAATAGTTTTGAACCCAGGTTTGGTTTGGCTCTTGCAAAATATGTAAGGAAAGGGTGTGACAAACTTTGAAAAATTAAGATGAACAAATTCAAAATTATTAAATCACAAAAGATACCTTTCTAGAAAAGGAATTTTATTTAGTTTTTAGGAAAAATATTTAAAAATTTTAGAAAAATCCATTGTTGGGCTGAAATGCCCCAAACAAAATGTTAATCAATGATTTAAGGGGTTCTAGATGGCAAATATTCAAAAAATCATAACTCATTCATCCAGGCACCTCCAAGGGCAAATGAGGTATTGTTGAAAAGGTAATTTGATGCCCTTTAAGAGCAAATTACTAGAAAATTCAAAAAACATATAGTGCTTGAAAATAATTTTTCAAGTTGGGGTAACATGCTGCAAGTACCAAGATAGGGGTTTCAAGTTTAGGGTTTTTTAGAGACGTGTCAAGTTGTTAGACACACGAATATCTAAAAATTAGGGTCTCTGGTAGTGGAATCATGAATCCACCTGAAGTTCTAGGGAGTTGGCAAATGGACGACCTATTACCCATACCATCAAGTCATAACACCAGGACATTTGATCAAACATTTTCAAAGTAGAAAAATTTTAAGGGCTAAAAATAGATTTTATTTTGCCTCATTAGGGCATGAATCCAAACAAGTAAGCTTGATTGTAAGAGTGGTTTATTGGAAAAAAATTAGTCTCATTTATTTGAGATTATATGAGCCTAAGGGTAGGTTTTACAAAAATAGAACATGGCATTAAACACCAATAAAAAAAGGCCTCAAGAAACCATTTTTAATTATGTAGAGCATTCAAACATGGCATCAAATGGCACAAGACAACATTTTGACTAGAGAAAACATGCTAACAATGTAAGGGGAGCATGAATGATGCATGAACATTTAAGAATATGCTTGTAACAATATAAAAGATGGTATGAACATGGAAGAAACCATTATTATGGAGTGGAACACATGGTGGAAAATTTTCACAGAACTAAAGACATGATTTTTATGTCATCATATCAACATAGAATATCATCAAGCTCAAGAGAATATCTTATGGCATAAGAAAAATGCATAGAACCTACAAAAGGGTCATGGTCACATATAAAGGCTAACTAATATGGCACAGAAAATGAAATGATAGCAAAATAACTAGAAAATATGAGAAAATATACCAAGAAGCTATAGAATCCTTGCTTTCCAAAGTTCCAGCCTTTTTCTTATATTTTTTAGCTCAGTTTTTTCTCTTTTTTTACAATGGATTAGCAGGAAAGAATGGTTAAAGATATGCTCAAAGGTTATACTAGTAATGGAAGGGGTTTTAGTGAAAAGAAATGCTTGGAAAGAAAGGTTTTAGGGGTGCTATTATGGGAAGCTATCGAATTAAGTTTCTTTCTTGTTTAAGTAGGGAGCATGTAAGGTCAATGTAATTGTTGTTGGTTTAGCATAAAAATCTCATTTTAAGGCAAATTTTTAGCCATAAAAAACCAAAGAAAATAGGGCATTTGGACATTTTTCATGTCTAATTTAATGGGTCCTTGTACCAAGGATTGAGTTTACAATATTTCATTGGTTGTTGTATTATTCTTGCAGCCATAGAAAGTCATGCATGTGTTGAGCAAATGATCAATCTCAACCTTGACCTTCATGAATCTGTATTTTCTCATAAAATGCCCCTATTTTCTAGCTTAATGGACTTTAAAAATTGCATTGATCCAATCCTAAGGCCTAAGATAATTTTCATAAAGCTTACTCTGAAATTAGATGATTTTTGGAGCCAAAATCATGGCCAAATTCGTGTTTTTGAAACAATGTAGCACATGGGAGAAAATGGCATGAATCTGGGCAAACTGTCTAGATGTATCGATACAAGGGACTCTGTAACGATACATCTAGGTGTTTTTTGGTGTATGTATCGACACGTAGGGTGAATGTATTGATACATTTAGGTCTAAAAATTGTATTTTAGTTACTACCAAGCCTCCTAACGGTACATTTACCCCATGTATCGATACATCAAGCAAATATATCAATACATCTCCATTTGTATCAATACAACCCAAAGACATGTATTGATAAAATCACATAAAAATATAAAATTTATGCACCTTTGGCTCCCCTAACACCTTACCTAAGTTAGGAATTATTGAAAATGAATTCATGCTTTCCTATTTGAGGTTTTTTTTTATGCTTAAAATGCTTGCATGCAAGCCTAAATAAAATTTGGTGTCTGCACTTATGAGATAACATTCCTTAGTAAGTAATTTCATTCTTAGTGTTTGTGGCCATTGAATACTTTTAATCTTTTTTTTAAAAAAGGAAATCTCTAAGGTGAGCTTTCAGAGTTTATGGATTTTAACTTGTAAGGGTTGTGTTGTTTTTTATAGGTTTGTTTAATTTCTAATTTCTAAGAGAAAGATATGAATAAAGTTAGGAATTCAACCATGTTTTGGGTTTTCAATTAAAATGGATTAATTGTTCTTTTACACATTTTGGGTTTCAATTGTCACATTACATTACTTGTAATTAAAAATCATTATGATTCATTTTTTATTTTATTAGTTGTTGAAAAAGATTTTGATACACAATATTTTTTTCTATTAAGGTTTCTTTTTGATTGTATGTTTTAAGAAAATTTAGAGAGCAACGTTACTTAAGCATTTTCATTTAATTATTACCAACCAAAAAGATACACTTTAGGATATTTCAAAATCATGTGTACTTGTTTGCTAAAGTTGTTTTGTATAATGAAGAAAAGTTAAAATGTTGTTGACTTTTATGTTTACTAAATTATGCTCATTTAGTTTATTTTGGCAATAATCATAAAAATATCTCTTATTATGTGTTGGCAATCTAGAAAATGTCTCTCTTTAAAAGGAAGCCTTTTGGTTTAGCAGAGCACCAAAAAAATTAGAACCCAAATGAACTTGTGATGTAAGAAAAAAAGTCTAGATAAGATTCTACCAAGGAACAAAGACAATTTAAGAAAAAAAAAGTCAAACATAACCAATGGGTTGGTTTTTCTGGTGTTAAAAACTAGGAAAGAAGAAAGTTCTTCCTAGTATTCTGAATTTGATTCAAAATGGAGTGCGTTTGAAAGAGCTAGGGCTTAGCTTTTATTGTGGAAGCTAAGACTTTCCAACTTACTATTCTTCAATGACAATTAACAACTACAATTTCTTAGGCATAATTTATTAGAGTACAACTCTTAAAGAATTAAAATAATAACTAATAATTTCAACTTCTTAAGCATAACTCTTAGGGAATTAAAATGAGCTACCACTTTCTAGGCACAATTTTATGGAATTTAAATGACAATTACTAAATATTTCCTTTTATATTTTTCTACATTAATTCCCTCAGGGTGAAGAGAAACTGGACTCCAATCAGAAAATTTTTGATGTATTGATTGATTATAAATAGCAGGATCAATTTTTTGGAGTTCTACTTCCAAAATCTAGGTGTTTTCAATTATTGGCTCCCCTACCTTTAGATAGGGAACCTATGATATGGATTCCCTTCCCATGATCATGCTTCTTTCATAGCCCTACATTTTAATCAAAGCCATGATATTCAAATAAATAAGAAACATTAAATATTGACTAATTTAAATATCACTTGGTAATTCTACTATATAAGCATTAGATCTTACTTCACAATTCTGCATCAACTAATCTTCATTAAAGCTAGCTTGTGGTATGTACCCCTTGGAAACCACTCCCTTTTAAGATGTACCAATACTTGATCACCTTTAGCAAATTCTTCAAAATGCTGATGTTGATTTGCTACCTCTGTATAATGCTCATTACTAGCGTCAGTGGTATTTTCTACTTCATCATGTGATGGATATGATTAGCATATGCTGTTCAATCTTTGCTAACTCTTGCCTCTATTAGTAATGGGATCAAATCTAATAGATGTTAAGGTTTATGCCCATAAGCAACCTCAAAAAGAGTTTTCTTACTAGTGCAATTGATAGAGTTGTTATAAGCAAACTCAACTTGAGGCAAAATCATGTCCCATATCTTCACATTCTCTTTAACAAGGCAACGCAGCAAATTTCCAAGGCTTTTATTAACTACATTAGTTTGGCAATCTGTTTGGGATGATGCCTATTAGAATATTGTAATTGTATTCCCAGCTTCCTTCATAAAGTATGCCAAAAATGCCCTATGAACTTCATATCTCTATCCAACATCCAAGCACCAAATCCACACAAAATAAACTCAAGGAGAAGAAACAACTGGTAATGGAATATATAAGCTACTATTTTGTAGACTCCATTTAGCATATTAGCAAACTTTATATTATTTCACTAACTTTTCCACATCATGACTCATTCTCTGCCAATAATATCATTCAGCTACCATAGCCAAGGTCCTATCTCTCCCAAAATGTTATCCTAAATAACCACTATGTAGTTATCTCATGATCTACCCAAAGAGATTTTTAGGTAAACATAATTGATTCCTATGAAATAAGAATCCAATCATGCATGAGGAATGGATAAAACATTGTTGCAGTAATTGAACATTGTAATTCTTTAATTGTTTGGCAAAAAAATGGATCACTCATGTATTAATCCTTCAATACCTCAAAGCCAATTACTTAGTTGTGTAATGTTGACAATAAGTCAGATTATCTGCTTTGCATATTTGGTACCTTATTTGATTTACTAGTTCTATACGTAAGAGAAAAAGTAAATTATTAAAGAAATGAGCTTCATGGTTCATGCTTTGGATTAGCTTCTTTTGTTAAGTGAGGTGTCCAAGGATCTCAAGATTTTTATAGACAACAAAATCATGGTGCAATAAATAGTGTTGCCAGTGGTGTAACACATGAACCGGAACATAATATTCTAAATTATAAGTAAAGTAACACTGTCTAGGTTTTATAAATTTCTTCTTGAAAAAAGCCATAGGTCTATCTTCTTGGCTGAAAATAACCCTATTCCAACATAAAACTAGCCACATTTAACAACAAAAAACTTGTTAAATTTTGGTAAAACAAGCATTGACACTTGGGTTATGGTTGTTTTAATCCATTTAAAAGCTTTCTATGCTTTATTTGTCCACATAAATCACCAGGAAAAAGATGTCAGCCCATGTAAACTATGCACTTCTCCAATTGACTAAAGTGAAGGCCAATCAATTGTAGATTTTCTTTTTGTGAGGTTAAGATTTAAGCCCTTAATTGAAATAATAAATCCCCAAAAAACCTTATGTTGCTTAAGAAAGAACACTTCTTCTAGTTTACATAAAGCTTTTCTTGATGAAGAACCTCCATAACTTTTCTATATGGTTCAAATGCTTAGATTTGTTATGACTAAAGATGAATATATCATCAACATATTCAACAACAAAGAAGTTAAGAAAGGGTTTCAATACCTCTTTTAAACTTTTAAATTGGGAAGCGATATTTCATGGTTACTCTATTAATGGCATAACTGTCTATGTACATCCTCCACAAGCCATGTTTCTTTGGTGTAAGTAGGGCTAGAATTGCGTAAGAGCATATAATTATTTTACTAGTCCCTTTGTAATTAAGGCTCCTGCTTGGAATCTAATTTCATATCTTTGTTAAAGAGGTATGAGGTATGCTACTTGATATGATAATGCTGCTCCCAGAAAAAGTCAATAGCATGCCGTACATTTCACATATGAGGCTTTCCTTTGGGTAATTCTTCACTAACTAGCTCTTCAAAGTTAGCCAAAAGTTTTTTAGCTTTAATTGATAATGGAATTCTCTTTTTTTTTTCACTTTCTACAATTTTGCCAACTAATATAAAAACCATTCCATAGTTTTTACTTTCTTCTTCAAATTTTTTACAAGATAGCTAGCATTATTATTGCCGATTTTTCTTCCAAAGATGTAGGGTGAAAGTCTTTCCATCCTTCTGAAATAAATATGTATTAAGAGTAGTAAGATGCTTTATATTTTTATTATAAAGCCATGGTCTTCCCAATAGGATGTGGCAAGCATCCATTGACGTGATATCACACTAAGTTTCATATTTGTAATGATTACCAATTCTAGACTACACTAAGCACTGAAAATAATAGATACTACTTTTTCAAAACCAAGCAACCTTCTAAGATAAGGATGTTTCTCTATAAGAAGCTTTAATTTTTCTGCCATTTCCTTAGCAACTATGTTTTTGCTGTTGCCATTATCAATAATGACATTACACACTTTTCCTTCATAAGTGACTTTAGTCCGACATATGCTGTGCCTTCTCCAATCTTCAATCTCTTCAAACTAACCAAACTCTCACCTTCCACTAGCAATAAGTTAATCCTATCTCCTTAAAAAAAATACTCATTAGAAAAAGGTTTTTTTTCCCTTTTTCATTTTCTCCACCAAGCAAATTAACATGATGATAGGGGCACGAAAAAGATGTGTGACCTTATTCACCATAAGATAAGTAAAGAATAGAAAAATTGCTGCCACTACCAAAATTGCTAGATATCACTAGTTTTTTTCCCTGTTGCACTCATTTTTAATTCTCCCAGAAGTTTTGGAAGCAAATTTATTGGTAATAAAAGTTTGTTGGCTACTTTTTATAGTTGGTTGTTCATCATTTTCTCTTCTAATAACTATTGTAAACTTTAGATTAATCTTACTATTAACTTGATGCTTTGGTCCTAAACGAGCTAACTTTTTCCTTTATTTTAAGAGAAAACTGATATGCATATTTTAGGTTAAATAAATAAGCTTCACGGCTAATCTTATCTTGGACAGCCAAATTTAAACTAGATGTATAACAAATTGTGTGCTACTCATTTGTTCTATTCAGTCTAAACCTTAATGAAAACTTATAAGCTTGATTATATATTCTTACACACAATAGTCTCATTGTGTTAACCCATGAAATCTTTTATATAGATCCTTTATTTAATCAAAAGAGAGAACTTTTTTTCTCAGTTTTCTCTTCATTATTTCTCAAGATTGAATCTTCACCTTTCTTTGCCTTTCACATTGTTCCTCTAACCTCTTCCACTTTTGGATTGCAATTGCTTTAAGTTTCCAAAAAGGCACTTTCCTCTCTTTAGCCATACGTTTCCACTTAAAATATGTTTTCAAGGAGGATTCCTAATTAAGGAAATCTTTAACATGTTAATAGCTCTATTAAATAAAGTTAATTAGTTACATTATATGCATTAAAGTTAGTTAAGTCCTATAGGTTTTTATATATATTTCATTAATTTTTAGTTTTTTAAATTAGTTTCATTTATTCTCTTTATACTTAAATAACTATTAATTGAGTATTTTTATAATTTCATAGGCCCAAAGCCTATGTTAATATATGCCCTAAAGCCAATCAGATTGAATGAGGATATAATAGTTAATAATGCGAACTAATCACTTTAGTTAGTGATTCAAGGTTTTCCATCATGTTAGTGGCATGATTGACAATCATGTAAACACTAATTAGATGAAGCCCTTGAAACACAATGGCATTGCAAAGTTAGTAATGAGTTACAAAAATGAGATCATCATACTTTAAAACTATGTTTCTAAAAATGTTCCTAGTCATCATATTGTCAAGATAGGGTATTGACAATGCATAAAGACTAGCATATGCTAAGCCTTCATTCAACTTTTTGATCTCATAGAAGTTAAGGTATAGCGATACTTGGAGATAGCATATGGGTGCTTGTTTTGCAGAAATAAGTTCACTGAACATGGCCCTTATGAGAACTCCATTTGGTATAAGTCACTCAAGTGCCTGTGGGATATGTTCTATGTGCCAATCATTCATATTAGTCCTCAGACTTATGATACCAAGTCATCTTGTATTGGGACTGTCATGCTTTGTTTAAATCACGAATAGGCCCATAATAGATGATGCTTATAGTAGGGTGGTTTTGGGTATGGCATAAACCATATGAAGGTGAATGAGTGGTCCAGAGAGGATTCACCACTCTAAGTGACATTAAAAACATATCTCACTTGTTCTTGGCTTTGGTTAACTCGATAAAGTCGTTGGCTAATACATGATGAATTTAGGAAAAATTATTTCTCTAAATTCATAAGGCTAACCAAAAGCTGCAGGAACTAATAAGGATTGATATATGAATAGACACTACACCATGCTCATGGTCTTTTTAAGATATCTAGTGAATGATTGAAGTACACTGAGAGGTTTGTTACTGAAAGGTTTCTTAAAGAGATCATATTGACTCTTACTGCATACAAGGTGGCCATGATGCCTTGCTAGAGGCCAATCTTGGTCTATAAATATAAATACACTTAATTGGGTAATTATATTTATTGCCATTATAATGGAAGCCTAGCGAGTCACACATAATAAGATGATCTATTAGACTAAAATCAGGATTAAGTATGACTTAATTAAATGAAGGTATGATTAGGATGACTAATTGAATTAGTTCAATTAAGTATTATCAAAGACTTAAATTAGATTTGTGAAATCTAGTTAGAGATGTCTTAATATGGCAATAAAAATAAGAATGTCTTATTAAGATAATGTCTATTTGTAGATACAGTTTTAGGGATATTATTAAATAAAGCCAAATAATTGTACTTAAAAATTAAATAATTATTTGATAATTATTTATTTAATATTATTTACATGAAGTAAAATTGTTTTACTTGGGTTAGAAAATTTAATTATGAATTAAATTATCTAATATTTAAATAAAAGGGATTTGGCTAAAAGCCTTAATTATCAAGTCAAGAGACTTTAGTTATGAACTACTCTAAGTTGGGCTTGCTAATAAGCTAGGCACATGGAATAACTATATTTGGTATGCTAATAGGCTAAGATATTAACGAGTTACTATTAAAGCCTAATCTTGGAGAAGTTAATTAAAATAGTTTTAATGAGGGATTCAAGAAACACTCTAAAGCTGGGCCACCTTCTAGGTATGTTAGTAATGGGCTTAGTTAACCTATTAGTCAAGCCTAACCTAACCCAAGGTTAAATAAATACATTATTCATGCTTTTTAGCTTATAAAGAGCATAAAAGAAACCCTAGGTACTAATCCCTAGACTTGTCAAAAGGGTTTGGTGCAATTTTCTACATCTTTAAGCTCTTTTATGCAACCATGTTTTCTTAGTGTTGTTGAATCATTCTTACACAATTAAGGTAGAAAAGTAGTTTTCTAGCATTGAGAGATTAATTTTTCACAGAAATTGTGAAATTAGCCAAATCTTGAAATCCTTGCTTCTCTAAACCTAATTATGCTGATTTGTATTCTAGGTGGCCAGAAAGTGTTTCTGATCACAACGAATTTCCTATCTTAATGGAATCAACCGGGGTCAAGAATTATGATTCTTGGATCCATTTATTCGCATCTATAAAAAATAGCTACATTTCCTATAAAGATGTTTCTCTGTCTCTTTGGAATAATGGGTGAGAGAACCATTCTCTGATCATATCGGATTTGTACCTATTAGTTGTATATCTTTGGTTGAGGCTTAACAAGCCTTTTGTACTACTGGAGAACCACTAGACCTCATGAAGGCTCTAAATAGGCGTCTGTTTGGATCACTATTAGAGGCAAACCTCTAGATTGCTTTTGGCCTTAAGAAAAGATTGTAGTAATTAACCCATGGTGCGTATGTGTGGGGATCGACATGCTTAAAGCTATGAGTTTCTAAATAGGTATAATTTATATCAAATTTATGTTTTAAATTGCAATCCGATCACATGCACATCTGTTCCTAAGATCTTGAAGAAATCTAAGTTGTTTCTTTGTTTAATTTCATTGCATGTATTTAATTCTAATCAAATTTTTATGCCTATATCTATAAGCATAAGTTTAGGATTTCCTTTCAGTGTTATTGAGCCAAAAAATTGCAGATTACATGTGCTCTAGCATGCCCGTTTTTGGTGATAATCATTCTGATTGATTTGTGTGTTGATTAGTGGTTTTTGATTTTGGCAAAATTCGTAAAAATTATTTTTCATTGATTTTTAAAATCTAGATAGCATATAATTTTAGCTTTAATCATGTTTCAAAGTGTTTAAATAATTAATTAAAATTGTTTTAATTAATTTGGATTAAAGTCCTAACATGTATGAAGCTTTTCAAGTTGTTGTGATCTTGTTTTAATCCGTTTCTTGAATTAAAAAATTAAAGAAACAATTTGTTTTTTAATTTTTAATTTTCTAGCATGTTAGTCCATGTTTATTTTCAATAATAATTAGTTTAAAGTATGATTTTACTAATTAAATTGATACTAGACTTATTTATCAATGTTTTTTGGTATTGACTGGTGCTAAGTTGGCTCAATTTTGGTGTTTTGATGGTGCTAAAATTATCTGTAATTGTTAGTGAGACTTATTCCTTGTTTTTCAATCTTGAAAGTATCAAGAAAAATTCATAATACTTGCTGGAAAAATAAGGTTAAAATCACAGTTGAAAATGTTTGAATTCTAGGCCATATTAAGTACACTAGGTCCATATGTCGATTATGCCGCCTCATCATCGTTCTTATGACTTTGGTAGGACATCCATGGCAACAAGATGTTGCCACTAATCTGTTGCACTTTTAAAGGTTTAGTGGAAGGAAGACAGTAGTGTTTGAGTTGAATTAGGATTGCTAAGATAGCCATGCATGGAGTGGACTTATAGTTGCACTAGAACTCTCTCAGAGGTTGTGTTCCATTAAAACTCTTACTTATTATCAAACACCTAATTGTTCAATTGAATTAGTTTTCTTAAATTGTTTAACATATGAACTGGTATCGCAACATACTTTGGGGTGGATCCTTGTGGATCTATGGGTGTATTACGATTTAAAATATTTTTCTGACTAGGAAATGTCTTCTTAACTGTGACTTTTCCTTCTTAATGTGATAAGAATGAAAAAGTATGGATTCTCAGCTCGTGATACAGTGAAGGGGACCATAAGATGAATCACTCATCTTATTGGTCTCAGATGACCATCACAAAGTGGCCAATGCTTGGAATCGCCACCGATCATTTTAGGCTAGGCATGATCGGATACCTATTAAAACCTATGTCTTAAGTTACAAAACTCGAAATATCGATCCCGTGGTCTGCGTGGTACAAAGATTCACCATTTGAGTTTAGGAGCTGGTTACGCACGATGAGGTATAAACCTCTTCGCGATGCCCGAAATCGGTACCTTATTAGTTTTATCTTATCTCAGTTTTGATTATTTCGATCTTAACTCATCACTATTTTGATATAACCCTCTTTTAATGCATAAATTTTATAGAAATACAAATTTAGGTTTTGATGAAATGATTTAACTCATATACGCCCAGGATAGATGGGGAATATAGAAATTTTTAATAAAAATGACCTCCAGATTTCACTTTGAAAATGGAATATTCCATTTTGGGCACTATAGAGATACCCACATGGAACATCACCTTTAATTTTACTAGAAATGATTTAAAAATATGAATGCGAATAATTATCATAAAGAAATGACATTAGTAAGGCAATGAATGAAGTAACATACCATGAACCATTCAATGTAATGATAAAAAGAAGGGATGGACTATTAGAATTTATCTTGCAATTGGCAATGATTATCTGGGAATAATAGAATCGATAATTTTTTAGACTGATCTGGGTTCCTTGATTGAATAGGGTTTTTTAAAATAAAAACAGGCTTGACTCTTGACACGTTCATGGAAATCCGAGAAGAAGAAAAATTTAATTGTAGTTGAAAAATAGGGTTGGAGTATTCCCTAGAAAAGATGGGGTTAGAGCATCCCCGAGGATGACAAATAATTTTGACAAAGATAGATTTTTAAATCTTAATAATTTTGAAAAAGTAGGGTTGAGGTATCCCCTCAAAAAGTCAAGGTTGGAGTGTCCTCGAAAGTGACATGTCTGACACTCTTTAAAGAGGTCGAGTTAGAAAACTTAAGTTGACAAAACTTTGTGATTTAGAAAATAAGTGAGCATTTTGATACTTTTTGATAAAGGAAATTATTGTGAATAAGGATGGTAAAGATGTAAAAAAAAATTCATGCCTTGATGCAAGCCTATGGGAGGTTAAAGCATGTTCTTGAGGCTGATTAGAGTGATATGGTGATTCGAATGTCTCGAGACGAAGCTCGGGAAAACAACTCAACTTTGACCATAACCGAAAACAAGGGACAGCATCACTTTATCCCACATTCTGAATTTATTCTAAATAGTTTTGAAGGTTTTAGAGGGTGAACAAGATACCGTTAAAAAGTTAACTTAACGAGGGTCAATCTAAAAATATTCCTAATGCCCTAAAAAATCATTTTCCAGGAGAATATATTTTCAAGTTTGGATTAATTACGCTACTGGCAGAGCATACAAAGGACAAGATGTGCCAAAATTTGAAAAATCACCTCGAACTCGTTTGGTCTCGACAAATTGCAAATGATACCTTTCTAAGAAGGGAATTTCATGAATCTTTTAGAAAAAATGTTTGAAGGATTTGGAAAAATCATTTAGCGGGTTTGAATGGCCCAATCAGAATATATGTTGCTAATTCCAAGGGTTCTAGATAGTTTAGATTTAAAAAATCATAACTCTCTCATCCGGAATGATCTGGGAGTGAATAAGATATCATCTTAAAGATAATTTGACACATTTTGAGAGAAAAATATCAAAATATTAATGAAAAATCATTTGGGATTTTAAACTAATTTTTCAATTTGCAACAACTATACTACCAGTAAGGGACAAAGCAAAGCAAGGGATATTTTTTATTTTCTTTATGTTTTTGAGTCCAAACTCGGGTCATTGACATTCAAACATCTACGACTGAAGGGAAAGAGTGGCATGAGCATCACAAACTCATTTACACAGCCTCGAAGTAGTTTAGGATGATGAAATAACCCGTTAAGCATACCACTCAAGGTTTTGAATAAAAACAAGGCACAAACATTTCGAGAATAAGTGCAGGGCCATTTTTGTCGAAAAATCAAAATTTTTGAGCTCGTTTAATTAAGATTCCAGATTTGGAAAACTTAATTTCCTATAAGATTTTTTTGCTAACTTTAAGGAAAATACTAAGTTCATGTTAATCCTTATTGGTTGAGGTTAAATGCTTGGCTTAGGGAGGTTTTGAAAATCAATTTTTGACAGCCATTAAATATGCACTTAGATAAGGAGAGGATAATGAACATACAAGGGGATGGCACATAACATGAATGGGGATGCTAACTTTACCAATGGTCTTGACAAAAAAAGTGTTATGCACACATCTCATGAAGTGAAACATGCCAAAAATAATAATGATTCATGAAAAAATGCAAGTTAACATATAAACATGCTTGAAACATCCTAGGCTAAGGATTTATGCATGGATTGAACGTAACATGATGCATGGATATGGCAAAAAATGCATGAACAAGAGCTATCAATAATAATAAGGATGAAATAAGACATTTTGCACATCAAAAGGGGGCATCAAGATATCCAAATCCTAAGCTACCACAACCAAAAGCCTCAATAACTCATTAGAATCCTAAGAGGGTGATGGAAGTATGAAAGGCTCACTATATGATAAAGGTGCTGAAAAATAGAAAATAAAAATGATTAAGTAGGAAGTTATACCAACAAAGCTCTAATTTTTGGTCAAGTGGTTAGAGCTATAGAGATGGCCTGAATTCCCCTCTTTTCCTTGTTGTTAATTGCAAGAAACGAGAGAAAAAGAAAGGTTTCGGTTCTGGTATGGGTGAGGATGATTTTTTAGAGCGTATGTGGCTGAGAATGAGTGTTTGAGGCTATTTTTAGATGCTGAATGAAGGGCTATAGGATTCTATTTTTTATGTGTGAATGAGTCGGGAGAGCTAAAACAAGCTGGAAAAAACTTTTTTTTTGCTGAGATATTAATGGCCTATTTATACCAGCACTTTAAAGCTAAATTAAAGATGTTTTTGGTTATTTCTCAATGGGACAAAGTTATGATAGTTGATGGCTATAGGGTGGCTGTAGGAAGCAATTTGCTGCCAATGTGTTGGACATAAGGTGGCTAGTTTGATTGCTAAAATCATATACTAGCAAGTAGGGTGGTTGATGGTGATCTTTGTTAACAAACAAGGGAGCAGGGTGATCATATGACATTGACCCTTTATGATCTAATTTAGACTTCAAAAAAAATTTTTTTTGATTAATTCACAAGTCCAAATTCATAATCTGATATGGGTTTTGATCTTTTCTAATGCAAAAAACGAGTTAAAATTGAGCTTTAGATCAATGGTGGACAAGTTAAAAATACCTCGATCATGGAAAGTGGCCTGCATGTATTGATACATTGAAGAATGTATTGATACATTTGGTCCAAAACCCAAAATGTATCGATACAATGAACATTGTATTGATCGATACTATGAAACATTTATCGATACATGTTGATGTGTATCGATACATCTACTTTACAGAATGCAAGTTTTGGTTCTAGCATGGCCTAGTATTGATACATAAATTTATGTATCAATACATTTACAAATTATATCGATACTAATAGGAATATTTCAAATTTTTGGGTCTTTGGAGCATTGTATCGATACATGAGAACCATGTATCAATACATTTAGGCAAATTTATAGATTTTCCCTCATCTTTTGTCCCTGAACACCTGGAACTACATCTTTCGATGCCACATCCTTACTTTTCTTTAATATGATCCATAGGCATTCTTGACCTCCTTAAAAATACTTTTTTACTGGGCGACAGCTTGCTAAAAGTTATCCCAGATAAACTAAGGTGTCTATGGTTGCCCCTCTTTTACCGTTGCTAAGAATCAAGAATAGGGCAAAGATAAATAGACATTATTTTGTCTAGGGTGGAATGGCGTTCCCTAGAACACTTGCAAAGAAATAAATTTTAATTAATACTTCACTGTGATAAGTGCAGTGTATTCATAGCGACCTTGATTGAGGTTTAAGTGAATTTTGTAAGATTTGCCCTCCCTACTAGGGTGTTAGGTTTTCTAAGGCTTGGCCCCCTTAGATAGGTACAGAGTAATGAAGACTTTGATATAGGTGCTGCCAACTTGTGTCAGTTTTGACATAGACTTGGGTGCCACCAGCTTATGGGGGTCTTGACTCAGGTGCTGCCAGTTTATGTGGGCTTTGACTTAGACTAGGTGCCACCAGCTTGTGTGGACTTATGGACTTTGACTCAGTCAGTGCCACAAGTCAACTTACGGGCTTTAAAAGGTGCCACTGACTTATGAGCTTTGAAAAGGATGCCACTGACTTATAGGCTTTGCAAGGTGCCAATGACTTATGGGCTTTAAAAAGGTGCCACTGCCTTGTGGGCTTTGAAAAGGTGCCACTGACTTATGGCCTTTGAAAAGGGTGCCACCAATTTATGGGCTTTGAATAGGGTGCCACTAACTTGTGGGCTTTGAAGAGGATGCCACTAACTTGTGGGCTTTGACAAAGCTTTTGATAAAACTTCTAATACAAGTTTTTCTTAACAAAATTTCATGACATAATTTCCCGATGAAAGGGTTTTGACACTAGTTCTTAACGAAATTCCTGACAAAGCTTCTGACGAATGTTCTTAACAAAAGGTTTTAATGATAATTTCTGGACAATAATTTCTTGACACTGGTACTTTGATAGTAGTTTCTTGATAAAAACAGTTTTGACATGAGGTGATGAGAAGAAAAGAACTTTACCTGAAGGACACTTGGTTAGTAAACCAGGAATTCCTTCGAGGTTTAGTAAACCTGGCTTGAAGTGATATTGTAAAAATAATGATGTATGATGGTAATATGAGTGCATGATATGATGCTACCATGGTTGCATGATGTGAAGTCTAATATGGGAGATAGCCCTAGTTTCTTGCAAGTCATCCAGACTCTAAAAGGGATTGCGATACATCCTGATTCAACTAGGGATTGGAATTTTCCTAATTTTACAAGGGATTGTTGGTTATCTGATTCCAATGGGATATGACATAAAATCTATCATAAGAGGTAGCCATTGTGAATTATCCTGGCTCCATTAGGGATGTGATGTTTTGATAGTTAAGTTATTCATTTATTTTCAAGAATTTAGATTATGGCATTTCCTGATTCGAGAGGTTCAACCATTTTTCTGACAATAGAAAGGCATTGTCAACAATTTGGTGACTGTTTTGCTGACTAGGTTCATGTTTTTGGTTTCAATAAGATTCAGATAGAATGCACAAATCTATTTTTGGTTAGCCTAAAATGGTTTTTCTTGAGATATGGCTTATGAAAGCAAGAATTGGTTTGGTGTATGGTCATGTCAAACGGGTGTTTGGATGCAAGAAGTTCATGATCTTGACAATCAGGGCACGAGCAAAGTTCTCTGTGCTTTTCTTTTCCTTTCAATGTAATATCGAGATGTCTTGATGCATATTTTAGTTAATTATCAAACATTATCAATTAAATGATGAGTATAATGCGAATTGTACAGAGGTTAAAAGAAAGAAGGCAATATTTATTCATGACAACAAAGAGATACAACTTAGTATACTATTTGACAAACAAGTGATAGGATAGCCAGAAGGACAATCTTTTAGGCAAAAGATGCCTCTGACAATCATGACATGGATTTCTTTAGGTGCTTTTCAGGATGTTTCTTAAGTAATGAATGTGACTAGCAAGAGTTGATCTTCGAAAGATCCTTAGGATTGCTATGCATTATCTTGTAGGTGCTTTCGGTTCATGCCCCATTAGAATTGATCTTTTTAAGTTGCCCTTGCAGTTTTTTTAATCGTAGTCGGGTTGGCTGCCCAGATGCCCTTTTTGAATTTTCATCTTAACCTCTTTTTTATTTTATTTTTTTGTATTTCTTTAAAAATGCTTTTTTAGGTTTTTGTCCTCTACGTGTAATATTTCTTGACGGAGTCTAAGTTGACTGGGTTAGGCAAGGGATTGCTGTCCATTTCTGATAAGATTAGGGCCTCTTCAGAAAAGGCTTGCTTCATGACATACGATCTTTCCCAATTGGGGGTCTACTTGCCCTATGCATCTTTATGAATTGGGAGGATTTTCATCAATACCAATTTGCTTGGGTGAAATTATCGTGGGCATATCTTTTTGTCATGGGCTTGGATTATGCGTCTTTGATACATTTGACCATGATAGATGGCTTTCATGCATTTTTTTTCTTCGATGAGGTTGAGTTGGTCGTATTTGTTCTTAACCCATTCAGCCTCTTCAAGTTTGGTTTCCATTAAGACTCTCAGAGAAGGGATCTCGACTTTGATAGGCAATATAGCTTCCATCCAATAGACAAGGGAGAATGGGGTAGCGCCTGTGGAAATGCGAACGAAGGTCTAATAGGCATGAAGTGCAAACAACAGCCTCTCATGCCAGTCTTTGTAAGTCTCGGCCATTTTTTCAACTATTCTTTTGATGTTTTTGTTGGCTGCCTAACTGCTCCATTCATCTTTGGGTGGTAAGGGACAAAATTATGATGCTGAATCTCAAACTAAAAGCAGATCGCTTGCATCATTTTATTGCTTAAGTTGCTTATGTTATCTGTGATGATTTGGTTCGAGAGGCCATATCTACAGATGATCTCTCACTTGACAAACTTACAGATGGTCAATCTAGTGACATTAGTGTACAGGGCAACGTCCACCCATTTGGAGAAATAGTTGATTGCTACCAAGATGAAGTGATGACCATTGGAAGCTTTAGGGGTGATCGGCTTGATCACATCTATAACCCATATGGAGAAGGGCCATAGGGCCATCATGACGTGAAGTGGCGCTAGAAGGACATTGATCTTGCCTGCATAGATTTAACACTTATGGCATTTTTGGGTGTAATTGATGTAGTCTCTCCTGAGGGTCAACCAGTAATAACCCACTCTCATGATTTGCTTGGCCATCCGATGTCCAGTAGCATGTGTGCTACAAATCCCTTCATGAACTTCTTCTAGGATCCTTTTGGCTTCAAGAATGTCAATGCATCTAAGCAATTTTTGATCGTGACTCTTCTTGTATAAGATTTTTCCATCGAGAACAAATCTCATAGCCAGCCTCCTGATAGTCCTTTTATCAGTCTCGGTTGCATGTTTTGGATATTGTTGATCCTTGATGTAACGAAGGATGTCAGAGTACCATGGTAGGTCATCTTTCTCTTTTTTGACACTATGGCAATGAACCAGAGTTGTATAGATGCTCATCTGGATGGGAGCAACATCCAATTCTTTGTTGACTTTAAACATGGATGACAAAGTAGCCAAAGCATTGGCTATGTGGTTCTCTTCTCGAGGTAAGTGTCAAAAACTGATATTATCAAATTCTTTCTTGAGTTCTGTTATCAGCTTCCTATATTGTATCAGCTTGGCATCCCGAGTTTGCCATTCCTCTTTCAATTGGTAGATGATTAGGGTCAAATCACTGAACACCTGTAATGTCTTGACATTCCTCTCAATGGCTGCTTAAAGCCCCATGACACAAGCTTCATATTCTGTGATATTATTTGTGCAGTTGAAATTTAGCCTTACTATGAAGGGTAATGACTTCCATCAGGTGACATCAATATTGCCCTAATTCCATGTCCTAGAGCATTTGATGTTCCATCAAAATACATCTTCCAAGATCGATCTTGGTTGGAGGCGTGTTCTTCTTCAGAAATGCACATTAGATCTTCATCTAGAAAGTTGAAACTTAAGGGTTCATAATCATCTACCGCTTCACTTGCCAAAAATTCAGCTATCGCACTGCCCTTGATGGCCTTTTGGCTGACATAGGCAAAGTCATATTTAGAAAGTAGGACTTGCCATCTAGCTAGCCTTCCTGATAGTGCAAAGGGTTCACATAGATTCTTGATAGGATCAAGCCTTGTAATCAACCATGTGGTGTGATACAGCGTGTACTGCTTGAGTGTCTTGGATGTCTACACCAAAGCACAGCACAACTTCTCGACTGCGGAGTAGTTACACTCGCTTCGTGAACTTTTTGCTTAAGTAGTAGATTGCTTGTTTCCTCTTTCCTGACTCATCATGTTGCCCTAATACACAACCCATAGACTGTCGAAGACTGCCAAGTAAAGGATTAAAGTTTGACTAGGCACCGGCGATACCAACACTGGCGGGCTTGGCAGATAATGTTTGACTTTATCAAAGGCTTCTTGACATGCCTCATTCCACTCTCCCAGATTTTTTTGCGAAGAAGCCTAAAGATGCAGTCGCATTTGTCAGTGAGTTGGGATATGAATCTAGCAATGTAGTTCATTCTCCCTAAAAAGCTTTTCACTTCCTTTTGGGTTTGAGGTGGTGGCATATCTTGAATGGCTTTGACTTTGTCTGGGTCAAAATAAGGTGTCTACAACTGGATAATATAATAAGCGTGGAATTAAAATTCAATTAAAGAGTTTAATTGAAAATATATTTAATTTAAATGATTAATACTAATTCAATTAGGATTTGTTCTAATATAATTAAAATAAATGATAATCATGTAAGAAAATTATTTTCTTAATTAAATTAAATATGGATCAATTACTAAGGCTTTAAAAAAATCGAAACTAGTTTCCTAAATGGTTTAGGTAATATTACATGCTAAATGGTTTATCCAAATTAGAACAAAGTTATCTAAAATTTAGATAATTTCCTAATTAAGACAAACAACCTAAAAGTTAAGTACTCTCTAATTTAATATCTTAAAATGTTGTTTTTGGAAAACAAGTTTCCTAAATGGTTTGGGAAATATGAGATACATAATGGTTTGTCCAAATTAGGACAAAGTTATCTACAAGTTTGAAAATGTCCTAGTTAAGACAAATGACCCAAAAATTTTGTGATGTTCAATTTAAGACATTTTTCCTAAAAGTTAGGAATTTAATTAAAAAGGTTTTAATTAAAGAATCGAAATTATTAAATAATTTGATAAATTATCTTAAATTTTTTTATGACGTTTATGCATATAAAATACAAGATCACAAATTGATATTGGCTATGCTAATTTTGTTTCATGCTTATAATATGACAATGTTAACACAAGGATGATTATGGACTAGACCTTAGAATAATTAGGTTATAGATGGTTGAATTTATCTTTCAGTATTTATTTCATAAATAAGATTTATGAAACCTACTTTCTCTTTTAATTTTGGGTTGTAAATTCTCTTCTCACCTAACTCTCCTTAAATGTAACTAAAGGTTTCTTACAAAGATATTACTTGTAGATTTAGGTTTAGATTAAGATTAAAATTTATGTAAGTCCAAAATGTGAAGAAGATGACACCAAGAAGAAATGACCAAGGAGATCGTCATCAAGACTCGCGAAGACCTTCTATGATATCTCTCAAACTTTAATGTTGAAGGAAACTAAATAGATAAAGTCCATAATCATCCTAGTAGATTGCATGTGCTAGGTTTATTTTTGAATTTATATATATGTGATATATGATTGAATAAAGGCTAAGCATGCTAATCAAAAAAAGCAATAAGACCTGAGATAAAGGATAATATCCCTTGTAAAATATTAAGTTCATGCTGAAGCATGATTAGATGCCTTCCATTGTTCATAACAAAATACTCGAGTTTTGACTACAGGGATTTGTTGAGTCACTCAAGGTCCTTTCTGCCCAAACAACTTGAGTTATTAATTATGTTCCTTATTTAACTATTGTTGTATGGTTTGGATGTGTCGCACTTAACCATATGACTTTAGATGCGATGGTTAGATGAAATACATATAATGTATTTGGGTAAAAAGTTACCACTTAACTGATCTAGGAGTTTTACAGAGATGCAGTTGGTGAACTAAGTTACCTACCCAATTATCTTTTACATGATTTGTTGAGTCATTTAAGGTTATATAAAGGTGAAAGACGTGTCTAGCTCATTAAGAAGAATCAAATGTTGAACTTCTCGAAATATGGTTGAGGACTATAATCTTAATAAAATCATGAGGATAACCATTAATGTTGTAAAACCTTAATGATTGAAATTGCAAATTAGTAACTACAAAATGTTATGGTTCATAATAGATATAAACATAACATGACTAATAGACTATCGCTAAGTAGCAGACATGATGCTAATAAGCTCAATAGGCCAAACTCTATAGACTAGGCCCAGATTAAATGGCATATTCGAGAATAACCACTAGGTTAGTGGTAGTCTATCAAGTTTATATTAATGACCTTGATCGAGCCAAATTATGATAATGGCTACTATGATGCCCAAACTTTAAAAGGAGCAAATACTTATTTAAGCTTATGAAATCATTTAAAACCTTAACGAACTGTTCTATAAGGATAATCATAATAAAAGATTCTAGATCCCCAAGGAAGTGTTCCTAAGCAATATACCAAAAGGTAGCCTAATCGGGGCTCATGTGATGGGATGTATTTCAAAGTCTTAAGCACTTTAAATGGATCATGATCCATGCATTGTCCATATACTTTCTTTGGAGAAAGGCAGTAGATATGATAAAGGCATATGCCAACATATTGGATAGCTAGATTAATAGCATTAACAAGGAATATTTTAAAGTGATCAAAATTAGGAAACTTACAAAAGTTTCAATTTTACATATACACTGGGATTAACTCACTTCTTTTGGTGTATGGTACCTAGTAGTTGTTGCTTAAATATGTATGGAATATTGTAAGGCCCAAATGAAAGGAATATGAAGATGGACCATAAATAATGGCAACTTTGTTGATGTTGATCAAATCTTGCCTTTTTAATTAGTTTTTAGAAACATAATCGTGATTTATTGGTAAACATTAGATGTTTATTATTGGCCTTTACATGCCAATTAAGGATGATTGCTAGCATTCAATGTTGAGTACTCATTGAATAAATCGTTAATCATAGAATTTGTTCTATATTATGGTCACATTATACTCAAACATACAACTTGCAATAGTATTAGGAATACTAAACAGCCTATAACTTATAGGACTTAAAAGTAGTTATCGAATCCAATTCCTTTTAAATCTACACATGTTGGATTTAGTGGGGAGCATTTATGATTCTTTAAATGTTAAAGATTATAATTTAACCTAGTGATAAATAGCCATGATGTTAAAAATGTAATTATTTGTGAAGTTTTTCAAATTAGAGAGGATTGGATGTTTATATCCTAAAGGTCATAAACAAACTCTTTTGTTTAGGCTCACAAAAGGAGTTACATTTAGATCATTCACTTGCAAGCTAATAAAAATTCCTAATATTTGTTAAAGTAACAACTGAGCCACATGATTGGAATCTGGGTCTCGTTGTGATCTGAATAGTTAATGACTTTGATAATGAGATTATCATGAATGTAATCAAAACATATTCTCACTATAGTACTACAATTTTGTCCAAATTGAGACACAATTACTAATCGAAAAAATTTAGCATTGGATGCATTAGCAATTGGCGTAGTGCAGGAGGGATATGTTAGTATATGCCCTAAAGCCAATCGAATTGGATATAATAGTTAATAATGTATACCAATCACTTTAGTTAGTGATTCAAGGCTTTACTTAATATTAATGGCGTAATTGACAATCATACAAATACTAATTGGATGAAGCCGAAGAAACACATTGGCCTTACACAGTAGTAATTAGATATTATGATCAGATCCTTATGCAGCAAAGTCATATTTCTAAAAACATTCATAGTCATCGTATTGTCAAGATAGGGCATTGACAATGCACAAAGACTAGCACATGCTATGCTTCCATGTAATGCATGTAACTCTTTTATCTCATAGAAGTTAAAGTATAAACATACTTGGGGATAGTATATGGCTACTTGTTTGTTGGAAACAAGTTCAGTGAACATAGTCTATATGAGAACTCCATTTGGTATAAGCCATTCAAGTGTTTATGGAATATGTTCTTATGTGCTGATCATGTATATGGGGGGTGTCATGTTTTAATTCTGTAGATGGATACTTATGGAAAAGTAGTTTTGGGTATGGCATAAACCATACGAAGGGATGAGTGATCTAGAGAGGATTCATCACTCTAAATGACATCAAAGACATATCTCATTTGTTTTTGGCTTTGGTTAACTTGATAAAGTTTTTGGCCAATGCATGACAAATTTAGGAGAAATTATTTATGTAAATTTATGAGGTTAATTGAAAGCTACAGGAACTAATGTGGATTGATACATGAGTAGATAATGCACCATGTTGATGGTCTTTCTGGGATATCTAGTGAAAGAACTAAAGTGCAATAAGAGGCTGCTTATTGAAAGGTTTCGTAAAGAGATCATATTGATTTTCCCTACATACTAGGTGGCCATAATGCCTTGCTAGAGGAAAATTTTGGTCTATAAATATAAATATGCTTAATTGGATAATTATATTTACTACTGTTACAATGGAAGCCTAATAGGTCACACACAATAAGATGATCCATTGGATTAAAAGTGGGATTTAGTTAAATTTGATTTAATTAAATAAAAGTATAATAAGGATGACTTAATTGCAATTAAGTACTATTAAAGATATAAATTAGATTTATGGAACCTTATTAGAGATGTCTTAATATGGCAATAAAGATAAAAATATCTTATTAAGATAATGTCTATTTGTAAACATGGTTTTAGGTATATTATTAAATAAAGCCAAATAATAGTATTTGGAGAATTAAATAATTATCAAATAATTATTTATTTAATATTATTTACATAAAGAAAATTTGTTTTACTTGGGTTAGAAAATTTAATTATGAACTAAATTATCTAATATGTAAATTAAAAGGGTTAGGCCAAAAGCTCTAATTATCAAGTCAAGAAAGTTTAGTTTGAACTACTCCAAGTTGGGCTTGCTAATGGGCTAGGCACATGGAATAGCTATCTTTAGTGTGTTATTGAGCTAAAATATTAATAAGTTATTATTATGGCCCAATCTTGGACAAGTTAATTAAAATAGTTTTAATAGAGCTCCAAGAAACACTTTAACATGGGGCCACCATCTAGGTATAATAGTAATGGCTTAGTTGACCCATTAGTCAAGCCTAACCTAGCCTAAGATGTAATTAAATACATTCTTAATGGTTTTTAGCTTATAAAGAGCATAAGAGAAACCCTAAATGCTAATCGCTAAACTTACCTAAAGGGGTTTGGTGTAACCTTTTGCTTCCTTTTACTTCCCTAAGTTTTCTAGCATTGAGATATAAATATTTCACAAAAGTTGTGAAATTGGCTAAATCTCAAAATCCCTACTTCCCTAAGCTTGATTGTGCTGGCTTGCATTTTAAATGGTCAAAAAGTGTTTTTGATCACAATGAAAGATAGAAAATTCTATCTTAGTGGAATCAACCAAGATAAAAAAAATTGTGATTTTTTGATCCATTTATTGGCATTTGTGAAAAATAGCTACTTTTTTATAAAGCTGTTTCTCTTTCTCTTTGGCGCAATAGGTAAAGGAGTCATTCCCAAATCATATCAAATCTATACCTATTATGTCTAATTATTTGGTTGACGGTTAACAAGCCTTCTAGCTAGCACTAGAGAACCATTGGACCTCATTAAACCTCTAATAGGCATCTATATGAATCACCGTTAGAAGCAAAACATTTGGATTGCTTTTGGCTTAAAGAAGAGATCATAGCAATCAACCCATGATACATTTATGCAGGGATTTGCACACATAGAGTTATGAGTTTGTAAGTACGTATGATTTCTATTAGATCTATGTTTTAAATTGTAGTCCGATCAAATGTACATCTTTTCCTAAGATCTTAAGGAAATCCAGGTGTTTCTTTGTTTAATTCTACTACGTATGTTTAATTCTCATTAAATGTTTATGCTTATATCAATAAGTATGAGCATGAGATTTCTTTTAATTCAAATGAGTTTTTAAGATGCAACATATTAAAGAAGCAAAGTAGACCTAATTCAAGAACATTCCAAATAAAATTACTAAAGTTACTTGCATGACCAAGTTTCTCTTTTCAAGGGTTTTAGCTATTTGTTAGTATTTTTTTTAGGGTTAAAGATTTAAAAAAATTTAATAGCTTTTGTTTTACCATAGTTTTCTAATTAGAAGAGTAGTCATCAGGACTTTAAAGAGGAAACATGTGATTCAAAAAAGCTCAAAACCAAGTCCTAATAATTCTTAGTTTTCTCTTTTCCTTAACTTTTTATCTTTCTTGCAATGTTTATTGTTATATCTTTTCATCGCCTAGTCAGTAAGTGTGATCCCTTTGTGATCCCTTCAAGGGATAAGTATTGAAGGTAGTTGGATAACTTCCATCTCTACACTACTAGGCAAGTTTGATTGCCATTAAACCTCTATTTGCCTAGGAATCCCAGAGTAAGTGGAACTTCTACTAAGGCCTATATAAGGAGGTAACATCAACACTTTTAAGGTCTGAGTTACTAGAATTCCTCCATCTTCTCGTTGTTCTTCATTTATAGCTTTTTTTACTAACTTAAGCATCGAAGTGTCTCCCTATAGTCTAACTTTAAGTCCCTCTTATCTTTGCTGTCTTGCAGGTTTTTTCCTTAACTTTTCCATTGTTGCATCAACAACTGCACCATTTATGGGAACGGAACACTTTCACGGCTTGGCAATAATCTCGATCCTTTTATTAATATAGAGAAGAGCCTATGGTGACTCAAGTGATTGACTCTGTTTCTGTCATCGAAACCCCTTTAACAATGAATCAATCACCTGTGGGGTCTTTACCTGACCCTGCGATGCCTTGCTCTAAAAGGACTCCTCTCTACGACTGTGACCACAGTACCTATTCCACCTAACTTTTCGTATGTTCTCCCTTATTTCCAAACACCCTTCACACCAAATCCTTAGCCTCAACCACCAAACTACTTCCAAAATCTCTTAACCTCCCACTTGCATTGTCGTCACAAAATCTTGCCATGCCTGATCCTAATACTTTTACTCTGGGAGGCCTATCATCTCTTAGTGCTATCCTTATTGGAACAACCGTTCCCAACATATCTACTATAAACTCGCAAGTTGTTTATTTAGCAAACCCATTTGTAGCAAGCATATCCTAACCACCGTAACTAGTGATGACAACTGTGTCTCAGGTCAATCTGCAGGGCCATTAACTCACTCAATTCCAAGAATTGGCTAGTCAAATGGTGACTTAATAGACTCTCATCCAACAGCAACATAAAAAAGAATTAGCAGCCCAATAAGCCATCATTCAACAACAACAGTAGCAAATTAATTAGCTTTTACAAGCACAACTGATCATCAAAATTAGTTGCCTAGCAGGTCCAATACTAGAAATTATAGTCCAAGCGCCAGACACCATAGCTTGAGCACAAGAAACTAGTAAACAAATCAGAAAGGTGACAAAATCCAAGAGAGTTCATATTTTACACCTGATGGCGATCCATATAGGAAGTACAAAAATACAGACCACCACGTCCAAGATTCCCTATTATCTGATTAAATGGGGGCCCTCCAACAAGAAGTTAAAAACTTAAGATAGCCAAAAAAAGATGATTGGGAATGGTTAGAAGCTAAGCATAATTCGTTATCCTTAGCCATCTACCAGGTACCAGTTTCTAAAAAGATCAAGCTCCTGCCAGATACGTATGACAGTAACGTAGACCGAGCTGATCATTTAAATCACTTTTGACCATTTTATAATCTCTGAGATATCCTTGACGTCGTTCAATGCAGGATATTCTTGACGACCTTACATTGGCCTACCTGAACTTGGTGGTATTCGTGAGAGCCAGGGTCTATCATAAAATTTGATCAATTGGGATGGCAATTCCAAGCCTATTTTAGCAGTTGCAAAATAGTAGTTAGCCTGATGGCTGTTAAGCAAAACCTAGAAGAAACTTTTTGGGAATATGTCAAGCGCTTTAACTCGACTACGCTGGAGGTCAAAGACCTTACTGACGAATGAGCCATCCAAGCATTCATCTCAAATGTCCACCATAAGCATCTCAAGTACACCTTGAAGGATGCCCAACCAGTAAAGCTATATCAGCTTTACAAGAAAGCATAAAAATATGTCGATGCCGAAGATATTAAAATTGTAAATTACAAATTTGAACACCCCAATCGAGATCGATGAGGAGATCACTTTGGGTGAAGCTTGAGAAAAGGATAACAGTTCCCTCAAAAAGGTAAAACTAATAGTTGTAAGGATAGTAAGCTTGGATTGACAACAAATCAAGCCCAAACAGGTAAAAAGAGAGATTAGGTGCCCTCATACAACAAATATGAGTCCTACACACCCTTTAACACTAGTAGGATACAGGTTTTGCATGTCATAATGAGGGATGCCCTAGTAGAGTAGCCCCCACCTATGAGGGCAGATAAGAGCCATAGGAACCCACAGAAGCACTGTGAGTTCCATGATGATGTTGGCCATACAAGAGAGGAATGCATTAGCTTGAAAAATGTTATTGAAGCATTAATTCAAAAAAAAAAGATCAAGCAGTTTATGAAGAAAAATAATGAAAAGACATATCAGCAACATGATCATCGTCAGGATAAGGCGGCAAAGAAATGCCTAATCATAGGAACAATTAATGTGATTATCGGGGGCAATAAAGGTTGGATAACCAGTAAGCCCAAGAGGAAGTCGCACCTTTGATTATAATGGCAGTAGATACATATTTGAAAAAGATGAAACATGATAACTGGAGGGTAATGTTCAATGATGATGATGATGAGTTGGTTGCTAATAATGGGAACAACCTGATTGTCATATTAGCCATCGTAGGAAATTACCATGTATACCGAATCTTGATTGACAATTATAGCACAGTAAAGATTCTCTAATGGGATGCATTTCAGAAAATAAGGTATAGAGACAATGACCTATATCTCTCACTACCAATATATGGATTTGCCAACCATCCTATATTGGTAAAAGGCTCTATCACTTTACTAGTCACTCTTAGCGATGGAGAACATACTACCACAATGATAGCTGACTTCCTAGTGATTGATTAGCCATTGGCATATAATGTCATCCTTGGATGACCAACCATGAAGAAAGCAAAATTGATTAAGCTATGTATTATCTCATTATCAAATTTCCCACATCATCGGGAGTGGGATACATGAAAGTCAACCAAGTGATTGGTCGATGCTACCATTTGATGTCCATTGAAATAACCAGTAAAGCTCAAAGCACTACCAATGAACATTTAAAAACTCTGGCAAGAAACATATTGACAATGAATACGATAACGCTAAACAACATAAGCGACTTGACTCTTAAGAGTCTAGATATTAGAGATGATTACGACCATCAAAAACCTCAACTAGCCGAGGAGATAATAGTGATATCATTGTACCTGCTAGACCTTAACTTGTCCACAATAATCGAAAGTTCACTAGGGCCAAAGGCTAAGAATAACCTAATCAATTTCCTATGACTGCATGCAGACATTTTTGCCTGGTCAGCTGTAGATATGCTAGGCATTGACACAAACAAGATCATGTACACACTAAATGTTAATCCCTTAGCAAAACCAGTTAAACAAAAAAAGAGAAGGTTACCCCCAAAAGGATTCATATAATCAAGAAAAAAACATATAAACTTTTGACCGTTGGATATATACGGGAAGTAATATACCCTGAATGGCTAGCCAATGTGGTGATGGTTAAAAAGTCAAATGGAAAATACAGGATGTGCATTAACTTTACTAACCTTAATAAGGCATGCCCCAAAGATTGTTTCCCTATACCAATAATAGATCACCTTGTCGATTCTTTAGTAGGTCATCAGTTCTTTTCCTTTATGGATGCCTTTTCTAGACACAATCAAATAAGAAAGAATTCATAAGATAAAGCTAAAACATCTTTTGTCACGAAAGATGGAATTTTTTGTTATAAAGTTATGCCCTTTGGGCTTAAAAATATAGGGGCAACATATCATCATTTGGTGAACAAGATTTTTAAAAATTAGATTGGGTGATCCACAAAAGTCTATGTTGATGATATGCTTGTAAAAAGTACATTGATTGAACAGCATATAGCTAATATGAAAGAAACCTTCAAAATCTTATGAAGGTATAATATGAAATTAAATTCGGTAAAGTACATGTTTAGAGTAGCTACAGGAAAGTTTTTAGGCTTCATGGTATCACCCAGGGAAATCAAAGCAAACCCAAAAAAAATTAAAGCTATATTAGAGATGCTGCCTCCTAAGTCAACAAAAGAAGTACAATGACTGACAGAGAGAGTCACCGTACTTAACCGCTTTGTTTCAAAGTTAGTCGACAGGTGTCTCCCTTTTTTCAAGCTGCTAAGAGTAGCTAGCCGCTATAAATGGACAGAAAAATACCAAATTGCATTCAATGAATTAAAACGTTACCTATGCTCACCACTATTATTAGCTAGCCCTTAACCCAGTGCATGCCTATTTATGTATTTGTTCGCGTCAGTTGAAATAGTGGCAGCTATCTTAGTAACAGAAGAAAAAAAGACTCAGCGACCCATCTACTATGTCAACAGGGTACTCCAAGCTGGCGAGGTCAATTACACACAAATTGAAAAACTCATATATGCACTTGTTATATCCATTAGAAGACTACAACAATACTTCCAGGTGTATCCTATCACTATTTTGACAAATCATCCTATAAAAGACATGTTGCAAAAAGTTGATTCTGCCAGAAGAATAATTCGATAGAGCATAGAATTAAGTGAGTTTGGATTAACTCACTGCCCTAGAGGGCAATCCAAGCACAGGCAATAGCAGACTTCATCGTTAAATTCTCTTTCTTACATCACACTGAATCTTCAAACATTATTGAAGAAACATCATCACAGGCGAACAAAGGTGAAAATTCATGAAAGATGTATGGAAACTTTATGCTAACGGATCATCAAGAAAAGAAAAATCAAGAGCATGTGTATTCCTTGTTGACCTCAGCAACCATGAATGGCACTATGCCTTGTTCTTCCAATTTATAGCCTCAAACAATGCAACAAAGTATGAAGCATTAATAGTAGGGATTGAGTTGGGTAAAAACCTAAGTGCCACCTGCCTAGAAGTTTATACTGACTTTCAATTGGTGGTAAATTAGATTAATTGGGAATCTGAAGTCAAAGACCAAACTTTAGCCAAATATCATCAAATGGTCTTGAAGCTCATCAAAACCTTTGATCACATCGCCTTTGAAATGATACCCCATGAACAAAACCATAGGGCCGATACGATATCTAAAATGGGGAATAGTTTGGAAATCGATCATAAAGGAAGAATCTTTCTTGAATTCATCGAATCGCCAGCCTATGGTCAACATATTTTTTAGATAAATACGAATGACAAAAATAATTAGATGAAAGAACTGAAGGCTTTTCTCCAAGAAATCATCATCATGGATAACTTATTACAAATAAGACATCTTAAAAAAAGGGCATCCAAGTATGCATTAATTTATGGGATTTTGTATAAAAAGTCTTTCACTTACCCCTTACTCAGGTGCCTCGGCTAAAGTAAAACAGACTGTGTTAAGGGAAATCCATAAAAGTGTTTACGAAAATCACTTGGGTGGAAGGGCATTCGTACGAAAAGCCCTCAGGCAAGGGTTTTTTGGCCAATACTGAGGAAGGATACCACCAATTTAGTTTGAATGTGTGACAAGTGTCAATGCTTCACCAAAATTCAAAGACAACTTCTAGAGGCACTCAAACAAATTTTTAACCCCTAGCCTTTCTGCGTATAAGGCATTGACATATTAGGCCTAATCCCGCCAGCCACTAGGCAGCATAAATTTTTGGTTGCTGCATGCGATTACTTTACAAAATCAGTTGAAGCAGAGCCTGTGGCCACAATAATTGCTCGAACAATGGAAAGCTTTATCTAGTGATTTATCATATGCCAATTTAAAATTTCTCACATTATCCTAGTAGATAATAGGAAACAATTGTTTATCGATAAATTAAAAGATTTTTGTGTAAGGTTTCATATTAACTTAATACATAGTTTGATAGGATACCCATAATCTAATGGCCAAGTAGAGGCTATGAATAAAAGCATACTTCAACCATTTAAGAAGAGATTAGACAATGCAAAAGGTGCATAGGCAAAGGAGACACCCGAAATATTATGGGCCATAAAAACCACTAAATGTCAGGTGACTGGAGCCACACCATTCGGCCTATGTATGGTCATGAGGAGGTTATCCCAGGAAAAATGGAGATTCATAGCATTTGGATAGCCTTCACCAACCCAACATTAAATGAATCACATCTCAAGGCCAACTTGGATCTACTTGAAGAAAGTAGAGAGGACACTGTAGCACGCATGGCAACCAAAGCACACCAAGTGTCGAGATACTACAATAAAAAATTAAAACACAGATAGTTTCAAGTAGGCAATCTGGTCCTAAGAAATTGCGAAGCAAGTCGACCAACAAGCGAAAGAAAAAAACTATCCCCAAACCAGAAAAGACGTTATCAAGTTACAAAAGTGATAGGATTTGGAGCTTACAGATTAGTGGACATGACGGGGAAGCATTTGCCTAACACAAGGAATGCCATTCATCTGAAGGAGTATTATGTATAAATAAGCTCCACAAAATAAAATTTTTCAAGATAAGCATTCACTCACTAAACAGTTACTCTATAAATCTCCTACAATTATCAAAGGTTAATGAAAGCCCAAACAAATTACGACCTCACACAGTCTCAACAAATTATGACCTCTCACGGTCCTAACAAATCATGAACTCTTAGTGTCTCAACAAATCATGACCTCTCACGCTCCCAATAAATCATGACCACTCATGGTCTCAACAAATCATGGCCCCTTATGATCTTAACAAAATAAGACTTCACACTGTCTAAGGAAAACAAAGACCTGTTATGGTTTCCATAAAATAAGACTTCACATGGTCTCAATAAGTAAAGACCTCTCACACTCTAAATAAAAGAAGACCTAGATAAAACCTCACATAGGTTTGAACACAACAAATACTTCACATGATCTAACAATGATAAAAGTCTACCATAAGATTGATAACAATAAAATTTCATACAAATTGCATTTTTAAAGAAATTATCATTTCTACTAAAACAATTTACAAATATTTATAAATATAAAGATTTTTACAAGAAAGTTTAAAGCCCTTGACAGAAAAAAGCTAGATTTCTTTGCTCGCCTGCATCCTCACATGACTCTTTACATTCCGAGTGTTTTCATGTGCAATTAAAATGTCTCACATTTGGCGAGTAAGGGCTATTTAAGTATGCAAAGCCTATAAAAACACAAGGATTAGCAATGAATACAGACAGATAGATTGTAATGGATAGAAGTAATAAACTCATATCCACTATACAAGCTAAAGTGGATTCAATATTAGTAGCTAGATTTCTTATAGCCAAAAACTTTATACAATCAGGCAAACAACCTTATTTTCCCACCTACAGGTGACCACACTATTGCTCGATATCCTAGTGCTTAACTCAGGGTTGTTCTTCCAAGGATGTAAGTTAAGGACCCCTAGAGTAGATCTGCTTCCCCCTTTTTGAGAAACTTAAAGACCTTGGGGGTAAAGTAATTAGAAATGGGGGACTAACAGATACCCTGGCAACCAAAGAAGTCTCTACCTGGCTGGAAGTGATGATAGTAGCTTCAACGGTAGAGAAGACGCAAATAGAAATAACCCCAACTTTAGTCACATTTACAGGTAAAGCTTAAAATTAACCTTCTTTGGCAAAGGTGGCTCGCCTTAGTTATCTTTTACTTTTCTCTTCCCTTTACTCTTTATTTGGGAAGTCGCTGGTCTGCTAGCTTCATGAGCAACCAATGCAGCGCGTATGACAAGATCCATACCTACAGAGAAAAATAAAGAGTTAAAGTTAGGGAATACTATTTTCCTAAAGAAGAACATTGCCAACATTTACCCTCCACAGTCATACCAATCGAGGTCCTTGTTAGTACTTCCAAGCTTCTTCCTAACATCAGGTGTTTATTCACATTCAACCAACTTGTGATTTCTTCCCCTATCATAAGCGATCCAGCAGCATTAGCCCCCTGTTGGGGTGACCTAAGAATCATAGCCATTTGCTGGGGTAATTTAGATGAAGCATGAACCTTTGCAAAAAAGAAATCATGTTAGAATATAGGATGCATATGTATATATCAAAGAAGGAATCTCACCTTGTACCACCAAATGTCTTTGACTCTTTGCTTAGCAAGGAGATTACCTTCCTCTTGCAGGTTGGTGAGACTAACACCCGACAATGCTCCTGGATTTTTCTTAAAGTTAAGTATTCCCTACACTTAAATTGGTGATCACAAAAATATTCTTTCTGTTCTAGCTTTGCTGCACCTAGATCGACTTTTAGATTACTTATTGGCAAGCAAGAATTCCACTCTACAGGGAAGCCCTATTCCTCATTGGATTGCTTACGTATAAAAAAAACTATTCATTAGCAACGTGGGCATTAAACGATATATTTGTGATCATTCTTTTAGTGGTGGACTACAGGTAGTACCAGCATTTATCTTGTCTCTTCAGGGAAAATAAGTATCTCGACTTATGGGTCCCACCCTTTTTCCCTGTACATAAGGAAATAAGTTACCAACATCGCCCATGTGTTTGGTTTTAGCTAGTTTTACGGTATTCCATATTGATTTAGCACCTTGCAAAAGAATCGCTGCAGCAGAAAGTGGAATCCCTCTCTAAATATGTATAAGTAGAAGGACACGCTGCTCCCTTTGACCTTTATAACAGGTCACCTAAACAGAGAGTTTGATACCTCAAATCACCCAAAATTAAAACCATGCTCTCTTAATATCTCCTGCATGATCGCCATATTGATCATCCCAACGTAAGCATCTACTATGCTAGTTTCTATCCATATCGACCCAGCTTGCGCTTCCTCGCCTACTCTAGTTCAGCCCTTATTGGCAAGACCTTGACTCTACTCTATATTCGTACCAACCTCTTATGATGAGATGGTCCTTTGGGCTTTACCCCTACCCATCAAGACATTCTCTTCAACAAAAATTATGTTTGTCGTAAAACCATGTAATCAACCCGGCACAATCAAGAAGAAAATTACAAAAAAAAAGAAACAGAGATATTCTTACCCAATAACGATAATGACTACGCACAGAAGGTGATCTTTGTCAAAAACTATGGAAAACTTCTACAATTAATAAAAAAAAGATTATTTTGCACTAACATGTGGAGAAATGGTGTCAGAGGTATTTATAGGGGTATCTCTTATCAATTCATGAATCGCTATTATCGATTCGCAGTATTGTAACACGTGTCACCTTCTCATAGGAAAGGTACGATGGCCTATTTAATGTGTCGACCCAGTTGTCAAAATTCATATTTTGAAAAAGAAAAAACTTGCTTAACCCGCCAAATCCATTTTTATTCGACATACAAAATGGCAACTTAAAAATTGCCATATTGGCATTCTTATGGTAGACATTATTTTTGGTCTGTAAACGGTCACTTTATAACTGCCCACATCCTTAGGGGGCAATTGTTATATCATTGATTAAGTATAATGAATTGATCTACATGTTAGAGAGGAATATACGAGCATGCATATGTAACAAAATTTAAGTCTAAGCTTAATAAGTTTCTTTTTAATTCAATTTACATAGGAATATAGAAAATTGTTAAGAATGATATTTTTATAAGACCATCGAAAGATACTTTAAATAAATTAGAACTTTTAGGTTAATAACTCATTGTGATTAATCAACTTAAGAGAGTAAACAAATTTAAATAAAATGTTGAAGGAAGTTATAATTCTAGGTTTATCTCATTGATTAAGTAAACTTAATTTTATTTTCTATTTAATTTTAGTTTACTTTTAATTTACAATGTTAATAAGTTGTTTAAATAAGAATAGATTGTTTTAATTTTAATATTTAATAAATTTAGTATAATTTCTCGTTGGAATAATACTCTATTCTTTATTACATTACTTGTTAACATTACGTACACTTGCATTGTAAGTCTGACTAGACATTTTGGATTTCATGATCACCTTTAAGTAACTCTTTCGAGCTTTAGGTTGCCCTTAAAACTTCTTGCATAAGTTACCCAATCATTCTTTGGATCTTAGCCAACTCTTATGCTTAGGTAGGCCTAACTAGGATAGGAATTTGGGATGATTGAATTTGGACTTCTATACCAAAATGATGTAGGACAAAACATCCAAAAAAGATTCTACTAAGAAGCAAAGAAGTTTGAGAGAAGAAAGAGTTAAAAACAACTAATCGGCTTATGTAGGAAAAACTGATCAGATGCACAACAAAATTTTTAAAAATTTTTAATCCAATCGTACTAAATTGTGTTGTTATATACAATAAAGCCATCTTAATTAGTTACTTAAGTTGCAGATCTAAAGATCCTGTCCAAGAATTCCTAGATCTGTGTGAAAACTTCAACCAACTAGCCTTCTCTATTAGTTTCTAATTCCCGGATGGTAGAGTATGTGGGCACTTTTTATCTCGATCAACTCTAAATTTGTATGGCTTGATTCTTCTTATTGACCACCTTATGCCACCAGGTTTAGAATCATAAGACATTGTGATTAGGAAACTCCAAGTGTGGTGCCAAAGTCTAAGCAAAAATCCTCGGCATAAGTCACTTATTTATATCAGGTAACAAGATAGCCCTGATTTTAATTTTTTAATTAAAATAATTATTTTATTAATTCCATAAAACCCATATGTGGCGCCAACCCTAGTATGGGTGCCCATTATAATTTGGCCCAAACCTTAGTGTCCATACACAATATTTTGGCCCAAATCTATTTTATGAAATTTAGCTCGTTTAATCTGAATACTAATTAATTCTGCTTAAATTGTTAATTTTATTTAGGCCAATAATTTTTCAAAACTCCAATTCTAATTCAAAATAAAATCATGGCAATTTTATTGGAATAAAAATTTATGTACTAATTATAAAAGTAAAATTAACTATAAGAGAATAATTAGTTTAATAGTAAATTAAAATATTATCCATATTTAATTTATAAATAAATATTTAAAGCAGTCTTAATAGATATTAAATTAATTATATAAGGAATTAATTTCTCATATCTATTTAATTTAAATTACTAATTCTTGTCTAAATAAATATTTAACCAAATTAAATATATATTCTAAATAAATAATACCAAAAAATCATTTTCATTTATTTATTGAAGAAAACGCCCACACTTCGAAAGTGAGTGAATCTGACATACCACTTCCCCATATTGAGAATCTTTTGTTTTTGGATATTCCGATCAATAACCAATTGTTAAAGAATTATATTAAGCTAGTGGGGGACCAATTGGACATATATAATTAGGCTTTAATAAACTATGTATTAATTATTTTATCCAGAATAATTAATCTCATAATAATTAATCTTAGAGTCGTACCATTAAAAACCTAAGACTGCACTCCCAATTATATACCGTATTAATTAGCTTTATAAATAGCCTTTTAGTCCAATGACCTTATCATTTGTGAAATACCTTCATATGATATCCATGATCAACTTAAGGTTAAAAATCCGTTTTACCTACTTGATCACCTTATCTTAAAGTTCTATTATATTTTCCATGTGAAAATGATTGTTCACTATATATGAATAATATATCATTTGACATACATGACCGAGTCCTCATTCATTTTTGCTATATCATATAATGCCTTTTAAGAGAATAACTTAACTCTTTATGGGAGCTATGATTCCATATCTATGAATAAAGCTCTCATCGAGTATAAGTTATATGCCCAACAAACCGGTCTAGTACCTTACTACTTTGAGACGCTTTAGCCTTTGGAATGTCAAAGCATACAAGTTATACACATAGAGTCAATTACTTACTCAGGATTAAAGTAATTGCATAATGAACATCAAAAGTGAATTAATCCATGTAAACAGAGTTATTAATGACTAATTGCAGTTTTGTCTAGTCCAATATATCACCATCTCTAGGTGATATATCTATGTCTCTACTTAGGAGTCTAACCGCTCTAGATGACCAAGACAAGCCATCTTCCTATTGGATTTAGATGACATAATAGTCTTAACATGAGTTAATTGCTCATATTAACAACATAGGGTATGGATTGTCAATTTAGATTACTTACCTTAAAATGTTGTCTTCTTGTATATAAAGTCTATTATATGTAACATTCTAATGGTATAAACACGAGTAGTCAACGAGCCATATTTGCTTTCATTTACTTTAACATGTAAATCTAAATGATAATGGAATAGCAATGATATAATGATAACTCAAATATATATAAATAATCAGTTTAAATTAATGAAATACATCAATTTTTTTCATCCTTATGGTGTTACAAACCTGGAAAAAAGAAAGTTTTCTTAATGTTTTGAATTTGATTCAAGAATGAAGTGTCTTTGAAAGAGCTAAGGCTTAGCTTTTATAATGCAAGCTAAGATCTTCTAGGTTATAATTCTTCAATAAAAATTAATAACTACAATTCCCTATGCACAATTTACTATAATGTCAGTCTTAGGGAATTAGGATGATAATTAATAATTTCAACTTGACGAAACAAAATGACATCAATAAGTAACCACTTTCTAGGTACAACTCTTAGGGAATTCAAATCATAATTACTAAATATTTCTTTTTTTACTGCCCTTGAATTAGCTCGTCTACAAGTTTGATTCACCAAAATGATTTTTCAAGATTATCAGTATTCTTAATTGAAGTATTTCACAGTAATTTCATCATTATTTTTTCTTGGGTTTTATATTATCCTCTGTCTTGTTCTTGCAAAAATAATCACAGCCTAAGGTATTTGAATATTCCTACCTTATCGAACTGAGAAGAAAAAAAGATCATGCTTTATTGAGTTTTGTCATTGTAAATTGTATTAAATTCCTAAACTCCCTGCCAATCTAATTACATTTTTCTATGTAAAGAGAGGAAAGCTTTCTCTTTCTAATGACTAGAATTAAATTGCTTTATTATTTTTTAATTTTTGCTTTGTCAGCTACTAATGGGGTGTTACTGCATGTTTGTTTTCCTTAACATGGATTACAGTTTCTAAACTGAATAAATATATATTATTAAAGTTTATCTACAAGTCTGCTGAAAATCTAACTTGACTTATAAAAGGGCTTTGGTTTCAAAAAAAAAAACACGTGATCCAAAAGGTTGAACAGCTACTTAATGAGCTACAGGCACTATGATACATATCATCCGATTTTGTAAGAATCAGTCAACAACTTTACTGACTAGTTTTGGATATCAATGACATTTTAAGGATGTATAATAAAAAATATGTAAACTAATAAGTAGGTTGTTATACCTAGATACTCGGTGTATGTTTACAATACATGATTAATATACTGGTGTTAGCCCTTAAACCAATTGAATTAAGACATAAGATATATGATCAAATAACTACATACAAGTTACTAAGATATAGTAACTTAGGTTTCCCTTCATGTTAGTGGCATAATTGACACTCATGCAAACACTAATTGAATAAAACCCTTAAAACACAATGGTCTTGAAAATATAGTAATGAGTTATGCCAATAAAATCCTTATGCATCAAAGTGATGTTTCTAAAAATGTTCTTGGTAATCATATTGTTAAGGCGAGGCATTGATAATGCACACTATGATGCATGCAACTCTTTCATCTCTTAGAAGTCGAAGAGTATGGGATACTTAAGGATAGTATATAGGTGCTTGTTTTATGGAAACAAGTTCACTAAGCTTGGCCTGAATGAGACTCCATTTGGTAAAGTCACTCAAATGTCTATGGAATATGCTCTTATGTGTCAATTAGGTATAATAGTCCTTTGAATTTTGATATTGGGTCATCTCGTATGAAGAGTGTTATACTTTGATTCCATCACAAATGGGTCCACAATAAATGAAGCCTTGTGGTAGGGCGGTTTCGAGTATAGCATGAATTGCATGGTAGATGAATGAGTGATTCAGAGATGATTCACCACTTCGAATGACATTGGAGATATATACCAAATGATCATAACTATGTTTAATTGGATTAGAGTCTTTGGCTAGAGCATAAGGAATTATAAGGAATAGTTCCTCATAGATCCATGATCATTAACCATGAGTTACAAAAACTAATATGGATAGAGATTTGGGAGGACACTACACTATGCTTATCCTTGTAGACACCTAATTTCGTTCGGGTCTCGTTTCTAATAATCTTGAATATTTGGGATTAAGAACTTAATGGCCATCCTCATTGAGACTAATATTTTTTAGATGAACAAGACCTTTTTAGTCATAATTTAAATAATCGTAAGTTCACGTGACAAAAAAGTCATATTTTAATCTCTAATTTCGAATATATAAGACCAATATTAAAGAGAAAAAAATCATTTTTTATCTTTTCTTGTCAAAATTTAAAAAATTTGTTTCTGTGAAAGATATCACGGTCAAATTTTTTATTTTTAGAGAATTTTTCATTAAACTTGGAAGTTGACCGTCATATAATTATATCGATACCTAATAGTATTTATGCCAATACGTACTCCAAAAAATTAGAATTATTTAAGGAAAAATTCATATTGGCATTTTATATCGTAAGGAGTTAGGTTGTCCATTTTTGTGACCAATGTAAATTTTTCATAGTATTACGAGTTTTATACTCGTAAAATTTTTCTGATAAAACTATTTCGAATTTCGAATTTTCATCTCTACCATTTTATAAATTAATATTTGGAGTAACATGTTTTATTTAATTCATTTTATATAATTCTTATTTGAAATTTTCCCGATTCTAGAATACAATCTTTCCATTATCTGTAAAATTTTTGGTGTAATTTTCTTGAGTTTTGAATTTTAAAATTCTTTAAATATTCACATTCAACTAATATTAAATTATTTTTTAAAAATACATTTATTTGTTATGAATTTTACATTTTCTTTTCGTTTCTAAAATACGGAGTTTTATACTCCAAAATTTTTTGGAAAGATTTTTCTTAGATTATAATTTTTAAAATTATATAAATATTATTATCTAATTCATATTAAATTAGTTTTGAAAAATTCAATTTTTTTATGAGTTTTAGATTTTTTTTTTGTTACCAAGATACGAGTTTTATACTCCGTAAATTTTTTCGGTAAGATTTTTTTGAGTTTATAATTTTTAAAATTCTTCAAAAATTATTTTTTAAATCATATTAAATCAGTTTTAAAATTTTCATTTTATTTTATGAGTTTTGCACTTTCTTTCATAATTTTTTTGTTTTTGAAATATGAAGTTTTCTACTCCGTAAATTTTTCAGTAGGATTTTTCGGAGTTCATAATTCTCAAAAATCTTTAAATATTATTATTTAATCACTATTAAATAAGTTTCTAGAAAATTTATTTTATTTTATGAGTTTTACATTTATTTTCTAAATTTTCCTCATTTCCAAGATACGAAATTTTTTATTTTGTAAATTTTTATGGGCTTTTTTTGAATTTATAATTTTTAAAATTTATCAAATATTTTTATTAAATTCATATTAAGTCAGTTTTTGAAAATCTAATTAATTGGTTGAATTTTGAATTTTTTATATATATTAATTTTTATTCAAAAGGAATTTTCTTATATAATTTTACGAGTTTTAAAGTTTCAATTTGTTTTTTTCATTATTTCATTTTCAAATTTTGTTTATGATTATTAATTTTTTTAATTTATATTTTATTATCATTATTTTAATTTTGTTTTAATTATTGGTTGTTTTCTACTAGTTCATCGAAAACTAGTCTATTTGATATCTAACATTTCACTAACCAATTTAGTTGGTTTCAATTAGTAATTAGTGATGTTTTCAATGCAATCATGACAATATATTTGTGAATGACCACTAATTGCAAATCAAATTAATGCATCTCAACTTTTTATGCAAATTAATGAATAAAATAAAAATAAAAAGAAAATAAACAAATTAAAAACAAAAAAAAAGAAAAAGAAAGCTTTCAACCAAGGGTTCTTCTTGATCCCTTGGCGTTCCTCCATCTTATAAATAAAGGGAGGATTTTGTTGTGAAAAAAATTTTTGGGTTGGCTAAAAAAAGGAGAAAAAAAACCATTTGAAAATTTTTAGTTTTCTATGCTTTGTTAAGGTAAGCTTCATTCTTTATTGTTTTGTTCATTTTTCTTTATTTTCCATCTCATTTAGGATTCAAAACCATATTAAGGCTCATGGATTTCCATCCATGTTGAAAGGCTAAATATGGTGATTTTATTTTTTTATTTCTCTTCATGAATTTTTCTAGCAAAATTTTTATGAAATGGTATTTTTGTTGTTGTGAATCTGATTTTGTTGTGATTATATTTAAATTTGAGTTATTTATTTGGTGTTATTTTGATGATTAGTATTTTGATTGATTTTGTTTTGTATTTATTTTATAATTTTATGTTTATTTAAGCTTAATAATGGTAATTTATATTATTTTCATGATTTCTTTTGTCAAATCATGCATAAAACCCATGCTTTTTCATCTTGGCCAAATGTGTTTGGGTTTGATAATGATGATTTTGTGCTTATTTTCTTTTAATTTTAAGGTTTTTAGGTTATTTAGTAATATTTGTAAACTTAAGGACTAAATTGCAAAATTCATGAGAATTTTTTTAGGCCATTTGTGGCTTGGCCGAGAGCCTTATGGACCAAAAACCTGATTTATGTGTTTGCAAACATGATTTAGGCATTTTTAGCATTTTAGGGGGTCATTTTGCAATTTTAGGAAATTTAGGGACTAAGTTGGAAAAAAAGAAAAAATTATGCTTTACGGCTTAAAGTGTTTGGCCAAACCTTTATACACATTTTTGCCATTTTTTTGGTGATTCTTTGCTGGTTTGATGATTTTTAATGATTTTTTTGTGGTACTTTATCACATAAGGGTCAAAATGTAATTTTATAAAGTTTAGGGGTTCTTTGTAAATTGTAAAAAAAATTGGGCAAGGGATTTGGTTGAATCTTTGTTGATATATTGGCTACATTTTCATACTTAATTTCATATGATTTTTATAATTTTTAGGTTATTTTATTATATAGGGACTAAAATGAAAAATTTAGAAAAGTGTAGGGACTAAATAGCAAATTTTCATATTTAGGGGGTAAAATGTATATTTCACCAGCTTTAACGATTTCTATTATCTCTATGGCCTTCCGTAAGGATATAAAAATTTTTAAAACTTTTCGTATTTGTTCGGTCCTCCGAAGAATACGAAATGTAATTTTAAAAAATTTAGGGGCTTGATTGCAAGTTTTGCATTTCAAGTTAAACTTAAACTTGTAACTTTTCCATTTACTAATTCATCTACTTTTCATCATTTTAGTGTCTATTAGGGTTCCAAGGTACTTTCACGTTGAAGGTATACCCTAGAGGCATTTTGATAATTTTTCTAAAATCGAGTCCTAAATAGTAACTGGGATGCTTTATGCCAAAAGTGCATATTTAGGATAGGTTCATCAGTTCTCATCATTTAGTGTCCTTTAAGGGTATCGGGTACTTTCATGCCGAAGGTATACCTTAGGAGCATTTTTGTAATTCTCCTTACCGGGATGCTTTCATGCCAAAGGTGAATGTTTAGGACTCATTTAGCCTTCTCAGGTCATTTTAGTGTCCATTAGGGGTACCTAGATTTTTTCATGTCGAAGGTATACCTAGGGGCATTTTCGTAATTTTTTTCATCAAGATGTTTTTATGCCAAAGGTGAATGTTTAGGATTTATTTAGCCTTCTAAGGTCATTTTAGTGTCTATTAGGGGTACCAGGATACTTTCATGTTAAGGGCATACCTTAGGGGCATTTTCATAATTTTTCTCACCGGGATGCTTTTATGCCGAAGATGAATGTTTAGGATTCATTTAGCCTTCTAAGATCATTTTAGTGTCCATCAAGGGTACCAGGATACTTTCATGTCGAACGTATACCCTAGGGGCATTTTCGTAATTTTTTTATCGAGATGCTTTATACCAAAGGTGAATGTTTAGGATTCATTTAGCCTTCTAAGGTTATTTTAGTGTCTATCAGGGGTACCAGGATACTTTCATGTCGAAGGTATACCCAAGGGGTATTTTTGTAATTTTTCTCATCGGGATGCTTTTATGCCAAAGGTGAATGTTTAGGATGCATTTAGCCTTCTAAGGTCATGTTAGTGTCTATCAGGGGTACCGAGATACTCTAATATCGAGGGTATATCCTAGGGGTATTTTTCTAATTTTTTTCACCGGGATGCTTTTATGCTGAAGGTTAATATTTGGGATTCATTTAGCCTTCTAAGGTCATTTTAGTGTCCATTAGGGGTACCAGGATACTTTTATGTCGAAGGTATACCCTAGAGGCATTTTCGTAATTTTTTTACCGGGATGGTTTTATGCCAAAGGTGAATATTTATGATTCATTTAGCCTTTTCAGGTTATTTTGCTATCCAATAAGGGTATCAAGATACTTTCACGTTGAAAGTATACCTTAGGGGCATTTTGGTTATTTTGCTATAATCAAGTCCTATGTGATTACAATTATATTTTCATGTCTAAGGGATACATTAGGAATAGGTTCGTCATTTCAGATTGTTATTGAGTTTTAAGAAGTTTTATAAATATTTTCTATAAAATATAAAATTTTCTTTTTAGAAAATTACGGCAATGTCTCCAAGTTAAAATAATGCGTAGATTTTCTCCCAAAATATGAGAGAGGTTCTACGGGTTTATTTTAATATCGTGATATCCTTTTCAAAATGAAAATCGAGATTTTATAAATTTTAAATAATAATAATAATAATAATAATAATAATAAAACCTTTCACATTCCTCTGGGCCTCTACCGGGGTGCAAAAGATATTTTTAATTTTAAAACCTTTTATGTTCCTCTGGTTTTCCGTTGGGACACAAAAGAGAAAGATAAAAAGTTTTTGTGTTCCATTTGTCCTCTAATGGAGTAGGTAAGAGATTTTTTACTTTCAAAATTCTGAAAACCCGATCTTTCAAACACAGAATAATAATAATTTTGTTTTATAAATCATTAGTTCAGGAATTTATAATTAAATGCCACATGTTGAAACTAAATAAAAATTAAAATTCAAGTTAACACGTATTTAATAAAGTATCGATTTTTAGGCATCATGAGAGGGTCGATCCATGTGATTGTAACTGACTCCTGACCCTTTTTATATGATCTCTGTTTGATCGCGGGCCTCAGAATTTGTATTCTAGGGTTTCGTAACCTTCAAAATACAAACTCTGGTAGGTGACCAATCTTACCTAGCCCAAATAGATTGGTGGTGACTCCAACAAAATGGTCGTTTTGTAACGACTATTCAAAGTAGTCAGGTGAGCGATTCATCTCGATAACTCAGTCCCCAAGTACAAAAAATAAATTATAATCATGATATAGGCCCCTAGATATAAAAGGAAATAATTGTATGTAGATATTTATATAGAAATAATGGATACATTCGCCATTTTAAGTCAGGCTGGTCAGGATTCGTATCCGGTCCATGTCGCGATAATCTTCAATCTAGGATATTTGGTGAAAGGATCATATTACACTAATATGCTAGTTATTGAAAGGTTTCTATAAGATCACATTAACTATTTAACATTGAGGTGGTTATAATGGGTTACTAGATCCTACTCTTAATCTACGAACATGATTAATAAGATTACTTATGTTCATTACCAACATGTTGGGAACCCAATGGGTCGCATATAATAAAGTAAGCTTGTTGGATTAAATTCGAGATTTAATTGAGTATGGCTAGATTGAATAAAAGATGAGTTGAATAGAGAACTTAATTGAATAGTTCAATAAATTAAGACAAAATTAGATTTTTGAAATCTTGATTTGTGTTGTCCAATTAAGACATTAAAAAATAAGATTGTCTTACTGAAACAATGTTTAAATTAGAACATATTATACTAAGGTGGATAGACCTTGTCCTAGTTGAAATAGGATTTCTAGTAAACTAGCTATTTGACTGTGAATTAAATTTTTCTATCACTTGTCTTGAACAAAATCGCTTAGAATATTATTGTAATATTAATTATTTGATAATTAATATTAATTCAATAATATTAAAATAAAGTTAAAAATTATTTTAACTAGATTAAGGATTTTATAGTGATAAAATCCATAGAGATATATGTGTATACTAGTTAATTTGTGTTTCTAATTTCCTTATTTAATTTTTATAATTATTTGATAATTGCATTTTTTATTTAGATAAATAAGGAATTTAATTAATTGGATCGAATTCATGGAGACACAAGTTTGGCCCAAAACCCTGTATTAAGCCAAACCCATGCTTCTAGTTTAAGCATGTTAGGCCAATTCCTGTGGCCCAATTATGCTAGTTATTTAAGCCAAAGGTGGGAAGGAAGGGCTGACTATAAAGTTTATGAAACTAGGGTTGATTAAATTAAAACACCTAAAACAAGTAGAAATAGTTTCATTTGATTTAAGAGCTTTGATTAGATTAAAACTCTTCCATCCTAAGTCTAGCCAAGACTAGGATTAAAATAGCATATAAAAACTTCTTATGATAAAAAAATTAAGAGAATTTTCTTTTGACTTAATGAAGGGAATTTGTATTCCCGGCGAAGTCCGACCTTATGCAATAATAGCATTTAAAATTAACATTTAACATAAATACACAGTGAAAACAATTAACATGGAAGTAGCTAGACTTCCCGAGAGATCTTTAAAAGGGAATTGACATTGAATTAAAATAAAATCAGATTTAATAAAATTAAATCATACATTAGAAAAAGGAATTACCTAATCTTAAATATCATAACCAGCATTTTAATCGAATCCGAGAAAACTTGAAGGTAGGGCAGCTTGGTGTCTGATCAGATCTCCGAGGTCAGAAGTAGCACATTTGTCATGCCTCCAATGGTGATCCATATGGATGAAAATAGGAGCCTTCTTAAGGATCAATGTTTCTCTAATGCTAGCCAAAATACTCAATGACTCCCAACCATAAGATGATTGTGATCTATCTTTTCCTTCACTCCATCCGGTAACTATTCTAAGATAATGTTTTCTCACAAGGAATAGAAGAATGGCATAACTAGAGGAGGAAAAAAGTGGCAGCAATGGTGGGTTTCCCCTTTTAGGGGTGGCAACCTTTAGGATTTTTTCTTAAAAGCCAACTCACACAAGTGATATTGGTTCTACAACCTAATTAAGCCATCCTCTCCCTTTGGTAGTTTGAGCCGAATTCAATCTCTTCTACTTGAAAGAGATTTGATCAAATCACAACTCCTTACATAGGTGAAACTCTTCCACCTTAAGTAAATTTCATCATCCTTCCATCTATGGTGGCTAAACCTACCAAGCAAAATAGTCTTCAGGGAATTTTAGTTAAGGCACCATGTATCTAGACATGTTTTAAGCTTTGCACGCCGTAGAATACTTGGCTAATTAGGTTTCTTTCGAGTTTAATCTAAATAAAACTCTTTTAATTATCAAATAAATAAGTTTATTTATCTTATATAATTTTCATATTATTAGATATAAGATAAATAAATTTAGAGCTAAATTAACTAATCATTTTATAAATTTTATCTAAATAAAATCATAAATTAAATCAAAACAATTTTAATCTAATAATAATCTTATTAATATTAATTATCTAAATAACTAATATTTTGTTAAGTTATTAAGGAATTTCGGCCAAGGTAATTCCACCGTATAATGTCTTAATTTAGACATTATCCATCTAGACACAGTATATTTTAAGTTAGACATTATCCATCTCGACATGGAATGTCTTAATTTAAACATTATCCAGATAAGGCAATCTTATCTACTATGCCTTAAAAGGATAACAAAATCTAATATTTTACAAAATCTAAATTTTTTTTCTTATATTAATTCTTAATTGAACTTTTCAATTAAGTCTTTTGTTTAATTATCTTTTATTTAATTAAGTTAAACTTAATTAAATCCTGATTTTAATCTGACAATATCATGCTATTGTGTGTGATCCATTAGGTTCCCAACATGTTCACACTGAGCATAATTAATCTCATTAATCATGTTCATGATCAAGAGCAGGGTCTAGTAACCCATCATGACCACACAAATGTTGAAGAATTGATGTAACCTCAATAAAACCTTTTAGTAACTAGCGTATCAGTGTAATGTGGTCTTTTCACCATATATCCTGGAATGAGCATAAGCATGGTGCAGTGTCTACTAATGCTTCAATCTATGAGGAACGGTTCCTCATAATTCACTTTGCTCTGGCCAAAGACTTTAATCCAATTAATCATAGTCATGATTATTCGAGATGTGTCTCTAATGTCACTCGGAGTAGTGAACCCTCTCTAGATCACTCATTCATCTACCATATAGATCATGCCATGCCTGGCATACTTTACCTTAAGTATCCATCTATTATGGATCTGTTTCAGGCAAATCTAAGTATAACACTCCTCATAATAGATAACCTGGTGTCATAAGTCTGAGGACTACTTACACGACTAGCACATGAGACCATATTCCATAGACACTTGAGTGACTAATAACAAATGGAGTTCTCATATAGGCCATGTTCAATGAACTTGTTTCCACTAAACAAGTACCGATATGCTATTCCCAAGTATCCCATATACTTTAACTCGTGAGACCAATAGCATACATCATATGCTTAAAGGCTTAACATGTGCTAGTCTTTGTGCATTGTCAGTGCCTTGTCTTAATAATACGATGACCAGGAATAGTTTTAGAAATAAGACTTTGATGCATAAGGATTTTACAATTGTGATTCTTTACAATTTCTTTGCAAAGCCATTGTTTTTCATAAGCTTCATCCAATTAGTGTTTGCATGATAGTCAATCATGCCACTAACATGAAGGAAAACCTTTGTCACTATAAAATAGTAACATGTATATATAGTTAATTGACTGTGTATCCCATGTTCTAATATGATTGCTTCAAGGGCATACACCAACATCTTCCACTTTCACTTGAAACAATCACATTGTTCTTAGTGTCCACTTATTGCAGAATATGTTAATTCATTCTTGATAATCTCTATTATCGAGTCATAAAACTGCTTGGGTCACAATGAGACCTTGATTCCAATTATATGGCTCAATTGTCTAACAATTAATGGAATCAACTTTAATTAACCTGTTAGCTAATGATCCCAAACTAATCGTTTTCATGAGCATTGATGAAATGATTTGTTTAATGGCTCTCAAATATAAATATGTAATCTCTCTAGTTGGAACACTTTCCAATATTACATCAAAAAATTTATAACTTTATTTTTCACCTTTCATGAATATTAACTATTAATTATTCATGAATACTCCCACTAAATCTTATGAGATTTCTTGCAAGAAATTCAATTTTTATTTAAATTGAATTTTAGTTAATTTATGCTTTATTGATAGATGTAAAATACATAGACGAAGTTGTAGAATGATTCTATTAAGATTTATTTAGATTAAGGAAATTAAAAGGAGCATGGCATCCATATGCTAGTAATAGAAGTATGTGCTCAAAACACTTATCCTACACAAATTTCCTAATAATCAACCCAAATATGCCAAAATAAAACATCTAATGTTCAAAAACAATAAATCATAAAGTGTTTCATACATTTTCTTAAAATAGATTGGCAAGCTTGATTTGTATCAACTAGGTTGCCAACTTCTTGGTCTATCTTCATTTTTCTTTCTTCTTCTCTTTATCATGTGTTCCTACAATATGTCAAACATATTTAGTACCAATAATCAAGTATCTTCTACCAAAAAAAAGTAAATGAATTTTACAAATTTATACCTGAGGTGGAAACTCCTTTCAACTTTTGCCCTTGATAGATTCAAGTTAGTCTTTGCAGTTTCTCCATAATGACCAGGCTTACCGTAGTGATGGCAGGTTCCTTTGTCATTCCCTTCCTTAATATTCACCCCAGTAGTAGGCTTTAAACTCTTTAAGTTAGGAGGCACATTCCATTTCAATTTCTTCCTTTTTTTTCTTTTTTGTTTTCGTAAAAGTAGAATTAACCAAATGGATAGCCTTCTCATTGGTAATAGATATCTCTGTCATTGTCAATATGTTTAATAATCTCGGAAGGGATGTCTGTAAATGATTCACTTTGGCATACTGTGAAAAGCTTGATAGTGGAGAAGAAAGAACTAAATCAATAGCTAACTCACGATCCATAGACCAACCCAACTGCTCTAGTCATGTGATCCATCCAATCATTTTAAGCATATGAGTCCTCGTAAAAATTCTTTATGACATTTTCATTAGGAATAATTCCTTTGAAATGTCAAATTTCTCAATGCATCTTTCCTTCATAAATAATTCTTTATGGTTTAACATGATGTCTAGAGCATCTATGCCCTCGTGTAGCTTTTGAAGATTAGGTGACATGCTAGCCATCATCACATATGTGGCTTGTACTATGTCCTCCTTATGCCTTCTATCGGCATCCTTTTCTTCCTGAGAAGCATCAACTATAGGCTCATCAGGTACGGGCTCATTAATGACATAAGCCTTATGTTCTTGTGTTAAAATAATTTTAACATTGTGGAGCCATTCAATAAAATTTGACCCAATCAACTTGTTGGCATCCAATATACTAGGAAGTGATAAATTTGAAGTAATACTTCTTGTTTATATCTTGTATGAATTTGGAACATATTTAATTGTCAATAACTTATATAATCATTTAGTTAGGTTTTAATACTAGAATGATTATTCTCATTAGTTTTTTGAAATTGTATCCCTCAACTATAATACAAAAAGTTCAACACTTGAATCTTTTTAATGAGCTAGGCACCTTTTTCATTCTTACAAAACCTTTGGGATAGCCTAACAAGCCGAGTAAGAACTAATTGAGTAGGTAACATAGTTTACCGGTTGCGTCCCTTTGCAACTCCCAGATCAATTTGGTGGTAACTCTTTACCTAAATATATCATATGCATTTCTCCTAGCCATCGCCTCTAAAGCCATGCAGTCAAGTTGTATGCATTCAGAGAACATGGCCTTAGTTGAGTAAGAACCATTAATTATAACTCAAGCAACTTGGGCTAAAGGGACCATAGGTTTACCCAACAAATCACATCTATTAGATGTATTGTTAATTTTATAGCTAACAATTTATATCATAATATTTTATAGCTAATTTCACATAGTAATCATATGCATTCAATTTATAAATGTATATAAACAAGGTTATTGCATTTAACAAAGCATTTATAAGAATTGGCCAAAAGATTACACATTTAACCTAATTCTTAACTTTCAGGATACTTGTCTTGAAATGGACACTTACCTAACTTTTAGGTGATTTGTCTCAATATGGACAAATACTTCATAGCATGCTTTAGCATTTCCAAAATTGACATTTTTAAGAATTAAAATCATAGTAATTCAATTTAATAAACAATTTATAAAATTTATTTCCAAGTTTCAATTCTTTATTAAAATGCCTATTTCTGGAAACTATGTTCCCTTAAAACCTTCCAATCTTGTTAAGCCACTCCTAACTTTTTAGAAATCTCATCTATTAGATAACAATTATCTAATTCAACCAGGATTAGCTCCTAAATTTTAGGAATCAGATTCCTAAGTTTTAGGTATTAACTCTCACTAAAAAACTGATTCCAATGAAAGTTGAAACTTTAATGATTAGTGTCCCTATTATAGGCAATCTCCTTAGCCAGGTAAATGGCTTTTGATCTTCACCTTTGGAGGATGATTAGGGACTTTTTTTAGATGCTAGAAACAAGCACTAGGTGCTGCCAAAAGACCAAACAATAGCAGTAACCAAAATGGCAACAAATTGCATTTATAGGTGCATTTTCTTAGTGAAACAAGTGCAACAATATTTGAAGTAAATTCCAGCAATTAAATCAGTCTAGAAATTGAATCTCATTCAGCTTTCTTGCTGTCCTAAGATGCAGCAAATCTGTGGACGTTTGTACAAGGATTTCTAGGTGAATTAGGCATAAAAGATGTTCCAAAGTTGCCCAAAAAATTTCACCTTTGATATTTCTACATACGCAGGTCGAGATTAGCTTTCTTTGAGTCAAAATAAATATAAATAATTTAAAATTAATTTTTATACATAATATACTCAAAAATCAGAATATAAAATATATAAAAACTTAACTTTTGCAGCAAAGAAAAATTCAGAAAAATCAGCCTAGTGATTACATATTAGGTAGGCTAACCAACAATGATTTTAAACATTTTGATGCATATTTAATCTGAATTGATTTAAAACAATTTTTATCAATCTAAAAAATTTAATACTGAAAAAAATACACATTTAGCATGCTATCCAAAATTAAGAAAAATTTTATAAAAATTATTTTATAAAAGTTACATGGTCGAATCGTAGATATCAATGTATACGACATCAAAATGTCAATTACCATGAATTAGGCTACACTTACTACATGTAATCCGCAACCTATAAGCTCTTGATACCACTTGAAGGGAATCTATATTCTCAGTGAAGTCCAGCCTCATTCAATGATAGTATTTAAAATTAATATTTAACATAAATAAGCAGCACAAACAATAAACATGAAAGTAGCCAGACTTTTCTGCAGATCTTTAAGAGGGACTTGATGCTTAGTTAAAATAAAATCAGATTTAATAAAATTAAATCATACATCTAAAATAGGAATTACCTAACTCTCAGATACCATAATCATGAGTTTAATCCAATTCGAAAAGACATGAAAGTGGGGCGGCTTGGTGTCTGATCGGATCTTTGAGGTCACAAGCAATACACTTGTCTTGCCTCTAATGGTAATCCACATGGATGACAATGGGAGCCCTTTCAAGGATCAGTGATTCTCTGGTGCTAGCCAGAAGACTCATTGAGTCTTAACCAAAAGATGACTAAGATTTGTTTCTTGTTTCACTAAATTCGAGAACTATTTTGGGATAGTGTTTTCTGACAAAGAATAAAACAATAGCACAACTAGAAAAGGAAAAAAGTGGCGATAATGGTGGATTTTTCGTTTTAGGGGTGGTGGCACTTGGGAGTAATTAGAAAGAAAACTATTTTATTTCAAAAACCAACTCAAACAAAGTGATTTCAGTTATACAACCTAACTATGTTGTCCCCTCCCTTTGGTAGTCTTAGCCAAATTCAATCTTATCTACTTGGAAGAGATTTGATCAAATCATAATTCCTTACATAGGTGAAACTCTTCCACCTTAAGTAAACGAATTTGATCATCCTTCCATCCATGGTGGCCAAACCTAGCAAGCAAAATAGTCTCTAGTGAATTTCGATTGAGGCACCATGCATCTAGACATGTTTTAAGCTTTATACACTATAGAATATTTAGCTAATTAGGTTACTCTGGAGTTTAATCTAAATTAAACTTTTTTAATTATCAAATAAATAAATTTTATTTATCTCATATGATTAGCATGTAATTAAATATAAGATAAAGAAATAAAATCATTTAGCTAAATTAGATAATCCTTATATGATTTTTTATCCAAATAAAATTCATAAATTAAATTAAAACAATTTTAATTTAATAATAATCGTATTAATATTAATTATCTAAATAATTAATATTTTGATAAGATTATTAAGGAATTTCAACTAGGATAATTCCACCATGTCATGTCTTAATTTAAACATTATCCATCTAGATATGGAATTCCTTAATTTAGACATTCTCCAAATAAGAATTCTTATCTACTATGTCTTAGAAAAACAAGAAAATTTTAGATTTCACAAAATCTGATTTTTTTTGTCTTAAATTAATTCTTAATTGAACTTTTCAATTAAGTCCCTCGTTAATCATCTTTTATTTAATTAAGTCAAACTTAATTAAATCCTAATTTTAATCGATAGTATTATCCTATTGTATGTGAACCATTAGGTTCCAAACATGTTGGCAATGAACATAATTAATCTCATTAATCATTCTCATAGATCAAGAACAGGATCTAACAACCCATCATGACCACCTAAATGATAAAGAATCGATGTGACCTCATCGAAGCCTTTCAGTAATTAGCCCATCATTGTAATATGATCATTTCACTAAATGTCTTAGAATGAGCATAAGCATGGTACAATGTCTACTCATGTTTCAATACATGTTCAATCTTGCCACTGAAGGTTAACGATCATGAATCTATGAGGAAAGATTTCGTATAATTCACTTCACTCTAGCCAGAGACTTTAATCTAATTAACCGTAACCAAGATTATTTGAGATATGACTCTAATGTCACTTGGAGTGGTGAATCCTTTCTAGATCACTCATCCATCTACCATATGGATCATGCTATACCTGATGTACCCTACTTTAAGTATCTATTTGTTGTCAACCAATTTTAGACAAATTTAAGTATAACACTTCTCATACAAGATGACCTATTATCAAAAGTCTGAGGACTACTTACACGAATGGCACATGAGAACATATTCCATAGACATTTGAGTGACTAATACCAAATGGAGTTCTCATATGGGCCATGTTCAGTGAACTTATTTCCATAAAACAAGCACCCATATGCTATCCTTAGGCATCCCATATGCTTCAACTCATAAGGCCAACTGCATGTATCATATGCTTGAAAGCTCAACATATGCTAGTCTTTATGCATTATGAATACCCTGTCTTGACAATACGATGATCAAGAACAATTTTAGAAACATGGCATTGATGTATAATGATCTCACAATTATAACTCTTTACAATTCTTTTGTAAAGCCATTGTATTTCGTAAGCTTCATCCAATTAGTGTTTGTATGATAGTCAGTCATACAACTAACATGAAGGAAAACCTGTCACTATAAAATAGTAACATATATATAGTTAATTAACTGTGTATCCCCTGTTCTAATTTTGATTAGTTCAAGGGCATACATCAACATTTAATTTAGAGAAAAAATATTTTAAGGATTACAAAATGTTCTCTTGGTCTATCTCATTATTGCCACCACTTTCTACCATTATTATTCTATTTTTGTGGCAACCTCTTTTGGGAATTATTCTTGGTTATTGATTGGTTAAAACAAGAAAGATTATCTTTTGATAGAGAGCTGATAACCCTTCTAGCTAGCACTGGAGAACCACCAAGCCTCAAAAAAGTTTCAACAACTACCTGTGTGGATAACCGTTGAAGCATGACATGTTTACTACTTATGGTCCTTAAAGAAATCCTTAAGGAAGTAGATTTGTACAAGATTCCTTAGGCTGATTTTATGTTATATTTCAACATCTAAAATTCAAGGTAACTCTCTAACATATGGATGCTTGAATCTTAAAAGAAAATTTTAAAGTTTACTACTGTAAGTCCCTCCCTAAGGATCCGTAAGGAAATTTGATTTTTTCTATGTTTATAACTTCTATTAACTCTTTTCTTGATAGTTTTTTCTTTTTGAAATCCAATACACCATTAAGCTGAACTTTACGAGATACAAGATCCCTTGTATGCTATCCATGGTGAATGAAAATTAATCCCATTATTTCCACTCAAAAAAAAAGAAATTAGCTAGCACACCCACGTACACGAGGCCTGCATTTGGGTTAAAAGTCTAATAGGCTTTAAATTTTTGGAGCCTAACTCATTAATATATTTTTCAAAGCCCAACTTGAAACCAATTTTATTCTAATTAAGACATGTCTATTCTTTTAAATAGTTATTTCTGTTCTTGTTTTGGTTGTTTTATAAAATTATCCAAAAATAGTTTTTCAATGGCTATTTATTCAGTTTCAATTTGTCCAAAAATCTTTGGTTTCAATCATCTTCGTGTGGGAGAATTTTTTATATCTTTTGGTTCATTATTTTTGAATTGATAGTGCTTTCGATTTATGACATGATTAAGGAAGCCTAAAAGATGAATAGTTTTAAACTGTCAAGCACCTGAGGCAAGGAATAATCATCTTAAGACAGTAGAACCTTTACTAGTAATGTGAATGCACCTGTAGTGCAATTATCTATGCACAAGGAGATATCGAAGAAGTTAGTGGTGTAGCCTTTGAACGATGATAACAAAAAATGTAGTTTTACCTAACCATTCTAAATTTAGCCTAGTTTTTATCGGATGAAGGCTTGGTTCTTAAGGAAAGAGAAATGGATACTATCATGGTGGCCTCGGTGGATGCATGAAAATCATCTTAAGATAGCAAAACCCTTTATCGATAATATGAATGCACTTATAATGTAATTAACTCCACATGCTATGCATGATGAGAGGATGAAGAAGTTCAATGGTTTCAACTTCAAACGGTGACAGTAAAATATGCTATTTTATCTAACCACTTTGAATTTGGCCTAGTTTTTATGGGATGAGGCCTCAATTCTTAAGAAAGAAGAAACATATGCTACCATTGTGGCCTCGATGGATGCATGAAAATATTTTGATTTTTTATGCAAGAATTATATCCTTAACAAACTAGTTAACAAATCATACAACATGTATAGTTCGATAAAAACAGTGAGAAAGTTATGGGAGTTCTTGGAAAAGAAGTACAAAATCGAAGATGCCAGCATGAAGAAATTCATTGTTGGTTAATATTTGGAATTCAAGATAATGGACTCAAAAACCCTAATTACTCAAGTTCAAGACTATTAGTTGATCCTTCATGAAATTGCTTCTAAAAGTATGGTGTTCAACAAGCCATTTAAATTGGTTGTTTTGTTAAACAAAATGCCACCTTCGTGGAAGCAATTCAAGAACTATCTTAAGCGGTGTTCAAGCTATGGATGTTAAGGCAAATGTTTTAGAACATTTATGTAAGACAAATAAGAGGAAACAAGTTGTTTCTCATTCTTCCTAAGGTAATAAGAAAGCTAATATAAAAAAAATTCATAGGTATTTATTTTATGTAACAAGTCTGGACACTAAGTTAGAGACTGTTGTCAGCATAAGAACAATAAGAAATAAGTAAAGCCAACTTATTTGATGGAAATCTAATTTTAGTAAAACTTGAGAAGAATCATAGTTCAGATTCAAGTCAGTTCAGTGAGGGTGACCATAAAAGTCACCCAATGGTTCAGCTTTTCCTTTAGTTTTTCTTATATTTAAAATAAAAAAAAAATTGGGAGGACATTGCAGATTGATTTGTTGCAATGTAGCTTCATAGGAACCATAAATGGAAATACATGAAATATTAGTAGAAATAAAAAGTTTAGGCACAATAGAAACAAATGTTGTAACTGAGGTGGGTGAACCCTCAAAAATATCAAATGCCTATATATATAAAGTCAAAAGAGATATGGAGTCCAAGGGAAGGGGTTTTCTTTAGGGCTTGAGAGATGGAATAGCCATAAGTTTTTAATTCACCGTTAGGGAATTCACAAGAAAAAGAACGAGGAATTCTCAGCGAAAAAGTGCTCTCTGAACTGAACATGAAAGTTGTTTTCCATCAGATGGCTATTCCCATAACTTCACCCTCGACTTGGATTATATATCCAAAAAGGCTTGTTCTCGGTAATTCCACATGCTACCTAGCAAAACATTAAGATTAAGATTATTACTATAGTGGTAAAAGTGAACACGGTGGAAAACCTCAAGAAATGGTGGATTGATAATGGTACCACTTGTCACATTTGTTGTGATATGAAAAGTTTCACTGAGTACAAAGAAATTTCCCATGATAAGCAATTATTTATGAAAAACTTTTTGATATACAAAAAAAACAAGCCATGGAAAGTGGTGCTCAAGATAAACACTTTGTTGATAAGTTCGAGAGTAAATTAGAACTTATGGAGGAAGGCTATTTTAATAGGCAATTATAATTTAAATAAAATAACCCATAAGAAATCCTACAAGAAACCATATGAATTATGGAAGGTCGATGACTATCCAACAAATACATAAAAGTGTGAGGGTATCTTGCTATGGATTGAGTCAACATCAGCAAATGCAAACAAGCACTATGTCTAATGCCTCATTTGATATGATCATGGCCTAGTTTTTAAATGCAAGAGAACGACGTATGTCAGCTTTGTGTAACAAAGGAACTCGAGTGTGATCATGGCTTCCATGATAGCATTGACATAGTAAGTAGAGAATAGTCCCATGGCTTGGCACCAGCATGCCTAATGCTATCATGACTACCCCAATACAGAGCAACAAATATGTTATCCATAGGATTGGTAATCTCTGATGATGCCTAGATTGGCAAAAATTATAAAAGAAAAGCATTAAGCTGTAAATGGATTTTTTATAAAAAAGTGAAAACTGATGGAACTATTGATAAATATAAAGCTTAGCTTGTTGTTAAAAGATATAAACAACCAAATATGGATGGTTTTGATACATATTACATGTATCAATGCATACAAATGTTAATTGATTATTGTTATCAATAGATCGATATATAAATTTTGTGTTTTCATATATTATATCGTATATTTTTTACTAACTTTTGTTAATTTATAGTATTTTATAATAATATTAAATATAATATGTGTTATAGTATTAAATAATATTTTCATGCTTAAAGTCCTAACATTTTATAGTTATTTTTACTATTTTTCCTTTCTTGTTTCATTTTTTAGTTCATATTGTGATTCCACTGATGGCAGTGTATAATCTATGGCAAGATGATATTTTTTTACCAAGGACTTGAGATGTTTGAGAGTTACATCTAAATTTTGATCCATTTAGCTTTCTTTTTGTGTTTTACACTTTAATTGGATTGTAATTTTAGCCAAGGTTAAAAAACCAGATCGAGGTTTAAATCAGTAAGGTTTGAACCACAGTTATCAAAAACTCTTCTTTCCCTAATGAATTGTGTTTCAATTCACGTGTATCAAAACACGATTCATTTACATCTCGAAATGTGACAATTCACATCTCTAAATGTGAAAAACGATGAATGCCTCTTCAATTATATAGCGTGAGATATAGGAGCATCTTTTTATACTTTATGAATCATTGCTATTTATCATGATGTGCCTTTTGTATGTGATGCGCTACGACTTAAAAATGCAGGCGAAAGTAAAGGGAAGGGGCTCTCCTTTGGGTTATCCCTTGATTGGGATTTGGATTAGGCGTGATAAGGTGAAAGTCGAAAAGGGGATCGTTGGATGAATCACTCATCCAACCAGTCTTGGATGGCGATTACAAAATGACGATGACTTGAAGTCACCCCTAATCATTTTGGTCAAGGTATGACTGGATATCTATTAAAGTTAATGATTCTGAGTATGAAACTTTAAACTTCGATTTTATGAACTGCGTTTACCAGAGTTTATTTTAAAAAGGTCCGAGAGTCGATTACATAAGGGAAGGATTAGCACCCCATGACACCCAAAATTGGTACCATCTAGCCATAAATTATTGAAGTCTTGATTTTCCTTGTTTTTTTCATGTGGTCATTATTTATATGTAATCTCCTTCTTATAAATGCCAAATTTTAAATATTAAATCCAGGTTTTCATGATAAAGTTTAATTAATATCTCTTTATGCAACCAAAGAAAGAAAAGAAACATAGAGGATTTGGTAGAATGAGATTCAGATTGATTTAGAATAGAATACTCTATGTCGAGCACTGAAAGGATACTAATGCAGAACATTACCTTGGGTTTAATGAAATTCAATTTTTTGAAAGCATGAATGCAGATCATCATCAAGGAGAAAAATAGGCTAGTAAAACATAAAGAAATGTGATAAAAGTTATGTTCAAGATGAATACAAGAAAACAAAAATAAAAAGGAAGGATAGTGGGGATGTATCTCGTAATTGACATTGATTATTAAGGAATAACCAAATTAACAATCTAAGACATGTTTGGATTCAGTGGCCATCTTAGGCATAAAAAGGTTGATAAGAAAAAGTACAGAGAACCTAGGAAAGAAAAAATTTAGATTTTTAATTAAGTTTTAAAAAACAAGGTTAAAGTATCTTTCAGAAGGAATGTGATTAAAGGATCCCTCAGAAATGCAGGTCGGAGTATCCTTTTAGAGAAACGGGGTTGGAATATCGCCTCGAAAAAAATAAGAGGTTTGGAGTGGTTTTTGAAGATCAAAATTTTTGATATTTTTGAAGAAACAAGATTTTAGAATGGAAAATCAATTTTTAAATAAGAAATGGAAATTAATTTCGAAAATAATTTAGGTTTTGATCTGAGCCTAAAGGGACCTATATCATGACTCATGACACCATAGGGGAAACTTTTGAATATATTTCAAATCATCCAAATGACCAAAAAAGATGGTTCGAGAAAATCTAAGTGAATTTTCTCAAGTTCAACAAAAACAGGGGATAGCATCAAGTTGTCTACTTTCCTAAATTTATTCTAGTTTGGTCCAAAGATTCCTAGTGGAAAACAAGGTACCATTAGAAAGGTAACTTGATAAAGATTAATGTAAAAAAATTCCAAAAATCCTAGAGGATCACTTTCTAGACAGAATTAATTTTTGAAATCAAGTCTAAGTCAGTGCTAACAGCAAATGCAAGGGAAAAGGGAAGTTTAAGAAATTATCCCAGACTCAATCAAGATTGTTAAATTGCAAACAATACGTTTCCAAAAAGTTATGAAATTTTCAGGAAAATATTCAAAAAATCATCTAGTGTGCCAAAATCCCCCAAACAAAATATAGATCACTAATTTTAGGGTTCTAATATTAAAGGTTCAAAAAATCATAACTTTCACATCCGGAATGATATGAGGGCACACAAGGTATCATTGTAAAGGTAATTCAATGCCCTTTCAAAAAAAATGCTAAAAAATTTTAGAAAACACATTTGGAGTCTAAAAATAAATTTTCAAATTTGGATTGATGTACTGCTAGTACCAAATAGTGGTGGCCATTCAGTTTAAGGCTTTTATGGTCACCTATCAAGGTGATGGACTGGCAAATGTCCAATCATTGAGGTCCATGGTAGTGAAGTATCAGAATAATCCAACTCCTGTAGAGTAGCCACCGAACGGTTTGCTATCCATGAAAATAGTTATGGCAAGCTTGAAACAAGGCTTAACCTATATACTTAAAAGCATTGTTGATTTTGGATTATAAACAAAATTTATTTGGCCTAATAAGGCCATGATTCCAAACATTTGTGTTGATATATCCCTAAGATTGGAGAACCAATATATTGAAAACATTAAATCCATACTAATCCCTATTGATTAAGGTTGGTATAGACTTAACTTGGTTTTTCTTTAAAAACAAAGTCTTAAGAGCATCATAAAGGTATTTCAAAAAAAATGTGATGAACTAATCTAAGTAAAGATATCAAACCTGAACAACCACTCAAAACAACAAACTATCCATGCACTTCAATAAGGAAATCATAGTGAAAATGCATTCTAAGATGTGGTCGAGATCAAAATATACTAGGCTAAGCATTTACACATGAAATGAGCTTGTTGAGATGAAGAAAAACATGGCAAAAATGCATAAGCAGGGGTTGTTTTAATGTCAAAAAGAAATATGACATTCTAGTTCACCAAAACTCCATTGAAGCACCAAGCAAGTCATCAAAACCCTAAGACTACCAAAAATAAAGCCACAACAATGCATGGAAGCCTTAATAGGGTCATAGAAACATAAAGGTTCAGTAAGATGATGATGATGAAGAAAAACATAAAATGAAAGGAAGGAAAGGTAAAAAATATACCCTAATGGAAGCTTGAACTCCCAATTATATCTTTAAACAACAATCCAGCAACTTCTAGCTCACTTTCTTCCTTTTTTTTCCCATGGATTAGCAAGAAAAGAATGAAAAAAAAAAAGCTTTTGGCTATGGTGGCTATGGAGGATAGTTTTTAAAGTTAGATGAGGAAAATGAGATGTTTTGGAAGAGTGTTTAGAATGGTGGAAAAGGAGCTATGAGAATAGAGTTTTTGGGAGAGCTTAAGGTTTTTTCTTTTTGGTAGCTAATGTAAACTCCCCAAACTAAGTAGAAAATTAGATTACATAGTGGTGGATTTCTGCCAATAAAATAACCAATCAAAAGAGGGCATATAGGACTTTTGGCATGTACAATATGATAACTCATTGTACCAATGTGATACCTTTCAATATTTGATTGGTTAATTTTGCAGGTAAAGAAAATCATGCATTAGCTAATCAAATGAGTAATCATAACTTGTCCTTCATTAAATTAGATATTCTCATGAAATGTCCTCATGCCAAGCTTAATGGACTTTTTTCAAAAAATGTCAATCCAAAGTTTAAAGCCTAAAAATTAAATCCATATGATTTGTGTGGAGTTATGTCTAATGTTGGGTGATTTTGGAGGCTAATGTTATAACCAAAATTGATTTTTTGATGTTATGATGAAAAAATGTGTAAATAGCACGAAACAGGCAAAGTTTGCCTTATGGTATCGATACAAGGAACTTTGTATCGATACCGCAGGCCTCCAAGAATTGATAACATGGGTTTTGTCTTAATACTTCCTACAATTTTGGCTTCTGGTATCAACACAATGAGCATTGTATCGATTCCAGGTTCGATATTTTTCCAGTTATCAATACTTCATGGCTTGTATCGATACAACTGGATAAAAAATCACTTTTTATGCTCCGAAACATTCCTGTATAGATACCAAGGCCTTTGGTATCGATATCACTCCTCAAATATTGATACTAAGCTTGTTGATATTGGTACAAATGTTAAAATTTTGGCATTTGAATGACATAGAGCCTTGTATTGGTACTTCAGACCTATGTATCGAGACATACATATAAAAATGTGGATTTCTTACCTTTGACTCTTCGAACTCTTTATTTTAGCCAAGAATGCTAGGAAATTAACCCGTGCTTCTTCAAATGACCTTGATGGTGCCTCAGACAATGGCTTTTGATACCTCCAATGTTAGCCCGGATAAAATGGGGTATCTATACTATTTACATTTGAAGTAAAGTTACATTAGGAGTATGAAAAAAAAATAAAGATAAATTGAAATAGGGAGAAAAAAAAAGTTGACACCACCATTGTCTTATTTGTGTTGGAAAATTACATTCAAAGTATAAAAATTAGAAGTACACTTAAAAAGAAAAAAAATAAAGTGACACTTAAAAAGAAAAAAAATAAAGTGACACTATCATTAAATTACTTATAATTGTAAGCAGCATTAAATATATTATTTTAATATTAACAACTAACCCAATTTGAATTTGAAGTATAAAATTTAGTTTATTTATTTAATACAATATTTAAGTGTAGCATGAATCCAAATGGAACATATCATGACTCCAAATGGAGCGTATTACAACTCCAAATAATGTACCGACTAAGTCTACCCCCAATGTACCGTGTTTAGATAAATGGCAGATTACGACCCCATACTCATACTATATCTCTCCATGTATCGCTTTTCTGGTAACTTAGCTTGAACCCGTTTAAAAGATATTTTAATTATTCAAAAAAGATTTCAATGTTAAATAAATATTAAATATAATAAATAGTTAATAAAAATATTTATTCCACTTAATGATTTTTTTTAATATATAATTAAAAGCTTAAAGGTTCAAATCTCATTAATTAAAAAAAATAAAAAACATATATTCTAAACTAGTTTTTCAGATTTTTACCAATTAAACCAGTTTTCTATGGTTCATTTAAAATCCAGTATTATATAGCACACTGGATCGGACAGCTTGCTGATTCTTGATTTAACCAAAAGTTCCGATCCATTTTTTTGATCCATGGTTGTAGCACATAGTTGATTGAAGCCATGGCCCCCTGTTCATAGCTGGAAGTGGGTTTGACATACATGATCAGAGTAATCAACTTGCAACCTTGTAGCAACAATTTTTGTATATTATGTGAATTTGTTTGGAGGTACTGTATAGAGAGTATTCGCTGCTGTATTTCGTTGTAGTATGAGTAAAGCTTGGAATTCTTTTATAAAATTTAGTTTTAGAATGTTTATCATTTCAATCCTAGTTGTTTCGAGCCTTCACCTTCTTTTAAAATGTGGGCTGTGAGATGGTTTGTAATTCTTAAGTTCGAGCTACTATTAAGTATTGATCAGATGAACTGCCGCTTTTATTTCTTCAAATATTTTTGTATCTATAATTATGTTGTTTCTGGTCAGTTGTCTGAATAATAGAAGGTATATGACGTCAATGTTGGGCAACATTTTCATGCCTCTTATAACTCTCTTTATAAATCCTTGCTTATTGATAAATGATATTAGAGTGCTATAAAGTGAAAATTTAATTTTATCTCTTTCCTCGATGTTTTAGGGTACTATCATTGCAGACAATGGTTGTTGTTACCTGAATCCATGACTGCATCAATGTTTGGAGAATGACATTCATAGCATTTTGTTGCCACTTCTTTTCTAATTACCATTTCAAATATTGATTTAGAATTGGATTAAAGTCCTCGGAAATCTCAATTTGTTGCTCCAACGATGTTAGAAGCTTTTTTGAAGAGAACAATGACTACGGTAATGTAGTTAAGAAAATGAAATCTTGGTGAGAAGTGCAATTGGAAAGTACATATGTTAAATGAAGTCTTGGTGAGAAGTGAAATTGGAAAGTAAATATACTTTCTTTCTTTCTTTCTTTTTTTAATTTTCGTGATTAGTGAAAGATTCTTGATTTGATATTGGGCAGGTTGGGTGGGGGTTGTTTGATGGCAGTGGAATTGCCGCTTTTTTTATGCCCGTAACATTGTGCTTGATAGTGACATTGTTTAAGCTTAGCTGGGAGCTTTAGATTTTCTGAACCTGAATTTTTGGTAAACTAATAGTTGGATTAAATAGTTAACTGGGCCCCATATTCAAAGTTACGGCTTTGTGAGCTTAACTTTTTTTGATCTACTTCGCATAGAAACTATAGATTAAAGCTTGGTATTTCAGTTCAAAGTTCCTGGCTAGCAAAATCGTAGAAAATGTTACTTTCCTGCCGGTGATATCAGCACTTCGAGCTGCAAACTTTTCTGAGTTTCACACATGTACCATGCTTAGCATTTTTTGTGCTCCCTATTTGCAAATAAACAAATATTAATGGAATTACAATATTGTTGATTACTGACCAAAATTTTGCAAGTTTAACAAGTTTCTCTTTTCTTCCTTGGATTAAGTACGCCTCTATGTAATTACACTGATGAGTTGACTTGTGACTTGAAGTTTATTAGAAATTTTATATTTAGTATTAAATTTGTTGGTATCGACAGTTAACGGTTGAAAATAAAAAAAGCTTGGGATTTTAAGGATTTTCAAAGTTGGATAAAAGTTCTCAATGAGAAAATAAAGAGTGAGACTAAGAGAAAAGATACAGTCCTTAGAATCTAATGCTTTGTACAACCAAATGTATCTTATATCGACTTTAATTGCAAAGTGCTTTGGGTTGATTACTTGGCCCTTTATATTTCCCAATTCTAGATATAAGGATTGTCTCTGGTCTCGTTGATGTATGAAATTTGGGGGATTTTTAAGTGCTTACGTCTTAGGATGCTTCAACTCCAAAATAATAGTAATAGTAATAATAATAATGATATCTACTCGTATTAATGTAAAATTAAATTAATTTTACAAATTTCAATAACTTTTTATACGATAAATATTTTAACAAATTGATTATTGAATTTAAAAATATAATTATATTCACCGTGCACATAAAGTTTAAATTGATTTGATATTTCTATTATATCGATTGAGAATATTGCTTTTTTTAATATATATTTAACGGTTGAAATTTTTATATATTGAACAAATAATTAGGTATTTTTAATTTACTCAAAACTTAACATTCATAATTTATATGAATAGACTATAGAATTTAACAATTAGATTAAACAAATATAAATTGTATAAAAAATTATTAAAGTATATAAAATTAATTTAATTTTATACAAATATAAATAAATTTTTTTCAATAATAATAATGAAAAAAAAATCAAAAGCTGACTTTTTTCAAATGGAAGTATAGCTTGGTTTGTAAGCCTTCTGTCCCATAAAAGAAAGGAATAGAAATAAAAAAGATTTGATAGTGGTCGGTGGTCGATGGCGACTGACGTGGCAGTAGGCGGTGGCGGAAACGTTGAAATCCGAAAAATGAAGTGTTTTCTAGGTTTTAGATGAAGGGATGAGGTTGGGGTGAGAGAGTGAGAGAGAGTGGTAGAGAGAGAAAATAAATGAAAAAAAAATGAGAGGAGAGAGAATATACGTGTGAAAAGTAAAAATATTTTATTATATTTTAAATATAATTTAATATGTTTTAAATATAAAATATTATCTATAAATTTAAAAAAAAATTAAAAAATTATATATATGTCTTTATATTTAAATATAATTCTTAATATTGCATATGATGTGCAATATATATTTATAAATATTATTTTGTAAATTATAAATTTTATTATTATTTGCAAATAATTTTAAATATTATTTTTAATTATAATTGATTAAAATATTTATAGATAGTTCGTTTTTATTGAAATATTTTTAAAATAATTTATTATTTTAATTTTATAATTCATTACTAAATTTAATTTATTTGATTTTTACTCTACATTAAAATTAATATAAATAATAGAGTATTAATTTTATTTAAGGGTTAAATTATGGTTTCATAAATATTTCTTACATATTCCTTACTGTACTTTAACCAATCAAAGAATCGAATCTTATTCTTCATCTATATATTTAATCAATTAAACTACATAATACATATTTACTGTCTATTCCAACAAACCAAAGGTGCTTGTGAATTATGTTATGAATGATCTTAGCTTTAGATTGTTACGAAGAACAGGAAATTTAATTTTGGCCGTTATATAAAAGAAAAAAAAAGGCTCTACGCATAGCTGGCACAAAACTGTCGCTTAGCTTCCTAAACTTGTGCTTCTATTGTATTTTTAGTTCTTACTGATTTCAGTTCCAGTTTATGTATTCTTTCTGATTTCCAGTTTTCCCTTAATCTTGACTTTGCTACTCTTTCGCAACTCTATTTAATGTACCTGTGTCTTCTGGCAAGTATGCTATCATTGAGAGATCTTGCTAATGTAATAGCTAAGAATTGAAGAAAGATTTGTATATGGGCACTGAATTATATGAAAGGATGGTGGTCTGTATCCAGACAAAGTGTTAAAACTTGTGGAGAATGGTCTTGATAAAACACAATACGGGGTATCATGGGTTGTCAGAAATAAGAAAACAATTAAAAATGCAATATTACTTGGAGAAGATCTGGTATGAAAGAAAACACCCCTTAGTAGAAATATTTTGAAATCTTTTATCCGGGAGTACACATGGTGAAGTATCCCTTGGGTGCTTCAGGAAAAACTGGCAAAGACGCATGGTATCTCAACTAACCCTCCAAAGGAGTTGCAAAGCAGATTTCTTCTTTCAACATGGACAGCTGGTTAATTAACGGAGTGAAGAGGAGGAAAAATGAAAATTGAAACAATATTGGGTTAATTATACATATCTGTGGTACTTGGTTTAAGGTTTTTATTTTATGACATTTTGTTTTGGCTAATTTTTTTATACTTAGGAAGTAAATGAAGAATCTGGAAAGATCCAAAAGAAAGAAAGGAGAAACCGAGAAGTGTAATGCAATGAAGAACCGCAAGGAAGTTAGGTCAAAGTATGAAACTTCAAAGCTATTTTTTATGCAAGTTAAACATCATTTATCTTTTCTAAGTATCTTGTACTCAATATGGAGATTATTGCCTCACAACTTAAATTTTTCTGTTTGTGCATCTTTTTCCTCTTGGTTATACTTCTTGTGGCTGGGGTTCTTTTTGGTAGGGGAAAAGATGTGGGTTGTGTTGACAAGAACAAGGTTAAGCTCTTTTTAAACAGGTAGGTCAGCACCAAAAAATGTTCATAGGCCGTGCTATTCATCTAAACTCGAAAGTTTGTCAAAATTTGAGATGGGTTGGGCAAAGATCTGAGACTTGAAAATTAGGTTAGGGGAAAAAATGCGGCTTGCTTAAAAAATAGATCAAGCTTTAGCTCAACATTAAAAGCTTAAGTCCGACCTATTTTCAATTATATAATATCTATTAGTTTTGTATTTACACATTATGTAAATTTTATCATATAAAAAATAATTATATATAATATTATAATGTAAATTTTTAAAATTTAATAAAAGAAATTATTAAACTACCAAAGGTTAAATTTAAAAAAATTAAAAAATATAATATGATTCAGCATAAACGGGTTTAGATTATCCGTTTACAAATATGGACGAGCTTAAGCAAAATTTGAAGTCATATTTCCGGTAGTGCCAAACTTAGGTAAATATAAGTAATATTAATACTATGCTTAAACCTAATTTGAACCAAGCCTGACCCATAAAAATCTCTAGCAAGTAGCCCTATGTTTATTTTTCACTTGTTATTGTTCTTGCTTCTAACTTTAATTTACAGAAAATAATAAGAATCAATCAAATATCAAATTAGTGACTTGTTGTTGCAGCATGGTCGAGATGATCCACTTTTCACTCACCGATCTTTTTCTTCAAGGGATTTCGATGTTCCAATGGATTGCTTTGGGGATATTTTGATGGTTTGGGCTTTTTGTTCTTCATTTAGTAGGCTGCTACATTTATGCCTATTGTCTCTTAAAAGATTCTCTTGCAAGGAGAAATTATTAGGAAGTCTTTTTCAATAATATTACGTCATATAAGCAATTTTTGTACATCTCATATCTGACTCAAGTAGTGAAAGTAATACTCACTCTACCTTCTCCTTATGTAACCACTTGCCGCCATCTTACATGAAATTCGATCAATTCCACTGATATTGTCTCTTCTTATTTAGGCTTTTCTTTTAAGGTTTTTGCAAGAAATTTAGTGCACTTAACTAAGACTGTGCAAAATTTGGGTAAAACCAACTTAACCAACTTAACCGACTTAATCAAAGAAATTCGGTTAAGTCTATTCGGTTAATTCGGTTGGGTGATTATTTCAATTTTTTATATTGGTTTAGTAGGTTAATTTGGTCAGTTATCGGTTAATAAAATCAATAATCAAATTGACCGAATTAACCAAACTTTTTATATTCAATATATATATATATGTATTATTAGGCCACTTAAACCCAAGCCTAATTCAAATATATCTTATATCCAATTACCTAGCCCAATAAACAAAAAAATTTAACCCTAGCCCATTACCTATATCCAATTCAACCTAATTAAACATTAAAAAAAT
>JBBYHL010000005.1:254820-257320 GCA_038381835.1 Adansonia madagascariensis
TAATTTAAATTATTATAATAAATTAATATGAGATTTATTAAGATATAATTTAAAATTACATGTAAAAAAATTAAAATACATTGAAAAATAATTTAAACATATATATTAACATATTAAAATATATGTAAAAATAAAATATTAACAGATAAAAATTTATATAAATTTATAAAATTTTGAATATAAAAAAATTAAAACAAATACAAATATATAAAATTTTTTTTACCTTTATTCATTTCCTTTCCTCTTTCACTGCATGTAAATGTATTAAAATATAAAAAAAAAATTATAAATATATTAAAAATTATATAAATATAAATTTATAATAAATTAAATACATAAAAAATTACTAAATTAGTGGAAAAAAAAATTCAAACCCAAGTAATTCTTGTGCTACTTTAGAAGACGGAAGAGGCCGTACACAATAGTGGCTGAGTAGGATGTTGGGCCGATTACAAGAACGAAAAATAATGATGTTGATTGTTGAGCCTATTAGAAGACCAAAGAGGCTTGAAAAAAGTGATTTTTTCCATTACCTACTTGGCTCGGGTGAATCAAAGCTTGAGAGTGATTAGGGATAGCATTTAAGTATTTTTATAGATATTATTAAATATTTTAAATAGTATTAAATTCAAATATTATTAAAATCATTAGTTATAATCTATTATTAAATATTAAAATAGTTTTAAATATTTAATTAAGATATTATTAATATTTAAATAGATTATTAAAATATTAGTTGTAAACATATTACTATGATGTTATTAAATATTATCAAAACTTAAATATATTAGTAAAATATTATTTATTTAAATCAAGATAAAAAAATCATTTTATATTTATTCTTAATAGATTCCTTAAAATCATTTTAACTAATCAAACAATATAATATAATTTTTTTCTCTATTCTATTCAATTAACTTGACCTTGTAATATTTATTTCTTATTCGTTCTATTTACATTAAATAATTATTTTATTTTTTTTATTCTATTTCAACAATGAAAACGTCTGCATAGAGCTTACAATAGAGTTGAGCGAAAAATTAGAGAAAATAAAAAAAATGATTAAAATCGCAGAGTTCGTTTTTTATTTTTATTGAATTTAGTTTGGATAACAATTATACATTTTCAGTATGATTTGTTTTTTATTCATAAATTAAAAAATTTAAGTATTAATTTTATTATTATTTAATTTTTAATTTTTTATAATATAAAAATAAAATTTTATTTTTAAATTAATAAAAAACTTTAAAATATAAAAAATATATTTTAATTTAAAAAATTAATGAATCAAACTGATTTAAACTAATAAAATTCAATTTAATTGTGATTATTTTTAATCAAAATCAAAATACGTCGTATTAATATCAAATTATTTTAAATTAATGCAAACTAAACTATTATAGACCTAGCTTACATGGCCAGCAAAGGAGCAAGTGGCAACTGTGTTTTAATATTCCGAAAACAGATCTGCGTCAGAACCAAACTACTTTTCCTTCTGATAAAATAAACAAATATCTCCCCCTCTCTTGCATCTTGTATCTTTGTTTTAATCTCAAAAACGAAGCAGAAGGAAAAAAAAATCTTCTTTTTCTTTTGTTTTCCATCGTGAAGCTCTCAGAAACCCCAATCTGAGAGACAGAGAGAAAAATATAAAAAAAAACGATGGCGCCGCCAGCAGCAGTGGGCGGAGGAGGACAACAGCAGCCGCGACAGCAGCAGCAGCAACAAACTGGATTTGGACAAACCATAACTGGAATCATTAGGATCGCCGTGTTTTGGTATTTTGCTTCCAAATTCTTTTCTCCGAAAAAACCAGCCGACCCCTCTAACCTCATCTCCAATCTCTTCCAGAAGGGCGAACCCCTGGTATGTTGGTTTCATCAAAATTCACTAAACCGGCTAACACAAACCGATAGTTTCCTTGTTTAATGATTGGTTGTTTTTTTTTTTTCTTCCTAGGATATGTGGCTTTATCTTTCTGAGCATGAGAAGTTCAATGACTTCGGAAACGAAGCTTCTCTTTTATGGCATGAAACTAATATTCCTTATGCCACTTGGGGTCCTGAAAGCACCCGTACTCTTTCTTTAAAGTACTATCCTTCCCAGGTAGGGTGTTTGAGAATATGTGTCCTTTCACTTGCTTGCTTGCTTGCAATTGGTTGTTGCTTTCTTAGAGAACACGAAGAACTTGATGTGTTAATCTTTCAGGCCTTGAAAAACAATGGCAGTATCTATGCCCACGTTTTCTTTGCACGCTCGGGTTACCCGCCAGATCCATATGACCCTGAATACCAGCCTCAGGCTGCCTTTGGGAGGGCTTACTGTGAGTCTCTCTCTCTCTCTCAAAAGATTCTTTTTCCAATTGCTGGAGACTAATTGTGATTAAGTAACATCCTTTCATTTGCTTTCAGCTGTTGTGGCCTATTTGCCCAAGTCAAGATCAGATAAGAGGAAAAGTCTTCTTGGGAACTCCAAAGATGCTGAAGGGGTTGAATCCGTG
>JBBYHL010000005.1:262320-269046 GCA_038381835.1 Adansonia madagascariensis
AAATTTTTATATATTTTTTTAAATTTTTTAGAAAATAATAATGGGTAGCAAGCTTATATATGTGTGTGTATATATATTGCATCACATAATATGTTAATATTTTATTAATATTTAAATAATTTTTTTATCATTATTAATTATTTTTTTATTTGTTATAATTTTTAAAATATAAATATTAAAATATTAAATTTAATAGTAGTAGAAAGAATATCGATGGACATTTACCTCGATATTTCTTGTTACTTCGACCAAGACGAGCCGTAGAGAGAGATCTTCATAGTTTGGGCAATTTGAATTTGTCAATGAGAAGTAGAGGCTATTCTTTATCCTAGTCTTGGATTGAAATTAGTAAAGGAAAGCAAAATACTGGTTTCTATGGTAAAAGAAAGAAAGTAAATAATATTTTATTCCTTTGTTTGGGTAATTATATTAAGAAAGGAAAGGGAAACAATATTACCACTTTCGCTTGATTAAGTAATGGAAAGAAATAATTGAAACCGGTTTTCTCAATGTCTTTACCGTAGAAAGAGTATAGAGTCTAGTCTCAGTACAAGTTTCCCTAAAGACTTTGTGCAAGGGCTTCGGGGGTTGATTCAGTAGGATTTAGAGGTAGTTTGAACGGAGGAGGATCTGGTGGAGTGTTGGAGGAATCTGACTACATTGGACGAGGAGGACTCACTAGTTGATTTAGCGCAGGAAACTTTGACGGAGGCAGAGACGGAGAATTGGCTGGCTAAGAAGCTTCTAACTGATCAGAGTTTTTAATAAAGAAGCCATGATAAATACATTCAAAAAGGTCTGAAGGCTATCAAAGGATGTGGGAGCGGTTATACTTGACGATAACATATTCTTGTTCAAGTTTGGGAGTCAAAAATTCAAATGAGTGTAAAATTCTAAGAGGCGAAAAATCAAAAGAATGGATTGAGGGAAAGTTCAGGAGGGAAAATAGGGGGAGGACAAGGATTAGCTGTCTTAACAGACCAACAAACATCTAGAGTAGTGAACCAGTTTGAGGTGGTTAGGAACAAAGAAAGCATGGATCCGAGTCATTACTCTAAAAGTTAGAGAGATGTAGGAAACTAGGCAACCGAAGTAAGGAAAGAAAGGACTCACTCTAGTGGGAAAGGGAAGAAACTAGCCAGGAAAGAGGGTAAAGACAAAGAAAGTAGAATCAAACCTGAGCAAAATAAAAGTTGATGTCTATGGCAATAAGGGAGAAGGATAGGAAGATATGGGGGAAACTATAAAATGCCGAAAGCTGGAAGGAGGCATAGAGGAAACAGAAGCATGACAGGAAGACCCCAATAGCTTTTGTCATAGGCTTGGGAACCTGCGAACAGCTCGAAACCTTCAACAACTGTTGGCGAACGAAGACCCCATGTAGTTTTCCTTAGTGAAACAAAGCTACAGGACAGGAAGCTCGAAAGAATAAGAGGCAGACTAAATGGCTGTGTTGAAGTACGGAAAGGTCAAGAAGGGGACTGGTTATGGTGTGGAAGGAGAGTATTGAGTGCAACTTACTCAGCTTTTCAAAAAATCACATCGATATAGTCATAACAAAAGAGAATGACACGCTGAAATGGAGAATAACTGGGTATTATGGTGAGCCCGTAACGCAAAATCGTCATGAATCATAGGACCTTATAAGACGGCTAGCAGGACAATTGATTATGCCTTGGCTTTATTTCGAGGATTTTAATGAAAAATCATGTGGACCCATGAAAAGAGTGGAGGTAGCCTAAGATGAAAAACATAGATACAAGCGTTTAGGAATCCAGTGGAAGACTGTAAGCTTAATGACCTTGGTTGTTCAGGAAGGTGGTATACGTGGGAGAGGAAATAATGGAAGTAATAACATCCAGGAGAGATTGGACAGGGGATTTGCAAATAAGAGTTGGTGGGATGTTTTTCCATTACACACTGTCAGTCATCTCACAGCCACAAGATCTAATCATTGCCCCATATTTGTGAATGTGGAAGGCAAATCAGTGCAAACTGGTGGGACTAGAACGATGAGCCTACTTTGAGCTCATGTGAGTCAAAGAAGCGGACTGCAAAAAGATTGTAGAACGGGCATGGAAAGAAAAGGTAGATCAGGTAAGTCATAAGATAACCAATTCAATTAGGAGATTGAGGCGTCAGCACAAACAGCATTTTCAAAGAGGACAAGAAGCGGTTAGTAAACTAACGAAAGATCTCAAGACTGCAGAGGAGCAACCAGCGACAGAGTTTAATTTGGGAAGGGTTGCTTGAATAAAGGAAGATTTTAATCATGCACTCGACAAAGAAGAGTGCTACTGGGCCCAAAGATCCCGTGTTAACTAGTTAAGGGAAGGAGAGCCTTTTTTCATGCAAATGCTTCAGTGAGATTGAAGACAAACATTATTAAGGGGCTGGAGAATGATTGTAGGGATTGGTGTGAGAAAGAAAGGGATATATAGGCTGTAACAGTAAGCTTCTTTGAACAGTTGTTTAGGTCTCAGAGTACTAATGTTGGGCTAGAGATTTTGGATGAGGTGAAACAATGTATCATTGATGAGATGAACAACTACCTTATAAAGGACTTTAATAGGAGATTACAGCTGTCATAGCAAAAATGCATCCGACAAAAGCCCCTAGCCTTGAGGGTATGCTTGCTCTCTTTTATTAGCGTCATTGGCATAGTGTAGGAGAAGATGTGGTTAAATTATGTCAAGAGTTTTTAAATCTACATAGCAATATTAAAAACTTTAACCACACTCATATTGTTTTTATCCTTAAATTTCAAGAGCCTAGGAAAATTACGTATTTCAGACCTATTAGCTTATGTAATGTGCTTTGTAAAATTATTGCTAAAGTCTTAGTTAACAAGTTTAAAGCAGTCTTGTCCCATTGCATTGACATATCACAGAGTGCATTTGTCCCCGGAAGACTCATCAACGGTAATGTGTTGGCTGCTTACGAGCTCCTTCATGGTCTTAGGAGTAGGAGGAAATGGGATAAAAGATTTTATGCTCTAAAATTAAATATAAGTAAAGCATATAATTGTGTCGAACAAAGCTTTATTAGAAGCATGATGGAGAGGTTGGGATTTCACTCTAGATTGGTGTCTCTGATAATGCACTGTATCTCATTTGTGTCTTACTCAGTGGTTGTTAATGGAACTATCACTAATGTTTTCTACCCAATGCGAGGACTCCGGCAAGGAGATCCACTGTCCCCGTACTTATTTCTTATTTGCAGTGAAGGATTATTGGTTTTACTGAATAAAGCGAAGAAGGATAGACAAATTAAAGGGGTCCAAACTAGCAGATATGGACTGACAATTACACATTTGTTCTTCGTAGATGTTACCCTTCTTTTTGTCAAAGCAACTTTCGAGGAAGGGGAAGTCGTGAAAGATATCCTTAAGAAGCATGAGGAAGCATCAGGATAGCGGATTAACTTCGACAAATTTGCGGTGCTATTTAGTGCCAACACAAATCAGAACCGAAAGGAGAAAATACAACAGTGTTTTCGGGGGTAAGAAGTGTACAGTCCAGAAAAATACCTATGACTACCAACGATGGTAGGGAGGGGCAAGAGAAGAACATTCAGAGAACTTAAAAAGAAGCTGAATAACAAATTCAAACGGTAGAGGACCAAATGTCTATTAAAAAAAGGGAAAGAGGTGTTAATAAAGGTAATGTTGCAAGCTATCCTGACATATGTGATGAACTGTTTTAAGCTCCCCTAGACACTTTATAGAGAATTAAATAGTGTTATTTGTGACTTTTGGTGACCAGCAAAGGCAAATAGAGGTGGGATCTACTGGATGTCCTGGAAGAAAATGTGTACACTAAAAGATATAGGCGATCGGGATTTAGGGACATGGAGTGGTTCAACAAAGCACTCTTGGCTAAGCAAGGATGGACATTGCTCAAGTATCCTAACACTCTCGCTTACAAGGTACTTAAAGCAAAGTATTTTCTGAAAACGAATTTTCTAAGAGCTGATTTGGGGAAAAATCCCTCACTTACATGGCAAAGGATATGGGAGATTAAAGGAATCTTGGAGCATTAGATGGAAAGTTGGGAACGGCCAAATTATTGACATTTGGGGCAATTAATGGTTGCCATCTGAGGAGAGTTTTTATTTCGAACTCCTAGAGCTGCGATGGAAACTAAGAGCAAACAGTTAAGCTTATGGATACAGAAAGAAGGCAGTGGAACGAGAACCTACTTCGTAGCTTGTTCAGTCAGCAAGAAGCAGATCTAATGTACTCGGTACCAATCAGCACGCAAGCATATAATGATGTTCTAGCATGGCACTATGAAAAAAATGGAAGATATTCTGTGAAAAGTGCTTATAAATTATTGCAGATACAAGAACAAACACAGCAGCTAGACGGTATAAAACATGAAAACACAACTCGTAGAGGAATCTTACAGACAATCTGGGTAGCTGAATTACCTTTAAAAGTTAACATTAATGTGGAGAGCTAGCTGAATTAACCTATGCTTTGTAACCTACACAGAATACGAATACTAGTTGACCTAGTGTTCCTCCAATGCGATTTCGAGGGAGAAATATTGATCCATGCTTTAAGGAGCTGCCCTATATCAAAGGAAACATGGAACCAGTTAGGCTTCCAGTGGGAAAATAATGGAGACACTGAAATGAAGATTAAAGAATGGTTCAAACAAGCGTACGTATAAAATAGTGTCGAGAAAAGGAAACTTTTCCTGATGGGACTGTGGGGAATTTGGCCAAACCGGTATTGAGAGAAGAATGGCGAGACCAAGTGGCAAGCAACAAAGATAGCCCAATTCCTCCAAATGTACCTCCGGGAATATAAAGAGGCTAAACATATGCAGCAAAGACCGACAGCAGGGGCAGCTCATCGGTGGCAACCACCAGGAGATGGATTTGTCAAAGCCAACTTCGATGGAGCTCTTGACAAGGCTGTGGTTGTTCGGAGCTCACGCAGCAAGTTCCTCGGAGCTCCAGCAGGTCAGATTCCTTATTTCATAGATCCGTTTGTTGAAAAAGCCAAAGCGGCTACCTCGGCCCTAGAATTTATGCGTCAATTAGGTTTTAATCAAGTTCATCTGGAAAGGGATTCCGCTTGTGTGATCCCCAAATTGAAGTCGTCAGAGGAGGACCTGTCAATCTGATCAAATTTCTCACAGTGCATCATCACCCATATTGGGCGTAATGGAATGTAGTGGCGAATAAGCTGGCCAAGGAAGGGCTAAGGGGGGAAGGCGATAAATTCTGGTTGTACGAATGCCTTGAGCTTGTAAAATAGTCATGAGGCTGGTGGAATGATGATTAATTAACGCAAGTTTATTTATTTTCAAAAAGAAAAAAAAAAGTACTGGCAAGAAATGAAATATTGTATTAAGTTGCTCCAATTATACCTTTTTCAAATCTAAATATTTAATTTCTCAAGCAAATAATTTTGAAAGTTAAAGAAAAAATTTAACTAAAAATTTAATTTTCTGTAATTAATCAATTAAAGATTGTATATTTGATATTAATTCCAAACAAAGTATATTCTTTTTTCAAAATTAATCCATTAATGCAAAAAATTCAAGAATTGAAATATTTATTATTAAAATAAAATTAACTATAAATTTGCATTAGTATTAGTATTTCCCTCTAGTTGTAAGTGTTTAGCCATGTTCTTTATTTATTTCTTTTTTATAATTTGTGAAATAATATCAAAATAAAAGACAAAGTTGTTGACAAAAAAAAAATTAAGTTTCAATTATTGACAAAAAAAATTATAAAAGATTTGACAGTGGTTAAGTTTTAATATTAGAAAGGTACTTCTTAAAAAATAAAAAAAAATAATAAGAGTATAAAAGTTATTTTATGCTAGTGGGATACCCGCAAATGACTATAAATTTAACGTTTTACTTTTGTAATAAATAGTTTTTTTTTTTTAAATAAATATTGCTCATGGACATGACATTTTTTGGCATTGCAAAAAATTGAATCATATGAGGTAAGAAAAATATAAAAGTTTGAAAGAAAATATTTTAAGTGAAAAAGGTGAAATATCGAGAAATAGACAGAGTGATTCTATCTCATCATCTTGCTCACATTGTTGTTGAAACGTGCATATGCAATCAATTGTTTGGTGCCTAATTCATGAACACCTTTAGCAATTATAGCAACAACTTGAAGGGTTGACAATTCCACAACAGTTATGGAAAGAAGCAACGGTATTGCAAAAACATAAAACAAAAAGATTTATACTCTTATAAGAATTCACTCATAATATACTTAATTACATGCTTGAGTTTTTTTTTTTGTCTTTGTTGTCCTGACATGCCTTAGAATACTTAAAGGATGGTGTGTTAGATTTTATGTGGCCCACATAATAATAAATGGATCAAGATAATTAAATTAAATTATTAAGGTAAAATTATAAAGTAAATCCTATTCAGTTTAACTACTGTAGTGATAAGAGTTAAACTCTACTTCAGTAACTAATATAGATTCCTTGATGGTAAGATACAACTCTAATTACTCTTCTAGTATAGGTCCCTAATCTAGTCTATGAAAATTACCTGTGCACCATCATAAGGTAATTATTAAGAAAAGGATATAGACTAGAAGGCTTATACGGGATATTCGTCCTTGTGTATTTAGAGTGAGTCTGGGTTCTTGATCAACAATGGCTAGAGGTACGTTTCATTTAAATTATTACATGTGGCATCAGAGCTAGGCTTTCTAGCCTTGTTCTTCAGATCATCC
>JBBYHL010000005.1:269146-281017 GCA_038381835.1 Adansonia madagascariensis
TGGTCCCTACTATTTAGATGATAAGAACCATTGGAATTGCCCATGCAGGTTTTGCTTTTTGTCTATAGTAGTATGAAATCTTTGGGTCATGATTGCATGGACCTATTTTTACCAAGCCTAAGTGCTTTGACTTCTGTGTAGGCCTATAACAACTTCAATGAGGGGTAATTTTTATTTTTACTCGTGATTTTTTTACATTTGGGTAGGTTAGTCTTTCGTTCATTGATTATATAATTTCATCTGTTTAAGTTTCGAGACTTACTCACTCGTCATGTACAAAATCATGTGCACAAAAAAATTGAAGCCTACAAATTTCTCAATACAATTTTGGCATCAAAAGCAAATCAAATTTCAAAACTTGATTACTTGCTACATTAAACAAAAATCATGTTTATGATCAAGTCTTAAGGAGGCATTTACAGAATGAGGCATTTGGGTAGGCTGGTATTTGGTTCATTGATTATATAATTTCATGTGATTAAGTTTCGAGACTTGATCATTTGTATGTACAAAATCATGTGCACATAAAAAAATTGAAGCCTATAAATTTCTCAAGACAATTTTGGCATCAAAAGCAAATCAAATTTCCAGACTTGATCACTTGCTACACTTAACAAAAATTGTGAATGTGATCAAGTCTTGAGAAGGCATTTGTAGAAGGAGAAATTTTGATCAATAACAAATTACCATGCGTAAAATGAAATTTCATTTAATTAAAAGATTATCATTTAAATTTTGCATCACCATGTGCAACAGATGACATCATATGTGATGACATCATAAATAGATATTTATATCTAATTAAATTAATTTAATTTAGAGATAAGTAAAAAAATTAAATTAAATTAAAATTAATTTAGAGATAAATAAAATTTTTTAATTAATTTAAAGATAAATAAAAGAGTTTTATCTGTAATTAAATTAAATTAATTATGAGATAAATAAATGATTTTTATCTCTAATTAAATTAAATTAAATTAATTAAAAGATAATTCATCAAGATAAGTTTTTCAAAGAAGTTATATTCTTTAAGAACTTTCTTCCACCTAACTCATTGGCACCATAAAAAGGGGTTTCCACCAAAGCCATTCAATATAATTCATAAGCCTGAAGAGAAGAAATAGATTTTAAAGATTTAAGTTCTAGCAAAGTCTCAAGAAGTTTTTTCTTAAGAAGATGAAGAACACAAGAACGCTGCTTTCGTTCTTTAAGAAGTTGCTCTCGATCTTATTATGGCGATAGAAAGGAGATAAATTTCGTTTGTCAAGATCAAATCTAGAAGACCCTTGAAACAGACCTCATCGATTCAAGATCAAGTCTGAAGACCCTTGGATCAAAGTTTTTCTAAAGAAAATAATCAAAAGATTTATTTGTTGTAAAGAGTATCTAGAAATTGTAACTTAAGTTTAATAAATAAAGTTGATTTATTTGTCTCCAAATTTTGTTTATCATTTTGGACACAAAATTTATGTGCACAAAGTTAACTCAGCTAGGAACTTAAATTCATATAATGAACCCATTGATAGGCACCTCTTAATTACTTTACAATTGAATAGAAAAACTTATATTAATTCAATCAAATTTAAAATTATTGCAATTTGTAATATGCCTCAAAGTTAAAATAACATTACTTGGTAAACTGCAAACTTGTGTAAAAAAAATTATAGAGAATTAAAAAAAAACAATTAAAACAAGTTGAACAAGAATAGTCTGTTGAAGCAAAGGTTAGATTTGAGGATAAAGTAGAGGACTTTATTGGGAGTTCAATAGTTGAAAGTACTTTTGAAAAACCAAAGCTGTATATCATCAATAGAAAAATATGTTTTTAAAGAGAAAACAATGGTCTCTATTAAGAATTTAAGTCAATTACTTATCAAGTATTGGCCAATAGATTGGAATTTAGACATCAAAGTTATCAACTATCGATGGCCAAAAGGTAGAAAACATGGACCATAAAATTTTTTACTACAATAAAAACATTTTAGATCAAGAGCTAGCAATCTTAGGAGGCCCAATAAGTGATTGTGATGATGAGTTTATAGAATTGGAACCTTGTCCTGAAATTTAGGTACCCAAAATCAACACCTAAAACCTTAAAGTCAAACCCTAAATTCTAGTTCTAAAATTTAGGTACCCAAAATCAAAACCTAAAACCCTAAAGTCAAACCCTAAATCCTAATTTCATAACCTAATAGACGAGCTTAAGTATCGACAAAAGGTGGGAATAGAGACAAGGTTGACGTCTTAAGTAATAGATGAATTAGATTTCCATGCCTGAATGATAGAGTGTCAACCGAGAGGTAGGAGCAAGACAAGGTTGATGACTTAAGCTAGAAGGAAAACCTCATAAATAAACTAAGCTTGTTGAAAGCCCGCTAAAAACAAAAAGGCTTGTTTTAATAAGGATAAAACAGTCAAAACTATAAAATATGAGGGTACAAATGCCAAAATCTTACTTTTTAGGCAAATTGTTACATAACCTTAAAAAAAATGGTTATGACATTACCCCTTATATTACCTAATTTTTGGTACTATAAGTAATAATACATTATCAAGCTTGGTGAATGTTTTTGAAGCAAACATGATAATGTCATGAGGGAATATTATATTACTCCCAGTAATCCCAACCAAATGCCTATCAATGGAATGTGATTTCTGGGAATATGATTGCTAAGAATGTGATTGTTGGGAAAGTAATATTACAATGTTTGGCATACATGGAAAAGTGTTAATAAAATCTTGAGAAAGTTACATTGACGTGTTTGAGTCATTAAATACTTTACTAAGAATATGGTGTTAATTTACAAAATTACCTTTATCAAATAAAATGCAAATTTTATTATTTTTTATCATTTTTCAAAGATATTTATTATTAATAAACATACCATCTAATAGGTTTACTTTTTAAATAATAATTAATTTATTTTAAATAAAAAAACTTATTAAATGGATCTCAAATTTAAATATGATTAAAATAAAAATAAGTTTTAAATATTTAATATGAATTTAAGCTAGAATGTAATTTAATTTAATATTAAATAAAATAATTTTAAAATTAATTAAATTTTATGATCTTGTAATTAGTAAAAGTATTGGATAGAAAAAAATTAGCTACCAATTTTTAAATATGAAAAAAGGTTGATTTTATTTTAAAGCTTTTTTTTTTTTAAACTTTCCAACTACATAAAAAAGTTGCTGTCCTACCTCTCCTCTTAAGAATCATATTCCCATGATTGTGGGAAAGTAATTCTCAAAGGAAAATTACGTTCTCAAGAAAATGAACACTTTATAGCATACCAAGCATGGAAATTTAATTGGTGGACATTTGATTCCCAGAAAGTAAAAACTTTCCATCATACCAAACACTCTTTAAAAGTTAGTAGAAGGACATTTGTTTCGCAAAAAATAACTTCTTGAAAATATTTTTTGCATTTTTTGTGTTTATTTTGCAAAAAATAGCTTGATTATCGAAAAAAGAGATTCTGGTCAACGAAAAAGAAGACATTTTTTTGAAATTATCTTTTTTTTTTTAAGCGAAAGACATTTTCTTAAAAAGAACTCTTTATCAAGTATTAATAATATTTATTAAATTTTATATTAAAATTTAACTTAAGTCAAATACTATTACTAATAACAATATTTATTTTTTTCAAATTTTAATTTTTAATTTTAAAAATTTTAATATTAATATAAAATTATTTTAATAATATAATTTTTAATATTTATATTTTGGATATTATTAAGCATAATATTTATATTTTAAATAACATAACATAATCTTATTTACTTTAATAATAAATTATTAATATAATTAATATAATTTATTACCTAATAAAATAATATTGTTATTTTAATAATAAATTGTAAGTCTATATTTTAAATTTTAAATAGCATTTTTAATATTGTGCTGAAAAATGTTTGAATTTGACTATTTTAATAATAAATTAATATAAATTATACTTTATAAATATTTAACAATAAATGTTTTTATTATAAAAATATTAATATTTTAATAGAAGAAATATTAATAGAAATAACATTACGTTAATTATTATTATTACTTTGAAATATTTTAAAATATTTATATAATTAATATTTTAATAATAAATAGTATTATTTTAAGTATTTAATATTAATATAATATTTTATTATTAAATATTACTATGAAAATTTTCTATTTTAATATTAAAAATTAATAGTTTAATGATAAATAGTTTTTAATAATTAAGTATTTATGCCAATATTACTATTTGAAAATTTTAAAATAATATTTTAATAATAATTATACTATTTTAAATATTTAATATTAATATAATATTTTATTATTAAATATTGTAATCAAAATATTACTTTTTTTAATAATAATTTTTAATATTTTAATAGTTAATAATTTAATATTTATGACAATATTACTATTTAAAAAGTAAATTTTTTAAAAAATAACAAAAAAAAGCATTTTTCGTTATGTTATCCAAACATCGAAAAGTTTTTGCTTTTCCAAAATATGAAGATTTTTCAAAAAAGGAAAAACATTTTTAACAAGTTAATTTTAATGAAACAAATAGATAGTTAGGGTTAGTAAAGATTTATCATTGTGCTTTCACTTTGATTTTAATTATTTTTTAACCGAAAGCTAATGAAAATGAATTAATCGGTTAATATGCTTAAAACATATTTTGACTAATTATTTTAATATTCCACGTGGAATAAATATATAGGCAAGCTGTGGGGGAAAAGTTACTTTTCTTTCGAAAAACTTTTATACTAAAATAAATGCTTGTAAAATAATAAATTATAAATATATATATTTTTAAAAATAATTATGTATTATCAAATAAACTAATATCCTAGAACATTCATTAACTTTATTTAAAAAATCATCAAAAATAAATATTGAATGAAAATTTTCAATCAAAATATGATAATAAAATCCAATAAAATTAATCTATAGTAAAAAATTTTCAATAAAATTAAAATGCAATAACAAAATTCAATATTTAGCAAATGTCTTTTACCATTTTTTTATTTTAATTTAAATCTTTTGATTTAATAATTATATTAAAAATACTATAGGCCACCAGCTAGGCCTCGCCCATAAAATGTGTTCGCCCACTGAACTTGAGTCTATAATCAAATTATTTTAGACTCAAATCATATTGGGTTCGAGTATTTTTAAATTAAGATTCTTTTAAATTTTAATTTTTTTAAGTTTAGATCGTTTTTTATTTGAGTTTATTTAAATTTAATTTTTTTTTAAATTCGAGCTCAAATTGATTTTACTTTTTTAAAAAAAATTTTATATTGATATAATCAATTTTTATATATTTTAAAAAATAAATTATTATTATTGTTTAAGTTAATTTGTGTAATATGATACTTTTAATTATATTTTTATATTAATATCAAAATTTATTAACACCAAAAGAATATAAATCAAATTTTTAGGTAAAATCAATATGTTACATAATTGATTATAACAAATATGATATATTATCATATTGATATTTAAAACAATTGATTCGATAAACTCGAATATTCAGCTTATATTATCATTTATATTATACATATTTATAAATATAATTGCACACACAAATAATTAAAAAAAAATGAGCAAATAAAGATTAAAGTTTAAGAGCTAATAAGACAATGCAAAAAAAAAAAATACTACTAACAGTTATTACTCAATCATTTTCTTATTAGTTTAATAATTTAAACTATATTTTAAAAAAATAATGATTGAGAATTACATTATACATAATATATAATATATATTTAATATTTTCATCATTTAACATTTTTATAAAAAATATTAAATAGTAGAAGATGAGATGATATAATTATTTATTGACACGATACTTTTAGGTATGGTATTCTTACACGAATGAGATATGTAAGATCATATCACGATCCTATTAATTAATTAGATTGTGATTAAATAAAAAGTAATTGCCTAAGACAAAGAAATTTGTGAATTTTAAAGAAATATCAAGTATGTATAAGATAATTAAATCTAGGCATAAAAGAAAAACAAACTATCAGAGTATCATGTTCAAATCTCATACTAATTAATTTTTTTATTTCTTAATTTTTTAATTAATTTGTTATCTTATATAAGTTTAATAGTGTGATTATTTGTAAGCTTATAACTCATTAGTTAATAGTAAGACTTTTAATATATTATTTTAAACTACTTTAAACATCTCCTATATGCAAATATATGAGAGAAAACAAATAAAATGTTAAAATAAAATTTTAAGAACAATGAATATATAAAAAAATCAATTTATTCTTTACGGCTCTAACAAAAAAAGAAACATTTATCTTTTATCTGGAACTCAATTTTCTACCATGAATTAATTTTTCTGATATTATTATCTTAAAATGAGTTTAATTTTTAAATTAATTATTGATAATTAGACAATAGACATTTATTTAGACAGTGGGTTTGTCAATACATGTGAGTTTAAAATTAAAAGTAAAAAAATACAATATTTTGATAAAACTATTATTTTATTTTGTATATATAATTTTAATTTTTAAAATAAACACGTAAAAAAATTAAAATAAAATTAATAATTAAAGCTTTTTTTTAAAAAAAAAAATTAATTACCATTCAATTATTCATACTTTTAATATTAAATTTAAATGTATTTCCAAGTCGATTTCAAATTCGAGTCGATCTTGGGCTAAAGTTCAGCTAAAGCCCAAGTTTTTAGGGGTTTTTTTGGGTGCATGTTCAAGTTTTTAGGTGTTGCTTTTTTTTTTTCTTTGGGTGCATCTTCAAGCAATATCGAGTTTTGAATCATGTTGAGTTCCAAATATTTTAGGTTCAAATTTTAAATTTTTTTATCAAATCAGGATTCGGCCAATTCAATTCTTGTGAGACGGATTTTGAGTTTGAGTTCATTTTACCACCTTTGCTTGCATATACTCATGAATAGCTAATGAGCAAGCAATAAGCACGAATGTCTCTTGATAGCAGGCCAAACCTTGATTTTATAGACTTTGTAATCAGAGTTCAAGTCCTACTCAGGATATCAACCCAGCAAAAAACAGTTGTTCCTTTTAAAAGTTATTTGCTACTCATCAATATGGCACATTCTTGCATAAGAAAAACTAATTAGTGCAAAGATCCAAGATAGTCAATAATCAATGGTGGCAGGCAATTCAAACAACCACGCAAAGCAAGGTACGTTGTGACAATATCGAGGAAACACGTAAAGTAATTTCATGTGTTATTCAAGTAAAGTTACATTTGAAAATTTGGGTTTCACAAGATAGATTTGACTTTCAAATAAAGTATAAATTATGCAATAAAACTCAAATAAATGCAACACTTATAATTATTTTTTGAATTCATAGATTCATTGGATGCATAGTTAGCAGTGAATTTGAAATACCTATGGATACTTATGAATTTGAAATTCATGTTTTTGTACCTTTCAAATATATAATCATATTGAATTTCTCATGTATTCATTATTACAATCTATATAACTAATGAAATCCAAATACAAATTTTCAAATTCATGTTTCCAAACATAGCATAAAGGTGTCTTACAAGAGCAAGAATCGATAGTATATTCTGAACATGCATTAAATAATACATTCTATTAGGTCCCTAATGGAGGAATTATGAGGATGATTACTCATTTAAATGTTACCTATATTTTACTTGGTAGAGGTAGATACTTAGTATGACGGCCTTGGGCGACAATTTTGCCAGTACTTTTCTTCCTAAACTCAACACTGAGAACAGCAACAGCCTTCCCAACATGCAAAGCCCTTGCGTCTATCTCAATTTCCTCCTACATAGCCAATAACATTATGCAAATTCATAAATGGCTGATATATTATTTCAGAAAAGGTTGCTGGAAAGAACACTAAATCTGAAACATTACCCTTTCTTACTTCTACTCTTATTTTAAGCTCCAAAAGAGAAGCAATTAAGGGGAAAGAAAGGGGAAATAAAAGAAAGAAATACAAGGTTACACTGTTGATGGTCAGTGGACATAGACCTTCCCCATTGCCTATTTAATAACTTGAGAGCAAAACAAACAAATTTAGACATGATATACGAAGAAGAAAGGCTATATCCTAGAAGTAAGTTTATGCATAAAGAAAAGGTAGCTGAATTGGTATTTCTCGGCCTTGTTCTGGACAGTGAAAAGCAAGGGGCTTAAAGCAGATCACCACAATAAATTTCAGTTCATATTTTAAAGAGGTGTATGGTATAAATGCCAAGTAAAGTTGAAAAAGAAAGCACGTAACTCTCATGCTGATGAATTTCAAACACACATTGACCATCAGAAAGAAGATAGAAAGGAAACGTCCAACAAACAAAGTAAGATTCCAAGGACAAATTCTTCTCAGAGGAAGACTGTAACTCTTCGTAAGGGCCATTCCAGGGCACTAAAACAGCCCTCATTTTGATCTCTCTGATTGCGCATTGTGTCACATCACAATTAAGACATGTGCAGCAATCTTGACAGCCCACAATTTAGGGCCGAGGCTTTGCGAAAGTATAACAACATTATTAACAATAAGAGTTCCTCTCTAGTTACCGTCCACACACTCTATCAACACTTTATAAGCTTTTCCCAGTAACTTGACCATTGGGGAAAGCATGCTACAGCAAAGTCAGGTGCCCTTTTCCGTTTCTTTATCTTGTTGGTACTCTTATTCTCACATCAAATCTAGATATCAAGTTCAATCCTTGCTAATAACAAGTTAGCAACATATAATGATTTTAATTGGGATATAACACTAGAGAAGACCAACAAATTCACTTAAATTTGATTTTCAATACCTAGTTTGTTCATTCAAGATTGTCTACAATGAAACAGATTAAAACTCAATGGTAGAAAGAGTCTCAACAAATTAAGGGGGAATTTCGAGCAGAAACTCAAAAGTTTCGAGCATAGTGTTAACAAAATCAATAATCTGTAAGAAATGCAACATATTGAGCAGCAATTAGCAATGGTATGACACACTACATAAAAAATTTCAAACATGTGTCAAATTTCTGTCAATCTATGGACTTAGCTGCTCAAGCAAAAAAATTATTATCATGGTAAAACTTGGAATTATAATACTCTAAGCACTTACATTAATAACATATATTATAAACATTATCGAACTGGCGAAAATAGGTTAGTGAATGCTTTACGAGGAATTTATGTCTTAAAATATTATATTGATCAAGGGACTACCCTAAAAATGTGCACAAGCCAGTAATTTTTTTTTCTTTTTTTGAAAAATTTTGTTTTCCATTTTTGTGAGTCATTCAAATTGATACAATAAAATGAGATCAGAAGAGAAAACTCACATCAGCATAAGCAGCATCCATGAAAGAGACATCGATCTCAACTGAAGTTCCAGGGGAGGAAGATCCAGCAGTGTACACTGCTGCTGAGGTAACCAAATCCACAAGTGTCGCTGTGGCCCCACCATGCATGTAATTTCCATCGTTCTTTGCATAATAAACAAAACCCAGAATTATATAATCAATAATCTAGGATTTGAAAGGAAGGATATTCCTGGTTTCAAAAATTGCTTATAAAATCCTAATTTTGAGTTTTTTTTTTTTCATGAATTGATATGCCCTAAATTGATAATTTAAAAATAGGAGCAGTGAATTACCACCAGACGAGGGGGGACCTTGAAAGAGCAAACGACGCGACCGGTTTCGATGAGATCAACGCAGAGACCATGCATGCATAGGCGTTCGAAGAATCTCGAAGGCAGCCCAGCTCCTTCGGTGGTGGCCGAATTCTCCAAGTATCCCTTCACTTTTTCCGCTTCCATACTCTTGCGCCTTGTCGTCAACGATCTCACCAAATCGGCTCACTCGTCACTTATTTTGCGCAAAGTATTTTTCTTTACCCAATTTTCATTATTTTCTCAATGGCCATTTCGGGCCGAAAACAAACAAGGCTGCAGACCCATTTTGAGAGAAAATTCTAAGTTAAAGCTTATTCTCATAAGCTTCCTATTAATTTCAAAGACTTTTGATCATTCGATTAAAAAATTAAAAATATATATATATCTAATCGTCGGAAGGAAAGCGAGATACAAAAAACATTTTTAATCAGTTTATCTTGTGAAATTTTTTTAATATTCTGTGTAACTTATGATGTTTTATTTAATGGTTGATATTTATATATAATGTTGTCATGTTTTATGTAATTTTAATGAAAAATCTTAAGTAATATTTTATGTAAATGACAATGCTTTATGTAATACTATTTATATAACATTTTAGATAATGTTATTATGTAATGTGATATTGTTTTACGTAATTATGATGAACTCACATTTTATATGTAAATACCAAAATGAATTTCAACAAACATTACCATAAATATAAAGTATTTTAGATATAATTATAATATTAAAAAATACAAATATGACATAAATACACTAATTTTTTATTTATTTTTTTGTTTTTTTTAATTTATTAGTAAAGAGAAATACAGTTAGGACATGTTCAGATGTTAAAGTAAAAAAATCTTATTAGATGAATGCCAACATGACGGTAATTTTAAATATATTTAATATTTAAAAATTATAAATATAAATATTTATAATATTAATTTTAAATATGTTTATATTTTAACTTATATATAAAGCTTATTTTACTTTTTTTTTTAAATTAATTTTTCATTTTGCTTTCTCTCTAATTTATCTCCCTTTAAAATTCTCTCTCTATAAAAAATGAAAATGAAAATTGATTATTCATGTTTTACCTAGAAAACCAAAGATGAAACAATCGGACTAAATCAATCTATTCAATTGAAAATCAATTGGTTCAGCAATTCTATGGCGTACATAGAGCCAAATTTTATCGTATTGGATAAAACAGCTAAAATTTGAGAACCAAAGATCAAAAAGGGTAAAAATCAGTAGAACGAAACTTAACCTAATATATCCAAATTAAACCCAAAATATGACCTAGATTCAGACAAAATACAGCCCAAATACAAAACGAAATTTAAAATTAAAAGCAATTTCTATTTTCTCCTATTATTCCCATATGCCTAACGCCTAACGCGTAATGCCATAATCGGTATCCTACCCTCCACCATCTGTAGACAAACAAGCTGACAATTAAGCTCACCTCCCTCCTTGCCTGTTTCACCATACCTGATACCCATTCTTCTTATTTATGTTTCATAACTTTGGATTTTGGATTTTTTATTTACGTTTAAGACTTTAAGTTAAAAACTTGACTTTGTTATAATTATTATTAACTATAGTTTGCACTTTTTTGTTTGAGTCTTAGAAAGTTTGAATTTTATTTTTATTGTTATAATTTATCAACTTATAATGGACTTTGATTTTGCTTATATTATTTATTTTTATTTTTAAATTTTAGACTTATTTTTTTATTTTTTTAAAATTTTTTTAATTATTTTTATTTTTCTTAGTTATTTTATATCAGTAGGTGGTTAATGATGGTTGAACTAGTTTGATCACCAATTAGGTTTTTATTACTTGCAGAAAACTGGTCCATTCCTAAATTTCAACCAATGGTTGCTGCTACCCCTACCGCTTATCATTGACTCCTGTCTTTTCTTCTTAAAATTTCTCCCTTAATCGATCTTGAGCTCCATTTTTTATTCTCTGACTCCTAAAATTATAGATCTATAATTAAAGTTAATCTGAAAACTCCAAAATTGTCAACAGTTGCCACTACTTGGGGGTTGGATTTTTACTAATGTTTTCCCTTTTCTCTCATTTTCATCCCCATCAATTTTGAATCCTCAAAACCTTCTAGATCTACTTAAATTAAAAACCCATGGAGAGAAATTTTCTCTCACCTCTTGTTTATTTTTTTATGTAATTTTTAGATGATTTAATGTTATTTTT
>JBBYHL010000005.1:281117-309262 GCA_038381835.1 Adansonia madagascariensis
TTTAAATAAAATTTTTAAATTAAAAAAGTTTTAAATATATACTTAAATATATTATATATAAAATATTATTATTATTAAAATTGTTCATATTATATTTTTATATGTAATAAATAATTTTAAAATATTATTTTCATATTACTTTGAAATATAATTTTTTAAATATTATTTAAATATAAAAGTAATATTTTATGTTATTTGTAATATAAAAATATTAATCTAAAATAAATTTTAACATGTAATCTTAATAAATTAATCAAATTAGAAAATAATTTAAATTTCATAAATAAAAGTATTATTATTAAATTTAAGGGTAAAACAAGCATTTAATTTTCTTCCTTACCTATTCATTAACATCATTTTATCTAACCAATTAAGGTAATTCTATTACTTGTATATTCCTTTCAATCAACCAAATAATGTAATATCTATTCTATTCTTACCAAATAGCTATTTCGTTCATGATTTGTATCATTTCAGCAAACCAAACATACCATAAGAGTTTAGCATTCTACCAATAGACCACATGATTGTTGGTTATGTGTGATTTTTTCAGTAGTACGTAGTTTTTAAAAATTATTTATGTATATAAAAATAAATTACAATACCAAACCTCCCTAATTTTTTTTATTTTTTTACTAATTTTAGTAATTAAGTTGATGTTACTTGACTTGTAATACCAATTCAATAACTTCTATTATTTATTCTATATATACTATATATATATATATTAATACATATAAAGTTTAAAATATAGCATTTTATTTTTGTAAAAAAAAAAATTCTAAAGAAATTAATTAATCATTTTCCTTTAAAAATAAAAACTAATACAATTTTAATCGTAATTCTATTCCTCTTCTTAATTTTTTTTTTTCCAAAATAGCCATGTTCTAGGTGATCAAATTTTAATTTTATCAACCATTATTTTGTTAAAGAGTGAGAAAAAAAAAAGAGAATGATTTAATATAATAAATTTTTTCAATTATAATTTTTTATAAAATAATATATGATTTTATTAATTTGACATGCAATAATTTTAAAAATATTTTTTAAATAATTCATTTTCCATTTTATCATTATTATGAATAATAAAATATACATGAATATCAATGCTTTCTTTTCATTTCCCTTACTCCAATTCAAACATAGGCTTAATGTTAAGTGGCGGATCCAAAATCTTTAGGTCTACTAGTCTTATGTAACATCCATTAGGTGGGTGAAATTAATAAATAATTAAATAATATATAAAATATAAAGTAATTAAAATAGAGAAAATAAAGGGTAGTTAAAATTTTTGAAGTAGCTACTTTTATAGTTTTTTAGGAGAGCGAATAAGGGATAAGTTGGTTAATAAATGAATATATTTTTAATTTTAATTTTAATAAATAAATATAGTTTTTTTAAAAATTAAATTATAAATATATATTTTTTGTTTTATTATTTAGTTTTTATATAATATCACTAATTGAATTGATGTCACTTGATTCGTGACATCAAATTCAATTAAAGAGATTATTAATAGCATAGATAGTTTAAGTCTAAAAGTAAGTGGCTTTAGTGCAATTTTATGTTGGTTTTTTTAGTTAGTTTGTTTTTGTTTATTGATGTCTTCTAGAGATATAATATGCCATAAATGAAGTTATTTGAATGTAATGAAACATTTTTACTTATAGTAATTACACTTGCCAAATCTAATCTTGACTCAAAAAATTCATCCAACTAATTGAATCGAATTTAATCCAACTTAATTGAGCAAAAAAAGTCAACAACATGAATCTAAAAATGATCCAAAGATGAAATAGCCAAAACAAAAAATTATTTAAATTTAAAATGATCTGAATTCAAATAACTTGAAAGATTACTTGAAATGACTCAAATTTAAATCAAGTATAATTTTATTTTTAAAAAAATTTAATATAATAAAATAATGAAAATAAATAAATTATTAATTTAGTTTAATTTATATTTTAAAATATTTTTCTTTGTTCATAATAGTTTATATATTATTAAATATTATATAAGTAAAAAAAATAAAAATTATTTTTAGTATGTATATATATATATATGCTTACAAAATGAACTTTTACACTATTTAACAAATACAAAGCATAATTTACCTCTATTAGTTCTCTTGAAATAAAGACAATCACACAAAGTCTAAATTAGAGATGTTTATGGGCTGGACCTCGATCTGAAAAAGTTTTTAATTCTAAGCCTTGAATCAAATTTGACTCGACTTGACCCATTGGCTTGAATTTATTATTCATCCTTTAATAAAATATTAAAAAAAATTATTCTTTATTAATATTTATATATTTCATAATTAAATTTAAATAAAATATCTTATTTTAATTTAAAAACATTATTCTGGACCGACCTAGAACATAAAAAGAAACCTAAATCGAGCCTGGGTCAGGTTGGACCTATTAAGCTAAAAAGATGGCCCTATTCATGTACATAACGTTTAATTTTTATTTTATAATTTTCAAATTTTTTTCTATTGATGTGGAGCTATCAAATAATTTGATGTTTACAGTTTTTTATTTAAACATTAATATATATTTTTATTTTTGTAATTAGGTATTACAAAATTAATTCCCAAAATGTGTTTATTTTTGGTCCTAGTAAGAAATGGCATGTTCAAAAGGTGAGTACCTAACAAAAGAGAAGTTTCCCATTCGTAAGAAAAAATAATTTGCCAAGGCTTATGACCTTTTACAATTTGTCTCTATCTTTAGAAATATAAGCCGCTAAAGTTTTTACTGTCGTCTCTTTTTATCTTCGTTAGCATTATGGCTAATAAGTGATTTCTAGGAGACACCATAAAACATAAACGTTATCATTAGCTCAATTCAAACAATGAAATAAAGCCTTGCCATAAGCTTAAGAGAAAATGTGTTCAAGATGACCCAAATGAATTCATCTTTAAGATGGAACCAAGAACACTTATTGAAACAAGGATCACTTTTAGAACTAAATAAATCACTAAGAATGTAAATGTAGACACTTAATTTTGTCCAAACTTCCATACTAGCATCATGGGGCATAATTGAGACCAAACAAATAAGAACAAATCCATATCCCATCATTCCAAGCCAAGATAAGGTCTTCAAAGAGCTAAAGGTAAGTGCAATCTACATTTTCAATTGATTATATAGATACATGGCTCTAATGTTTCGATACATGGCTACCATGTCACCAAATTTGGGAAACCCTAGGTCATATCAATACCACAAGGTGATGTATCAATACATTCACTTGATGTATTAATTCATTGGCAAATATATCAATATAGGGCTTGGAAGTAGCAAAATAAGGTTTTGGAACAAAAATATTGATAAATTGGATAACTGTCTTAATACATTCAGGCAAAAATGCCTAATTTATTGATACATTTCTCTTGTGTAACGATACATTTGGGCAAAAATGCCAATGTATTGATACGTTTGGGTATTTATGCTTAAATCATGGTGTCTTTCTCCAACTACAATTTTGATTCAAAACATGAGTTTGGCCATGTTTTTGGCTCCATAAATCACTCGAATTCATACTAAGTCTCACCATTGGGTTTAAGATTGGGTTTAATTGATTTTTGAGGCCCAAACAGCTAGAAAATTGGATATTTTCATCAGATAATATGGTTTGTCCGAGTACATAGCTGATTTTTTACACCTTTAGACTATAAAAATAGCCTGCTCCACCACCTTAGCTACTCTAGCTAATGGGAAAGGAGAATGCTGAGCATGGTATCTAGAGCTGCTCCATGGCATATGTGGAATGCTCTAAAATACCCTTATTTTATGCTTTAAAGGATGATTGTCCACTTGTTTATAAGAGAGCCAACTTTAACTCAATAATAAAAACACGCAAACCATATTTTCACTTCACATTCACTTTTATTTTTTTCCCCTTAGGAGCTTCCAAAAACCTCTCAAAACCCTCTATTCTCCACTCATCTTACCAATGAAGCTCATCCTTACTCTTCTTTCTTGCTAATTCATAGTAAACAAAGGAAAATAAAATGAGCTAAAAAAAACCAAGAAAACTTTTGGAAAGCTTGAGGTTTGGAACTTTGGAGAGAAAACAAGCAAGGAGTGAAACTCTTTTGATATAATCCCTACCTCTTTCTCTTTATCTATTTGCATCTAAACATATCTAATGTCATTTTAGCCAACTCATATTCATGAAGCCATGCCTTTTTAGGAAAGCATGCATACTTTAGCTTAGTTTGATGTTATTTTGAGTTTATGATATTTAGCTAATATTTTGGTGTTGTTTCAGTGCTTAAAATCTCATTTTTCTTTGTTCATCTTAGCATAGCACTATTTCATTGATTCATGACATTTTCCTCCCATCCCCATCATCCATGCTTAGTCTTTGATGATACATTACTATTTCAACATGCTTTGATGTTTTCTTGAGTTCATAACGCTTTTGTTGTGTTTTGATGATGAAAAATCTTATTTTTGCACTAAAACATATTTTTCTGTTGTATGTCATATCATGAAAATATTCTCTCCATATTCACACCATATTTAATGATACCATATCCTTTGGCATGTCCACGCATTGTTTAGGCCATATCTAACATTTTACTCATGTTTGCTTGATAAAAATGCCATCTTGATGATGTTTTTATGCTTGTTAATGTTTGAGCTCTTGTTATGATTTTATTATACAATATGCTTTCTAAAATGCCTCTTTTGTGTGCTTTGTTTGTGCTGAAATCTGTTTTGCAATCTGTTTAGGCTAAAATTTATCCTAAATAATAGGATTCAATGTTGGCTTAATGTTTTCTAACATATTAACTCATTAATCTTAGGAAAAAAAACCAAGAATTTGATTTTAGATTCAGGGCTAACTAGGCTTTACAGTCCAAGAAAACCTTTGTTTTACCAAGTGTTTGATTAAATGCCATGTGTTGAGTTTTTGTGTTGTGACTTAAATGGCATGGATATCAGATCATTCACTTGCCCGCATCACTTAAGGACTTCAGATCGAAGATTCCATTATCATGGACCTTAACAATAGACATCTACATATCCAGACCATAATATGAGTCTAAGGTAACCAAACACATGAGATAGCTCTATTTTAGCATTGGTAGTATTATGACCCTAATTTGAAAAATTATTTTTGAACCATTAAAAAATTTCTAAAATTTTTTTGGTATTTTCCCTTAAAGGGAATAAAATTACCTTGTCAATGGTCTCTCATTCGCTTTTGGCTGTGCTTAGATGAGGAGTTATGGTTCTTTAGACCTTCATTGTTCAAAACCCTTGGAATTAACAATCAGCATTATGTTTGGGCCGTTACAGCCCATGAGATAATTTTTTGGATTTTCTTTAAATATTTTCTTAGAAACTAAATGAAATTACTATTATGGAATGGTATCCTTTTAGATTTAAGGATCCCAAACGAGTTTAGGATGATTTTACAAAGTTTACTGCACCCTCTCTGCTGCACATGCTATTCATGCTGAACTGAGTCTGGTTTCAAAATTTATTTTCTCTAAGATGGCAATTTTTTATGTTTAAAATATTTTTATATTAACCCTCGTTGAGTTATCTTTCCAATAGTATCTCGTTTGCGACTTAAAACCCTTATATAAGTCAAGAATAAATTCAGAAAGGTAGACAGTGCAAAATTATCCCTTGTTTTTAGCATTAGGCCAAATTAATTAATTGGCCCAAATCATGTACTTGAGGCATTTGGATTAGAAATATAGCTGATTTTAGAAAAACTTCTTGCTTTAGCATCTGGATTATATTATATTTCTATAAGTATAATTGACGCATATGCTATCATGAACAAGAAGTTCAATGATCATAAGACTTAGGCATAATAGATTGGAAAATCCTGGATCGTTTATGATGCACCGAATAATAGAAAATTCAAATGGGCATCCACTGAAAAATTAAAAGATTTTGTTGTCTAATGATTACTCATGTGTTGCTTGTTTAAAAGGGAAGTAAATTACTAGACCATCTTTGACATAAGTGGTTATTAATCTCCTACATTTTTACAAAGAAGTCATGAAGATATTTGTGGGCCTATTCATCCTTCATATGGATCATTTTGATATTTTATGGTACTAATTGATGCATCAAGCCGTTGGCCATATGTAGAATTGCTATCTATTTGCGATAGAGCATTTGCTAAGTTATTGGCTCAAATAATTAAATTACAAGCATAGTTTCCATATTATCCAATTAAGAAAATTCATCTTGAAAATATTGGTGAATTTACATCCAAAGCATTTGATGATTATTATATGTCAAATAGAATAGAAGTTGAGCATCTTATGGCCCACGTACATATCCAAAATGGTATGACTAAATGTTTTATTAAAAGATTACAGCTAATTGCTTGACCTCTCATTATGCGAACAAGGTTATCGGTTTTAGTTTGCAGACAAGCAATATTACCTTTTGCATCTTTGATTCACATTAGACCTACAGCTTATCAATAATATTCTGTAATGCAACTTGTTTTCAGTCATGAAACAATATTTCTCATTTACGAATTTTTTGGTTGTGCTTTATATGTGCCAATACTACCCCTATAACTCGCAAAACTAGGACCTTAAACACAATTTGGTATTTATATTGGTTTTGAATCCCCGTTTATCATTAGATATCTTGAACCCAAAATGAGAGATATGTTTACTACACGTTTTGCAAATTGTCACTTTGATGAGAAAATATTCTCACTGTTAAAGGGAAGAAAACTAAATTTTGATTAATGACATGAATTTCTTGAAAGACATCACCATTGTCTCATTTTGATTATTGCACAAATCAAAGTGATCAAGAGGTTCAAAAAATAATGCATCTGCAAAACATTGCTAATTAGTTGCTAGACTCATTTATTAATACAAAAAAGTGACAAAATTATATTTACCAGTTGTAAACATTCTAGTAAAGATAGATATTCATATTGAGCAATCTAAAAATGCAAATAAGACTAGAGCATGCCTGAAGCATTGTAGTCCTTCTGGTTGAAAAGATAAGGTTCTGCAAAAGAAAAAGGAACAAAAGTTAATTAAGTCTCAATAGAAGATAAGAACTCTAAAAAAGACTAAAATGAATGACTTTGCAATGAAAAATATCGACTGATCTAAAAATATAGATTCATTAGCTCCTGAAGAGGTTCAATTATTTGATAATAAAAAGATTTTTATAAATTATGCCCAAGTAGGAGGAAAACTTGATTGAGATACAATTATTATTGATAATTAATTTGCATTTGTTATAGCCCTTGAAACAACAAGAGACTTTAAGGATTCTAAGCTAAAGCCCATTATTGAATGTGAAAAGAGAAAAGATTGGCCTAAATGGAGAGAAGCAATTTTAGACACCTAATTTCGTCCAAGTCCTCTTTTTTGATAATCTTGAATATCCGAGATTGAGAACTTCACGGCAACCCTCATTGGGAATGATCCTTTTTAGAAGAATTAGACATTCTCAAAACCTTTTTAGTCACAGTTAAATGGTCGCAAGTTCACGTGATAAAAAAAGGAGAATCACACTTTGATCTCTAATTTTGGATATACAAGACGAATATTTAAGAGAAAAATTATTTTTTATGTTTTCTTGTTAAAATTTTGAAAATTTGTTTCTGTGGATGATATCACGGTCAAATTTCTCATTTTTAGAGAATTTTTCATTAAACAAGGGAAGTTGATCGTCGTATAATTATACCGATACCTGTATGATATTTATGCCGATATGTACTCCAAAAATTTAGAAATATTCAAGGATAAATTCTTATTGGCATTTCATCTGCAAGAAGTCAGGTTGTCCAATTTTTTTGTGACTAATTTTGAGTTTTTCATAGTATTAAGTGTTATATACTCATAAAATTTTTTCGATAAAATTATTTTGGATTTTGACTTTTCATTTTTACTATTTTGTAAATTAATATCTGGGATGATATATCTTATTTAATTCATTTTATATAAGTTTAAATATATTCTTTGAAATTTTCTCAGTTCAAAAATACTAGCTTTTCTGTATTTGTAAAATTTTAGGGTGGAATTTTATAAGTTTTCAACTTCAAAATTCTTTAAAATTTATATTTAGTTACCATTAAATCAGTTTTTTTTCAACATTCATTTTATTTTATAATTTTTACATTTTCCTCTCATTTTCAAAATATAGAGTTTTTTATTTCGTAAATTTTTTTCGAGAAGATTTTTCTTTGTTTATAATTTTTAAAATTCTTCAAATATTATTATTTAATTCATATTAAATCATTTTAGGAAAATTCCTTTTACTTTATTAGTTTTGCATTTTTCTTTTAAAATTCACATGTTTCTAAAATACGAAATTTTCTATTCCATAAATTTTTTCAAGAAGATTTGTCTTAGTTTATAATTTTTAAAATTCTTTTAATATTATTATTTCATTTATATTAAATTGGTTTAGAAAAAAACCTTTTATTTTATTAGTTTTGCATTTTTCTTTTGAAATTCTCTTGTTTTTGAAATGTAAAGTTTTTTACTCCGTAATTTGTTGGGAAGATTTTTCTTAGTTTAAAATTTTTAAAATTTTTTAAAAATTATTATTTAATCCATATTAAATAATTTTTAAAAAATTCAATGGATTTTATGAGTTTTAAAATTTTTTTCTTGTTACGAAGATACGGATTTTATACTTCGTAAATTTTTTTGGTGAGATTTTTTTTTATTTTATAATTTTTAAAATTCTTTAAATATTATTATTTAATACATATTTAATCATTTTTGATAAATTCCATTTATTTAATGAGTTTTAGATTTTTTCTTGTTACTGAGATATGGATTTTTCTATTCCGTAAATTTCCTTAATAGGATTTTTCTGAGTTTATAATTTTTAAAATTTTTCAAATATTTTTGTTTAATTTACATTAAATCAGTTTTTAAAAATTTAATTTATTTTATGAATTTTGCATTTTTTTACATGTAACAATTTTTCCCAATAAAAGTTTTTTCTCGTAAAATTTTGCAAGTTTGGTATTTTAATGTTTTCCTCGTACATAAAAAAATTGTTTTGAATTAAATTGATTATATAGAATTTTATTTTAAAAACATAATTTTTAATTTTTATAATTTAGTTCTTATAATTAATTTTTACGATATAATTTTACATATAGATACGAATATCACTCAAAATATCTATAAAATCAATGATATCAATGATATCATGCATGACATCACAAGGAGACAAAAGTTATAAATTTAAATCCAATCAATTTGTCAAAAATTAAATCATATCTCAAACAAATCAAATAAAAAAATTTAAGAAATTATAACATGTAATAAAGGGAAGAAAATTTCTAGAGATTTTAGGAAGAAACTCACAGCAAAAGGGATTGAAAAATGCCATTCTTGCCATCCCCCCTTAGAAAAACCATAGGCCAAATTCTCTCAAGCAAAAAAAAGCTTTCTAGATTCAAATTCAACTATTTTTCATTGAACTTTTCAAGAATTTTAAGTTTAAAAGCTTTTCAAGGTAATTTCATCTAGAAATTTTGCAATTTTTGCTATATATCCGACATTTTTCTTCTTTAATATGAGTCAAAATTCATGTTAAGCTCATGGATTTTATCCATGTTGAAAGGCTAACATACTGACAATGATCAATTTCCTATATATTTGTTGATATATTTAAAAGTTTTTTTAAAGTTTGATTCTTTTTTTATATTTTTGTTTTTGATGAGATATTAATTTTGTTGAATGTATATGTTTATGTTTATATTGTTATCCTTAATTTTTTCATGTTAATATGTTGATCTACATATTTATTTATTCATTTTTTGTCATTTTAGTTTCGTATTTGAACTTGATGATATTTATTCATGTTTATTTTCATGATTTTGTGTTACAAAATATGTATGCATATTTATTTCTTACATTGGCCGAATTTGATATGAATTGGTAATGATGATTTTGTGCTTGTTGTTATCTTGATTTCATGTTTCTTTAGCCTATTTTGTAAATATTAGAAATTTTAGAGATTAAATCATAAAATACGTAAACTTTTTTATGCCATTTTTTATTTGGTCGAGATCTTCATAGGTTGTTACATGTTTTAGGTGATTTTAACATTTTAGAGGCCATTTTGCAATTTTTAAAAATGTAAGGGCTAAATTGCAAAATATGCAAAAATCGTGTTTTATGGCCAAAAGTGCTTAGCCGAACCTTCATCTAGATTTTTTTTTCTTGATTTTTGGGTAAATTCTTGGCTGATTTGATGATTTTTTGTAGTAAGGGCCAAAATGCAAATTTATGAAATTTAGGGGTTATTTTGCAAAATGTAGAAAAAATTCGTTTTAAGGCCAAGGTGTTTGGCTAAATTCTTGCTGACATATTTGCTGTATTTTCCATGTATATTTTGATTTGATTTTATGATATTTTTGGTTATTTCATCATATAGAGACAAAAATGAAAATTTAGAAAAGTTTAAGGACAAAATAGCACATGTCAGTATTTAATGGGTAACTTGGACATTTTACCAGTTTTAAAAATTTCTATTATTTTTATGGCCTTCTATACGAATATAGAAATTTTCATAACTTTTCATATTTGTTCGGTCTTTCAAAAGATACGAAATGTAATTTTTAAAAATTTAGAGGTTGGACTGCAAATTTTGCATTTTAAGTCAAAATTAAAATTTTAGGTTTTCCATTTAGACTAAATTCATCTACTTTAAGATCATTTTAGTGTCCATTAGGGTACCAGGATACTTTCACGTCGAAGGTAAACCATAGGGGCATTTTGGTAATTTTTTAAAATCAAGTCTTAGATAACAACCGAGATTCTTTTATGCCAAAGGTGAATGTTTAGGATTCGCTTAGTCTTTTAAAGTTATTTTAGTGTCCATTAGGGGTACCGAGATACTTTCATGTCAAAGGTATACCTTAGGGGCATTTTTGTAATTTTCTTATTAGGATGTTTTTATGTCAAAGGTGAATGTTTAGGATTCGCTTAACCTTTTAAGGTCATTTTAGTGTCCATAGGGTACCGGGATACTTTCACGTCGAAGGTATAACCTAGAGGCATTTTGGTATTTTTCTAAAATCAAGTCCTAGGTAGTAACCCAGATGCTTTTATGTCGAAGGTGAATGTTTAGGATTCGCTTAGCCTTTTAAGGTCATTTTAGTGTCCATTAGGGGTACCAGGATACTTTCGTGTCGAAGGTATACCCTAGGGGCATTTTCATAATTTTTTTACCAAATACTTTTATACCAAAGGTGAATGTTTAGGATTCGCTTAGCCTTTTAAGGTCATTTTAGTGTCCATTAGGGGTAACGTGATACTTTCATGTCGAAGGTATACCATAGGGGCATTTTAGTAATTTTTCTCATCGAGATGCTTTTATGTCAAGGGTGAATGTTTAGGATTCCTTTAGCCTTTTAAGGTCATTTTAATGTCCATTAAAGGTACCAAGATACTTTCATGTCAAAAGTATACCCTAAAGGCATTTTAGTAACTTCGTTTGAATCAAGTCCTATGTGATTACTAGGATACTTTCATATCAAAGGTATACATTAGGAATATGTTCATCAGTTTAGATTGTTATTAAGTCTAGGATATTCTATAAAAAGTTTCAATAAATATGAAATTTTCTTTTTAAAAAATTAAGGCAATGTCTCCAAGTTAGAATAATGCGTAGAATTTCTCCCAAAATATTAGAGAGGTTCTACGAATTATTTTAATAACGAGATATTTTTTTCAAAATAAAAGTCAAGATTTTTATAAATTTAAAAAATAATAAAACTTTTCGCATTCCTCTGACTCTCCACCAAGGTGCGAAAGATATTTTGAATCTTAAAACCTTTCGTGTACTTTTGGTTTTCCATTGTGATACAAAGGAGAATGATAAAAAGCTTCCGTGTTCCACTGGTCTTCCGATAGAGTACATAAGAGATTTTGACTTTCAAAATTTTAAAAACCCAATCTTCCTAACACGGAATAAAAAAAATTATTTCATAAATTATTACTTTCAGAATTTATAATTAAATGCCATACATTGAAACTAAACAAAAATTAAAATTCAAGTTGCCATGTAATTAACAAGGTATTGATTTTCGGGCATCACGAGAGGGTCGATCCTTACTTGTGATTGTAATCGACTCCCAAACCATTTTATATGATCTCTGGTACGAGTACAAACTTTGGAGTTTGGTCTTATGGATTTTTAAATCTTCATAATACAAACTCCAGCAGGTGTACAATCTCACCTGACCAAAATAAGATTGGTGGTGACTCCAAAATAAATGGTCATTTTGTAATGACTATTTAGAGAAGTCGTGTGAGTGATTCATCTTGACAACTCATCCCCAAGTATGAAAAATAATATTAATGAGGATATGGACCCTTAAAAAATAAAAGGAAATAATCCTATATATAGATATTTATAGAGAAACAATGGATACATTCGCCATTTTAAGTCGGGCTAGTCAGGATTCGTGACCGTGCCACATTGCGATAGCAATTCAAGAAAAGTTGCATTTGCTTATGAAATATAAAGTTTTTGGACCTATTGACCAAATCCCTGATTATGTAAAACCTGTAGGATATAAATGGGTTTTCATAAAAGAACAAAGTGAGAAAAATGAAGTCATCAGAGACAGAGCATGACTTATTGCACAAGGTTTCTCACAAAGACTAAGGACTGATTGTGAAGAGACATTCTCCCTATAATGGAAATGATTACTTTGCATTTCTTGACAACCCTTGCAGTTAATGAAGGGCTAAAAATACATTTAATGGATGTGGTTATAGCATATTTATATAGATCATTTGATGGTGACATATATATAAAAATCCCTGAAGGTTTGAAAATACTTGAAGAAAAACCACTTCACATGTATTCAATTAAACTGCAAAGATCATTATATAGATTAAAACAATTTGGACGCATGTGGCATAACCGTCTTAGTAAGTACCTTCTAAAAAAAGGATACTTGAATAATCTAATATATTTATGTATTTTTATTAAAATATCAAAATCTGGTTTTGCAATTTTTGTAGTATATGTTGATGATTTGAATATTATACGGACTCCAAAAAAGTGCAAAAAAACTTATTCTTATTTAATAAAAGAATTTGAAATGAAAGATTTAGGACAAACAAAATTTTCTCTTGGTTTTGCAAATTTAACATTTACCAAATCGAATTTTAATTCATCAATACCAAACGGAATTTTAATTCATTAATGAACATATGCAGAGAAAATTTTGAAAAAGGTTTTATATTGCAAAGCTCATCCATTAAGCTCTTTTATGGTTGTTCGAGCACTTGATTTAAAAAAGAATCTTTTCGCCCATGTGAAGATAACGAAAAGCTTCTTGGTCTTAAAGTACCATAACTTAGTGCAATTAGAGCACTTATGTATCTTGAAATTGTACAGTCCTGATATATCTTTTGCAGTAAACTTATTAGCAATATATAGTTCTGCACCAACCAAAAGACATTGGAATGGTGTCAAGCACATTCCACTTATCTCTGTGGAACATATGATATGGGATTACTAAAATCGCAACTGGTTGGATATGCATATGCTAGACACATTGTTGATCCATATATTGTAAAGTTTCAAACAAGATATGTATTTACATGTGGAAACACTACAATATGATAGAGATCTAAGAAACAAACAACTTCTTACTTCTTCAAATCATTATGAATTAATTGAAATTCATGAAGCAAGTTGTGAATGTCTGTGGTTGAGATCAATTATTAAACAAATAAAAAAGACATGTAAATATCTTAGATCAAGGATAGCCCGATAATACTACTTGAAGACAATGTTGCATGCATAGCACAAATCAAAAGAAACTAAATAAAAAAGGATTTAATGAAGCATATTTCACCTAAATTTTTCTTCACCAATGAGAAAGAACAAAATAGTGAAATAAATGTTCAACACATCTCATCAAGAGCATTTCTTACTTTCACATTTGAAAAGATGGTGCACAAAATTAGAATATGTCGAATCAAAGATTGTTCAGCTAATTGATGTCTACATTAAAAGGAGTATATGCATTAACTATACCCTTTTTCCTTAGCTAAGGTTTTGTCACATTGAGTTTTCCTAGCAAGGTTTTAGTGAGGCAATAAGCATATATATCATCATTCATAAGAATATTGTACTCATTTTCTTTCGCTATGGTTTTATCCCACTGGGTTTTCTTGGGAAAGTTTTAATGAGATATATTCCATATATGACATCTAAGGGGAAGTGTTATGAATATGTGGATGTCATAAATGTTGTAAACTTCCCTAAGTAATGATATGTGAACTCCCCTACCTCATTTATTTCTATTTATTATAACATTTGTCATTTACAAATGTACCTGCTAGTATTGGCATATAAATGTGGCACTTATGTGCTCAAGAATTATATACGAATTGAAAAGAATAATTGATTTCCTCCTCCCACTTTATGTTTTGACTAGTATATAATTTAACATATTTTGTTAATTTTTAACACTAAATATTATAAGTATTATTCTTATTTGAAAACTAATTCAATGATCAGAATGATAAAAAATGAGATGGCCTAAATGAATCTCTCATTTTAAAATATATTTTAATATGCTTATAATATAAAACAAATAACGAAAATATATTATTAATTTATATTTATATTTATATTTATAATTTTATTAACTCGAATAACTCTAAGTTACGAATTAAACTAGAGTTATGCAAGGGATCAAACTTAATTTGGTTACACCATTAGTAATAATTATTTTCAAGCTTTACTATAAGAATGCATAGGCATATGGATCCTTTTATCATACACTACTAGAATATCTCCTTGATTCGCTAGAGATTTGAATTTTTTATATAATTTTTATTACATTAAATGGTAATTATTTATTTAAATGTTTTTAAATATTTTAATATATAAAATATTAAAGCTTTAATATGAAAATGAATATTTTAAATTATAAGTTCATAACGAGTAAAAAAAGTTTATTCTTAAATCAATTTTAAATTGTAAAATATAAAATTATAAAATTTAACTTTTTTTGTTAAATTGTGTGACAAATTCATTAAAAAAACTTAACTAGACTTTAATACCAATTTTACTTTCTTCAATTCTAGAAGCCCAAACTAATTAACTCCTCTTACAGGTCTTACGTTTTCTCTTACCAAAAAGATAATTAAAAATATTTTTTGACAAATATATTTTATGTCTTTATTAATAATTATTTATTGTAATAATTGTTAAAAAAAAAGATAATTTCCATCCTAAATTGTAGAGAGATTGTTGTAAAAGAATCTATAATTACTAAGATTCCTTAAATAAAGGAAATTATTTACCCTTGAGAAAAGGTATTTGACTTAAGAATATTTTAAGGGATTTGATTTAGGAATATCTAGTTTGCTTTCCTATCTAGGATTTTAGTTTTGAAAGTCTAACTTGTTGTATAAAGTCCTAATAAGATAACTTGCATATGTAGAACAAAAAATAAAGAATTCTGATTTAATTTCTAATGTGGTATCAGAGCTTTAGGTATTGTTCTCAGTATTTTTTAGCTTTAATTGCCATTCTCTCAATATTCTTTTGGGCTTAGTTGTCATTTCTCATTTTTAATACCTTTCTCAACCTTCATTGCTAACTAAAAAAACTAATCTACTCTCCATTAGATTGGCTATGTCTGAATCTAAGATATCTTCGAAGGAAGTATTATACATTCATTATCTAAGGGTCTTTAGAATATCCAGGCACTAATAAACTAATTGAAAAAATATTTAAAATGGTCATAATTTATCTAAACATACCTTAAAGATTAAATAAAATTTAGACGTCCATTGGGGATTGGTCTAGAGCTAGAAGATCCTAAATTCGGTGCATAGGGTGAAGTAGAATGCACGATCATATCATGGCTATGAAACTCTATGGGTCTTGAGATAAGTGACACTTACATGTTCCTATTTATAGCCAAAAAGGTCTAGAATACTATTACACAGACATGTTCAAAGGCTTATGATGCAGCACACGTGTATGGGATAAAAGTTAAGACTAGTCCAATAAAGCAAGGCAATAAATCTATAATTGAATATGCAAACTCACTATAAACCCTGTGTTAGGAACTTGATCACTATCACTGCATTAAGACTAGATTCCTAAAAGATGCTACAATCTTGAAGAATTTCATTAAAAATTATCAAGTGTATGATTTTGTAATTGGACTCAATATTGAGTTTGATCAAGTTAGAGTTCAAATTCTAGGCAAGAGAGAGGTACTATTTCTTAATGAAATTATTTATTTAATATGGATAGAGCGATTATGTTAGTGAGCCAAGATGGGTTAGTTATGGTGACAAAGGCAAAACTAGCACTAATAGAACATGGTGAGAATGCATACTTGCCTAAATCCTCAAGGTATTTAAGAAGGGACAGCAAGGACAATTTCTAGTGTGCTTATTGCAGGAAGCCAAGGCATACCAGAGAGAAATGTTGGAAATTGAATGGCAAACCAACCACTACAAGTAACGGATGGAATTATAAAAGATAAAAAAGGTCAGAACTAAGCTTCTTTCATTGTAACTCAATTGATTCAATTCCAAGATAAAAAGATTTCAATAAAGAGAAGATTGGAAAACTCAGAGATTTGTTAAGGCTTTGAAAAAGCCTAAAACATGTTCCTTAACACTTTCAGGTAAGTCTATTCTTCATTGTGGTCTAAATGCTTCATAAAAAATGACCTCCAACTCAAGGATCATTAATTCAAATCCATTGATAACATGACTCATTCATCATCATAATTCAATGCTTACTCTCCATGTCAAAGCAATAGAAAAATCCTAGTGGTAGACAATTCATTCACCACAGTAGCAACCTAATAGACATTCAAATTACTCTACACTTTCTTCTTAAAAATTGTTATTTATGTTCCTTAGCTTTCCACTAACTTGATTTATATCCAAAAAATGGCTCATGAAATGAATTGTAATGTTGTTTTTTATCCTATCATACCCATTGTGTGTTTTAAGATCAGACCACAAGTAAGAAGATTGGACTTTTTAAGGAAAAGGATAGGCTCTATTATCTTGAAACTTTAAGCTAGTAAAAAAGTATCAAAAAAAGTTTACCCTTATTTTTTCCCTCCTTCAATAAAAACACTATTTGGCTTTGCCACTGTTGTTTTTTTTGGCATTCATTTAGGATATTGCAAGCTATGTTTCTTTCTTAATTTAAAAGAGTGGATAGTAAGAATTTTTATTGTGATGTATACGAGTATGCAAAGCATAAACGTTTGTCCTTTCCTATTGGCAATAAAAGATTTTCAACACTTTTTCATTTGATTCATATTAACATCTGGGGACATTTTTTTTATTCCAAATATGACAAGTTCAAGGTGATTTGTGTCTTTTATTGATGATTGCACTAGAGTTACTCGGATTTTTTTTACTTAAACACAAATATGTTGTAAGTATAGTTTTTCCAATTTTTGTAATATGGTCCAAAACCAATTTGTGGTGAAAATAAAAATGCTTTAATCAAACAATGCCTGAGATTAGTTTATCCAGTTTTTGTCTTTCTTCTTTCAAAATGAAGGCACGATTCATGAGTTATCATATGCTAATACCATACAACTAAATAAGGTTGTTTAAAAAAAACAACCATTTATTAGCTATTATCCTACCCTTATATTTTAGCAAAATGTACTAAAAATGTTAACAATCACTCATATCGTAAATATTTGCTTTCTAAATTCTTGGAGTTTAAAACCACTAAGAGGAGTAATTTCCCTATTGTATCCTAACATGAGTACTTAAAACAATCTCATACTTGGGATATTTGGTTATACTTCATTTCTCCATGTTCATAGTAATAACAAAGGGAAACTAGATCCTAAGGCAATTAAATATCTTTTTAGGATACTCATTAACTAAAAAAGGATACAAATATTACTAGCTACCTACAAAAAGGTTTTTGTCATAGTAGACGTCGCTTTTGAAGAAACAAAACCTGTCTTCAATCAACCTTATCTTTAAGGAAAGTATTCACTAGTGGAAGATAAGGATAGGGACATTTTTCTCCTAAACCAATAATCTTTATCTGTACTTACTTTACTTACCTGGCCTTAATCACTACCTACACAAACCTAATCTCAATGAAAACCTATTTCTGACACTTAGAGATATAAGCAAGTATATTCAAGAGAAAAAGGTTCTAATTCTTGAACCTACACAAGTTTAAGATTCTTCTACTAATTCTAAGAATGTTGTAACTACCACATCTAAACCTATCTTTCAAGAGGAAAATATAGATGTTGACCTTTATCCACCAATTGCTTTTAGGGAAAAACCAAGAGAATGTACCAAACATTCATTATATCCATTATCACATTTTCTATCTTTAGATAGATTTTCTCCATTTCATAATTCTTTTTTATTCTAAACATAATGTCAGGTCCTAAGACTCTATCTAAAGCATTGTCCCAAGAAGAATGGAAAGAAGCCATGAAAGTAGAAATGAAAGCCTTGGTGAAAAACAAGACATGAGAGATTATAAAGCTGCTAAAAAGAAAAAAATGGTAAGGTGTAAATTGGTTTTCTCTATGAAGTATAAAATAGATGGAGGGCTCGAAATATATAAGGCTAGGTTGGTAGCTTTGTTAGTATATGCCCTAAAGCCAATCGGCTTGTATAAGGCATATATAAGTTAATAATGCAAACCAATCACTTATGTTAATGATTCAAGGTTTTTTTTCATATTAGTTGCATGACCGGCACTCATGCAAACACTAGTTTGATGAAGCCCATGAAACATAATAGCCTTGCAAAGTTAGTAATGAGTTGTAACAATAAGATCTTTATACATCAAACTCATGTTTGTAAAAATATTCATAGTCATCGTATAAGACATTGACAATGCACAAAGACTAGCGTAAGCTATGCTTCCTTGCATTTGATGCATGCAACTCTTTGATCTCATAGAAGTTAAAGTATAAAGATAATTGGGGATAGCATATAGGTACTTGTTTTGTGGAGACAAGTTCATTGAACATGGCCCTATGAGAACTTTACTTGGTATAAAGTTCTATGGAATATGTTTTCATGTGCTAGTATCATGTATATTAGTCTTAAGACTTGTAATACCAGGTCATATCAGAAAGTGTTATACTTTGATCCATTATGAATGGGTCCACAATGGATAGATACCTAAATAAGAGTGGTATTGGGTATGACATGAAGCATATTATGGATGACTGAGTAATCCAATGAGAATTCACCACTCTAAGTGACATTAGAGGCATATCTCATATGTTCTTGCATTTTTTAACTTGACAAAGCCATTGGCTAATACATAATGAATTTAGGAGAACTGTTTCTCTAAATTCATGAGGTTCAACAAAAGCTATAGGAACTAATATGGATTGATACATGAGTAGACATTGCACCGTGCTCATGGTCTTTCTAGAATATCTAGTGAAAGGATCAAAGTACACTGAGAGGCTAGTTACTAAAAGGTTTCTTAAAAAGGTCATATTAACTCTTTTTGCATATCAGGTGGCCATGATGCCTTGCTAGAGGCCAATCTTGGTCTATAAATATAAATACACTTAATTGGGTAATTATATCTATTGCCATTATGATAGAAGCCTAACAGTTCACACAAAATAAAAGGATCTATTAGATTAAAACCAGGATTTAATTAAGCGTGATTTAATTAAATAAAATGTATAATGAGGAGGACTTAATTGAATACGCTTAATTAAGAATAATTTAAGACATAAATTAGATTTATGAAATCTAATTAGATAAAGATAAGAATGTCTTATCAAGATAATGTCAATTTATAGACAAGATTTTAAGTATAATATTAAATAAGGCTTAATAATTGTATTTGGAAAAATAAATAATCATTTGATAATTATTTAATTAATTTTTTAATATTATTTACATGAAGCAAAATTGTTTACTTGGGTTAGAAAATTTAATTATGAATTAAATTATTTAACATATAAATTTAGGGTTGGGCTAAAAGCTCTAATTATCAAGTCAAAAGAGTTTAGTTATGGGGCCACCTTTTGGGCATGTTAGTAATAGGCTTAATTAACTCATTAATCAAGCCTAACCTAGCCCAAAGTGTATTTAAATACATTATTAAGGCTTTTTGGTTGATAAAGAGCATAAAAAAACCTTAAGCGCCATCATTTTATCTTCCCTAAGGGGCTTTGGCACAATATTTGTCTTCCCTAAGCTTTTTTAACATATTATTGTTTTTTCTGAGATACTTTTAATCATTCTTGATACAATGAAAATAGAAAACTAGTTTTCTAGCATTGAGGGATAAGTTTTTCATAGAACTTGTGAAATTAACCAAATCCTAAAATCCATGTTTCCCTAAGCCTGATTGTGCCAATATGTATTCCACGTGGTCAAAAAGTGTTTTTGATCACAACAAAAGATCTAAAGAATCAATTGGGATCAGGAATTATGATTTCTGGATTTATTTATTAGCATTGGCAAAAAATAGCTACTTTTTACGGAGTTGTTTCTCCTTCTTTATGGTGTAATAAGTAAGGAAATCATTCCCTGATCATATTAGATCTGTACCTATTGGTTGTATAACTTTTGGTTGAGGCTTGAAAAGCCTTTTGGCTAGCACTGAAGAACCATCGAACCTCATAAAAGCTCCAATAGGCATTTGTGTGGATCATCGTTAAAGGCAGAACACTCAGATTACTTCAACCTTAAGAAGAAATCAAGTAACCAACCTATAGTGGGTTTGTGTAAGAAGCAGAACGCTTAGAGTTACGAGTCTCTAAATAGTTATGATTTCTAACATATCTATGTTCTAAATTGCAATTCAATCACATGTATATCTCTGCCTATGATTCTAAGGAAATTTGAGTGTTTTTTGTTTAATTATGTTGTGTATGTTTAATTCTAATTAAATTTTTATGTTTATATCGATAACCATGAGCCTTGGATTTCCTTTCAAGCTGAAGGTTATACTCAAACCTATGGAATAGATTACTAAAAAACATTTGCCATAGTTACAAAAATAAACATAATAAGGGTTCTACTATCATTAGCTGCCAATTTAAAATAGGATCTACAACAATTTGATGTTAAAAATGCATTTCTCCATGGTCACTTAGAAGAGGAAACATACATAGATATTCCACTTGGTTTTAGAGAAATTTTGAGAAAAAATAAAGTGTGCAAAGTACATAAAGCTTTGTATGGCCTCAAAAAGTCACCAAGGGCCTAGTTTGGGAGATTTACATAGGTTATGCTATTAGGAATGCCCTAAGGATGAAAGATATTATGATGTATTTCATTAGTTTGAACTGATTATTCATATAAATATATTTAAGTTTTTCATTACATTATTGCTATTCTATCTTCGTTTAATTTACATGTGAAAGTAAACGTAAGTAAATATGGCTCATTGACTGTTTATGTTTATACCATTAGAATGTTGTATAAAATAGACTTTATACGCAAAAAGATAACATTCTAAGGTAAACAATCTAAATTCATGATCCATAATCTATGGGGTTAATGCGAGCAATTAAGTCATGTTAAGACTATTATGTTGTCTAAATCCATTTGGGGAAATAGCTTGTCTTAGCCATCTAAAGTGGCTGACTCCTAAGTATAGACAGAGATGTATTACCTAGAAGTGGTGATATATCAGACTACAGCAAATACAATTAATCCATTAATAAGTCCGTTTACTTGTATTAATTCACTTTTGATATTCATTTTGTAATTACCTAAATCTTGAGTAAGTGATTGACTCCATCTGTATAACTTGTATGCTTTGACGTTTGAAAGGCTAAAACGTCTCAAAATAGTAAGCTACTAGACTGGTTCGTTTGGATATAACTTATACTCAATGAGAGCTCTACTTATAGACATGGAATCCTAGCTCTTATAAAGAGTTATGGTTATCCTCTTAAAAGGCATTATATGGGATAGTGAATGGGCAAGGCCTCTATCATTTGTTTATCAAATGATAAATTGTTCACATACGGTGAACAATCATTTTTACATAGAGAGTATAATGGAACTTTAAGATAAGGTGACTAAGTAGGTAAAACAGACTTTAACCTTAAGTTGATCATGAATATCATATGAGTGTATTACACAAATGACAAGTCATTAGACTAAAAAGCTATTTATAAATCTTACGTAATATAGTATATAATTAAAAGTGTAGTCTCAGGTCTTTAGTGGTATGACTTTAAGGTTTATAATTATGTGATTATCTATTCGGTATAAAATAATAAATACATAGATCCTTGGAGCCTAATTGTATATGTTCAATGAGTCTCTTCACTAACTCAACATAATTCCTTAACAGATGGTTATTGTTTGGAATACCTGAAGTCGAAAGATTCTCAATATGGTGAAGTGGTACACCAAATACACTCCTTTTAAAAGTGTAGGCATTTTCTTCAGTAAATAATGAAAAATAATTTTTAGTGTTATTTATTTACAATATGTAATTTGATTAAATATTTATTTAAGACAAGAACTAGTAATTTAAATTAGTTATATTTATCTTTTAATAAATATAGGAATTAATTTAAATTAAATAGATATAGGAAAATTAATTATGTACACTATTAATTTGATAACTATGAATTTCTTGTTTAAATATTTATTTGTGAATTAAATATGAATAATATTTTAAATAAATTAAGAAAAAATTTTATTTTTTTTAATTTGAGATTAAATTAATTATTTTACTATGGTTAATTTTATTTTGGTATTTATTACTAATTATTCTATTCAAGTAAAATTGCTATAATTTTATTTTAAATCAGAAATTGAGTTATGAAAATTTATTGAGTTAAATAAAATTAATGGTTTAATCAAAATTAAATTATATATTCAGATTAAGCAGTTTAATCTCATTAAAATATATTAGGCCAAAATAATATATGAGTACATTAAGGCTTAGACGAATTTGAGGCTTACAGCCATACTAGGTTGGCCACCTTATTAGGGTTTTAAGGTGAAGGTAAAATAATTATTTTAATTAAATCAAAAATAGGGTCACCTTGTTACTTGATATAAATAAAAGGCAACAGCCTAGGGTTTCAGTTAGGCTATTACTCCACCCCTAGGGTTTTCTATTACACTAAACCCGATGGCACAAAGTGGTCTTGAAGGAGAATAAAATCGTACGAATTTAGAGTTGATCGAGACAAAGAGTGCTTACACACTCTACCATCTGATAATTGGAGAATAATGGAGAAGATTAGTTGGTTGAAGCTTTCACACGGATTTGCTTTAGGAATCTTGGATGGTATTTACAAATCTACAACTTAAGTGATTGACTATGGTGTTTTATTGTATATGACAACACAACCTAGTAGATTTAAACATTTTAAAATTTTATTGCATAATCTGTTTTTTTTTCAATAGATGCTAACCACTAGGTACAAGCAGAGTCAAAGAGATCACATTTTGTTTGTTAAACATTAAAAACAGGGGGAGTTACAGTATTGTTAGTGTATGTTAATGATATTATAATAAGTAGGACTGATGAATTTGAAAGGGAATCCCTAAAGTAGTGTTTGATTAACAAATTTGAGATCAAACAATTGGGAAGATTGAAGTACATCCTAGGAATTGAGGTGGCCCATTCTAGACAAGGTATCTTTTATATCACGACAAAAATATGTCACTGATCTTCCAAAGAAGACAAAAAATTAGTGTGTAAACCTACTTCTACACTAACTGACCCAAACCATCAACTTGGGGAAGCAACAAAAAACTACTCTGAATAGGGAAATGTACCACAGGTTAGTTGGGAAACTCATTTATCTCTCATATACAAGGCTTCACATAACTTGTATAGTGAGTGTAGTTAGTCAATTCATGCACAATCCAAAAAAGATTCACCTATAAGCTATCTATAAAATTAGCTATACTGGAAATCTAATCATGGGAAAGGTATATTTTTTTGAAGGACTATAGGAATAGCACATGAAGCCTATAGAAATGTTGATTACATAGGTTCTATAATGGATAGAAGATCTGCTACAAGGTACTGCACCTTTGTTACGGGTAATCTTGTTACATGGAAGAGTAAAAAGCAAAATGAGTGGTAAGATCAAGTGTTGAGGTGAAATTTAGAGCCATGGCATAGGGTGTGTGTGAATTGCTATGGCTAAAGATGATTCTTGAAGATTTAAAGATAAAAGGGAAGGATTTATTAGACTTTTTTGCTATAATATATCTACAATAAACATTTTACACAATTCTATGCAACATGACAGTAATGACCATTTTACAAAGGAAAAGTTAGAGAGTGGCCTAACTTGTATGCCATATGTGACTATTGGAAAACAATTGGCATACATGTTTAGAAAGGGACTAAATAAAATGCAGTTTCAGAGAAGTATTTCCAAGCTCAAAATGGAAGACACTTATTCTCCAACATGAAGGGAATGTTAGAAAAGATATAATTTTGGTCCTAAATTGTAGATCCTTAGTTATAAAAGAATCTTAATTGCTAGGATTTCTTAAATCAAAGAATTTAGTTATCCTTAAGTAAGTTATTTGATTAAGAAATACTTTAAGGGATTTGACCTAAGAATATCTAGTTTCCTTTCCCATATGTGACTTTATTTTTGAAATTCTATCTTACTATATAAAGTTTCTAGGAGACAACTTGTTTATGCAGAATAAAAAATAAAGAACTTGATTCAATTTCTAACAATAACAATAGATAATAAATATTTTCTAGTTTATTGTTTCATTTTATAATTCTTTCAAAACTTATTTCTCTTGTTTTTCAAAAAAAATATTTTTTCTTTATTAATAATTATTTATTATTTAGTATAATGATGATAAATAATAAAATTTATGTTATATTAATTTATTTTGTAATTCTTTGAAAAATTTTTGTCACAAAAGTAAAGTAGCCAGTACTGTACTAATGAGTGTACCGTTTTTTTTTTGGCACTGGTGCATATCAGTCTGATTGTGTCGACATACTATTTTGAATTTATTGACATTTTTCATATATATATATATATATATATATATAGCCTATTTCAAACTTCTTAATAAAATATATTATATATACATGCAAATATACCGCCCTTAAATACATATATATATATATATATGTTTATGCAAATATAAATTTTAAAATTATAAATTTAATATCCAAAAATTTTAGACATCAAATAAATAAAAAAATTTTAAAATGTATAGTATATTATTATTAATTAGATTCAATAATTTAATTTAATGATTATATTTAATTTTTAAATGTAACTTTGAAAAAATAAAAATGATCAAGTCAAAAAAAATTAGAAATTGGTTTAAAAATAAAATAAGTGAAAATTTAAAAATAAAACAATCAAAACCTTGGTACAGACTGATAAGTATCAGTAATGATCGATGTTAGCTGGTACAGGCTAGTATAATCGATATGAAACGATGCAAAATCAAAATGGTACAATATTGATACCATACCGACTACAATGTACAAAAAGTTCTTTATCAATAATTTATTCTAAGAATATAATTTATTAATATTTTCAATTGATCAACTTATTTTATAATTTTCTTAAAACTTTGAAAAAATTAAGAGGCATTTCATTGTCTCCCTCTCTTCTGTTGGGATTCTTTTAATATTATATATATATATATATAGATATATATGTATATAACGAATATATTTATTTTTAGTAAATTATAATTGAGTTAGACACCATCTCACTAAGGTGGTGGAAAAAATCTTTGAGATTATTTTGATAGATCGAAAAGTATACGAATGGATACAGTAGATATAAAAGTGAAAAGAAAATAAATTTTAAGTGTATTTGACCGAAATAAAAGTGAAAAAAATAAAATAAAAGAGATGATTACTTTTCACCTATACAAGCTAGGACTTTGATTAGTCATTAATCTAAACTTCTTTAAAATGGTTGGATGAATTCAAAGGTCTTGTTGGGAGACCATGCAATAGCAGATACTATCATCGAAAAAAAAAAATTCAGGCAGAAAGAAAGCTTTTTTGGCTCGGTTAGGGTTTCTTCTTCTTCTTCTTCTTCAAATTTGGGGCGACAGGGAAGGGGTAGAATTTCATATATAGGGTTCAAAGGATAGTGCAGTAGAGCAGATTGAATTTTAGATTTGGGTTGGGTTTGATTATTGGGCTAATGGGTAATGGGTTTGATTTAGGTTATATTATGTCTGGGTTGGGTTTGGTTTGGATCATGTTATGTATTTGGGTTTGTCGATTTAATCGATCAATTTAATTTAAAAGAACCATAAAATAATTGATTAAACATGTTTAAATTAATCTAAATAATCGATAGCAATCAAAATCGAATAAACCAACTAAAAAATCCAAGTAGTGTCGGTTTCATTCATTTATTCAGTTTTCCAACTTGTTGCACACCCCTATTTAGAATGATCAGATAAGAAAATACGAGAGATGTTTATCTGGTGTGCATATTTACAAAAATTTTTATTATTTTAAATTTTATTTTTTTATTTTAACTTACAAAGTGTATGACAAAAAAAGCATACCTTTTTTCTTTTCATTTTTCAGTTCTATATGAGCAGAAAATTTTTATATTTTTTGTATTTTTCCTAACAAATATGCTATGAAAGAAAATATGTTTTTCATCTTTTTACATTTATCTCTTCCAAATTTTATATTTTTCCATCTGCTCAAGTGAACAAACCAACTTTACTGTACAAACTAAAATGATTTATAATATTCAATACAAATCAATTGATAGACAAAAATAGCTTCTGATGCTGGATCAGACTTTGATCTTTTATGAATAAACTTTTCAATATGACTTCTTAAGACACGAACGAAGCTCTATCCCTTTATAACATCCTCACAGTCTCCATTTTTTTTAAGTGTTTCAATTTTCAAAAATTAAACGATATTCCCAAAATTTCCCTTTTATTAAAATAGAGATTCAAAGCAGTTTAAATAATAATAATAATAATAATATCATCTCCCTTACTATTGATTTTAGATTAAGCATGTATCCTAAATTTAATATATATATATATATATATATATATATATATATATCTATCAATAGAGACCAAATAAACTCAAACTCTGCTCAAACGCATATTTGTAATATCGCTCTCGATAATGGGAGTTTTTAGTGATATCTCATCACAACCCATTATCGACATTAGGATGAATCTTTTAAGTGATTTCTTAAATATAAATCCCACAAATATTTGGATTTTATGTTTGATGCAACCATCCCAACTTATTACAATAAGATTTCCCCTCTTTTTTTTTTTTTTCTAAATTTTCTTTTAATCAAAATGCATCCCAATGACAGTAAGTTGACAGCTTTTTTCCCGCCTTCCTGGACATGATAAACAGTAATATCCATCGAATATGTAAAAAGGCCGGATCAGATAAATTCAACCGAAAACTAGTTTCAATCGGAAATCGGTGACCTGTACATAAAAAATAATGGTTTATAGGAAATTCGTTTAGTATCTTAATAAAAAAATTGGCTAAGTGCAACATTGAGCTTGGTTCCGCATATTATTTGCATAAGGAGAGGGTTTGTTATATGTTATGTCGCTCGCTCTTCATTTATCTTGAAGTACCCGTCTCCAACACTTGTTTCCAATACATATCCCTACGTGAGTATGCTACCATGATCCTCCAATAACTCTTCAAATAAATGAAAAAACTTAAAAAAAATTAAATATACTCATGTTCGACATTAACACCCAAGTCCTGAGTAACTTAGAGGATGTACGCAACATCAACAACCAACTACCAAAGTGGCATTTCATTAACAATACTAATTCTACGTCGTTCTCATTGAGAAGGCACTTGTTTTCAATGACATTCCTCATCAATCAAAATTGCATCTAGGCACTAGCTCAAAATAAGTTAATTCAAAAAAAAAAAAAGGAAAATGAAAACAAAAAACATAACGAATTTAACAAAATGAGACATTTGTTCATACCGCTTGTAGGAGTCAAAATCACAATGAGGGAAGCCTAACTCTTCTAATTAGATGATGCCAGATCCCATACCTGTATCTATTTCGCAACACTGCAATAGAAGCAATCCTAGTGGCAATATAGCTTGATTTTTGAATCAGCACCAGCAGTGAATAACCAGGGCTGCCTTGGATGGAACTTACAGTCCATTACT
>JBBYHL010000005.1:353510-366305 GCA_038381835.1 Adansonia madagascariensis
AGTTCTTTGTCATGACTCTCTCGATGTTCCAGGTCATCTTGTAGTTCCTCTTGCTCATAACCTTGCATTTCCAGTGCAAGTTCTTCCAACACTGTTAGTTGGTATCCGTGATCACCAAAGTCCAATAGTTCACTTTTAACAGGATTTATTCCATCGCTACCTCGGCTTGGTTCACCTACATTGACGCTAACAGGTCGTTGGTCAATCGGCCGCCTCCTTTTCTTAGAAATGGCTTCTTCGAGCTCCTTTCTCTTCTCTTTTTGTTGCATTAGCTGCTGCAGGAAAGCTGGATTCTGCATTGCTATCGCCAAGAAAGACATCATTTGCTGCTGCTTCTTTTCCGTGCCTTGCAGCCTTTCTTCCATGGCCCGAAGATAGGCTCGAGTGTTCTGTTGCTGTTGTCTTAACTTCACTAATTCCATCATCAGAACCTGCCTGTCACGCCTCAAACGGTCAGCTTCACCATCTAGTCCGAACCTGCCGACTTCAACATAAGAACCAAAAGCCTGCTGAGTCGCTGAGGGTTGAGATGTGTTCTTTCTTCTCCTGATACTCTTCAGGAGATGCTTCTGACCCCTGAGAAACCCTTCATTGGCGAACTCCCATTTCTCTGGATCAACCTTCCTAAAACCCTACAGGAAAATTGAAGAATTTCTTACTCAGTATCATTTATCAACTATCCAAATTTCAGGCTAAATGAAATCACAAAAGTACCAATCAAAAACTTGAGCCATAGTAAGTTACAATTCAAGCACTTGACAAAAGAGTATGTAGACAACACACCGAATAAGAACTATTTTATTTCTGAATCTGGCCACCAAAAAATAAAATAAAAATAATTAAGCAAGGTCCCCATTTCTAGAAAGAACTATTGTAGTCGAAAAAAAACAACAATAAAAAAAACAAGTGAGACTAAGCTACTACTATCTAATTGCTCAAAACTTAAAAATGCAGAAAATAATGGACAGGAAAACCCAGAAAGTGTTTCGAAGAACGTTCTACCAAAAGCGGGATTTCCAAAAAAAAAAAAAATGAATGGATTTATTGGCTTTTCTTATGTGTTAGTCATGTGAGATTCGAGAACTTCCAAGGACAATCTTAAGCATCAACCGATAAATAATTCTTCGCATTCAATGAAAATGGAGTCATAAAATAATTGATAATTTGCGAAAACCAATATAAAACAAGTAAACAACCAATTGTTGCTCCGAAGTTTGAACTGAAATAGACTTGCGTTCCAGAGCAGTTACGAAGTAAACTTGCAGAGGGAAAAAAAAATGAAAAATAGTTGAAACAGGGGAAATTAAAGAAACCCAGAACAACATTTAAAAAAACAAAAATATTTTATACAAAATTATAACCAAACTTTCAAAGCACCCCTGTTTCAATCGTTATGAAATGTAGTAATATTTGGAGAGAAATTTAAATTAGAAATAAAAAATTCGAAACTGGAAACGAACTTGAGGGATGAGAATACTTACGTAAGTATTGAGCTGCCTAACAAAACTAGAGAAATTACTGTGCTTGAAATATCTAGGGAGGACATTAGTGGAGAAAGAATGAGGATCCCATACAACAAAGCTGCTGCCTCCTCTGCTCCAAGAAACTATGTAATTAGTACTAGGATCATCCACCATGCTAAAGGTCTTATTCAGGAATGGTGGCGGCCCTGAATCATAGAGACCCTCCATCGGCAGCGGCGGCGCCATCATCACCAGCGGGTCATCTTCGGGCTGTGAATAGTTTGAACTCTGGTAGTACTCTTCCTTCATGGGAAAATATGGATTCATGGTCCAAAAACTCTGCTGGATTTTCTCTTCTGCGATATGAAAACCGATTTGCTTATCTGATTCTTAATTGAAACCGGTTTGCTTGCTTTAACAATTCCTAAGCTTGTTGCTGAAGATTAGTTTTTGATCAAATGCAGAACGGTTAAAACGAAGAAAAGAACAGAGAGAACAGGAATTTGAAAACAAGGGATGCTTCATGTGCTCCAAGCTGTAGTCTCAAAGATGTAAAAGAATCAAGAAAAAACAATGGAAGCTGAATCCAAAGAGAATCAATACAACTATAAATAGAAAATGAAACAGAAAAATATAAATTAAAAAAAAAAAAACCGAAAGGCTTCAGACTATTTTTTTTGAGGGGTTTCTTTTTTGGGAAAGGTCGTTTATGCCGTTATACTACACTTTGGTAGTTTTGTCACACTCGTGGATAAGGATACCACTAAAGCATTAAATACAAGGATTTATATAGTGAGGATTTCTTTATTAAAAAAAAAAAAACATTTAGAAAGTTCTAGAGCTATCAACTTGAACCCATTATTTTACTTATTTAATATTTTTTTAATTTGGTAAAATCATGATAAGATGATTAAAAAATTATATTTTATTATTGACGGAAATTTTTTTTATTTAATAGAATAAAATATACAAAGAAACCCCCCTTCTTTTTTTTTCTTTTTTTTTTTGTGTGTGGTCCTTAGAAAGTTCTGGAACTTCCTAGTGTAAGGAGAGCATGGGAGAGGCATGGTGCGGGATCTACTTTATAATTGATTCCATTGTAATCTTAATCTAAAATGTGATTGGTTGGAGAATGGATTCCATTTGTTCTTAGTTGTGGATCCCTTTCGATATAATTTTAATTATTATTTATAAATATAATTTTTATAATTTATATATAATTATTTTTTGCGTACGAATGATATCAAAGAATGTATTAAAAAATAATTGATAAAAAAAATTGAAAGAGAGCTCGCACGTTATAACTGGATTTAGATTAATAAAAACAATCTCACAAATTATGAAGATTTTACTATTTTGATCTTTTTCATTTCAACTTTTTTTTCTAATTTTTGTGCATGGATGTTGTGTTGGTTGGCAGGCTGTAACTAAACCTCATTGGTCTATGAAATGTGATCTGAAAATTAATTGACTCGTTAAGATTAAATTTAACTAAATATATTAAATTTATATCGTTTAACTCGTGACACTAAATTTAATCAAATATTTTATTCTATTAAAGTAAGGTATGGCTATTAAAATCAAACTTTCAATGTTATATCATCAAATCATAAAAATATTTTTATATATTTATGTTTGTACATTTTTAATCAACAAATTAATATAACATATATTTATTTATCAGTGTAATAATATGTTTTTTTATATATTTGATATTATAAAAAACTTGAATTATGTTCATTATATTTAAAAATTCAATCTTCTAACAAAATATCAAACGAGAGATGACATTATCATGTGTTTGAATCGAAGTAGTTATAGTAGTAAAATTCTTCAAACATTTGTGATAAAACTCCATTGTTAATACATTTCATGTATTTAATAGAAATTGAAAAATCTATAAAGTTTTTCCTTTATTGTTTGACAAATTATTACCGTTGCGAAATGAGTGCCTAATCTCATTATAATTTAGTAATAATCCGTGATTCTATATTTTTAGTAGTGATTACTAATCTCCTGATTTAGTAACATTTGAGGTTGGCTTCTCAATTATAACTTCATCATAAATTTAGTTTAGTAAGAGAAATAATGACGGATTTAAAAAATGAAAAGATGAGTAGCTATAAATGGTGGAATGCATATATACTTGACACGTGTTATATTTTTGGATATAGTGAAGGCGACAAGTGGTCTCTCAGCGGCAAGACAGGTGGAGAATTTCGTTTGCGGGATAATATATCAATGCATTGCAAGTTGATTTTATTTTAGTTTTAATCTCACATAAATACATGGCAAATATTTCATTATTTTAATAGTTTCGAGATAAATTATATACTCTTAGCTTACGGACTTTATCGTAAAGCGCCACACAGATGGACCTCGCTAATGCCAATAAGTAAGGGCTACGTCACTTCAAATATTTATTTTATATGTAATGTCTATGTGTCGAAGTTTCTACATTGTTCTGGAAAAAAAAACATAGATTTTGTAAGATGAGACAGGATAGAGATTAATAATATTTTATTTTAAGAAATTTTCTAGTGTACATTTTATTTTAATTATTTATATGCTTTTTAGATTTTTTTTTTTTTCTGATTGAATGAAAAGAAAGGTGAAACAATTGCAAATGCCGATTAGGCAAAATTTTAAGTAGGAGAATAATCTGAGTCAGAAATGCGTGGCAGATTGTAATAGGAAGTTGCTGTGGTATCGGAAACAGGTGTCGCAAGGAGAACTGTTTTATTTTTTTATTTTGGGCATTCCAATTACACAAGCCTCGATGTATTTGCTTTTTGTTGTTCAATGCGAAGGGTGGATATTCCTCTTTTCTCAGTACGTCAACACAGCCACAAAAGCACGTAATGGGATGTAATCGGCAGTGTATTTATTTTATAAATTTATTATAATTTTATTCAGATTTTTAACTGAATTGATGTAATTAGCCCAAAGATATGAAAGCTTGATCAGATTATAACTATTAAAAGCAGCTGCAAATTACGCGAGTGGTAAAGTACATATTATTTTTGTCAGGCGTTATATTTTTTTGATATCAACATGAGTACAAGAGACAGGTAAAACATATTGGACAAATGATCATATTTTTTTATTTTACTAATAAATTTTTAAAATTAACAAAAAACTACTATATTTTATTAATACTTATAAAATATTATTACTTCAATATTTTTAATCATTTTTTAATGTTTTTAAAATTAGATCAAAAATTTAAAATTTTAAAAAATAAAAAAACTAAAAGATTTTTAAAATCATCGTAAAAAGATTAACTTTGCATTTTGATATAAATACATGCACTAATAATATCATTTACAGAAAAAAAATTTATTGACAAAATTCATCACACCAATAATACTGCTACCAATTGAGGGTCTGGCAACCAAATTTGTCCTACTTTTTTATTAGGTTTCATATATTGAGCTTAATGATATTAATTGGTCAAAGATATTATTAAAAAATCAAAATGAAATAATAACAAATATATATATACTAAATTATCTACAATTAATCATTTTAATTATTATTTTTTATTTCATTTTGATCGTTATTTTGTTTATACCCAACATCTCATTACAATCACAACTAAAACAATTTATTTTACTATTAACTGCTTTCAATCTCGCCGATGTATCCGTCCCTTCAAATAGACCTTAAATAAATATAAATTTACAGTTAAAAGCTCTTTCGGTTGCCACATGATTCCTGTAGCCTTACAGCAAATCGCTAAATGAAACGGTACAAAGAAAAACATAGATCAGCAACACTGAACTAGATTTACTCATTTAGCTAAAGTAATAGCGGCCGCAATGAATACAACAACAGGTTAAATATTATGTTACAAACTCTTACAAGGAAATACTACACCGTGAGCACACAACACTCCACCTATGTCAACATTGGTTAACCACAATAGTTGATATGGGTTCCATGCTTAGTCCTTAGCCACCGATTCATGGCCTGATCAAAAGCTCATATCTTGAATGCATCTGCAACAAGGCAATCACACATCTCATTTATTTTTTATTTTACCTGTTATGAAGATAATAATAAGAAAAAAAAATGAAATTATACAAGATGAAATGTAATGAGATAACTTGGTGGCCTAGTAACAGCAGTCCATTAAATTGTGCCAGTTGACTTTCTAAACATGATGCATTTCCACTAATCATCAGTTCAGGCAGTCGAAATATGTTTAGCTAACAGGGAAGTTTGCATACACTGAACTAGTGAAACTTGTTCAAGACTTACGTGACAAAAGCCCGAGGAAAACCGTCCAGTTAAGAGAAGCCACAACTGGGCTTCCTTTCCTGCCATAAGTAACTACCTAAATTTTGTGCTAGGTAATAACACTGGAAAATTGCAGAACGTGGTGAAATTTGGGCTGGGGTGGGATTTTCAAATTCAGTTATATGAATAGAGAATGGTAGATTCACTTCTCAAAAGTTTAGTCGACATAATTCGGATTTCCTAGGACCTATGTTTAAACCCCATTACCACATAAAAACAAGACAAGGCGAGCAAGAGATAATTCACTGTCACCTTTGCCATCAGGAGCAGCAAGAGTGGCGATCTTTGTAACATTTTCAATGGAGCTGCATTGGAGAGTCATGCAAGGTGCTTCTGCATGGGGAGAAGGATATGGTTCACTTTGTTTCAACTGCTCATTTGAGAACTGATCTCCCACTTGATTTAAGTAGATGTCGTAGGTAAGTGACGAAGATGCTGCCAACTTTCTCTTGTTCTTAAACCTTCACCTAACAGGGGTATGAGAAACAAGCAGCAAAGCAAACTAGATTGTGCACTTATTTGATTCTATTGTGTGACATATTTGCCAATGAAAGATACCTGTCTTTCCTCTTCTCAAGATATCTTTGCACCAACGCTTTTCTGCTAGTAGGGCCATCTGGAAGCAAGTTACATAAAAGAATATTTAAAGCAACTGAAGGCAGAAAGAACGTTGACATCATCATCGCATAAAAGACACAAACATCTTGTATATTTTGTGAAAACCATCGTATATTGGTTTCGTTGCATTTATTAATCAGTAGATCAATCAATTACCATAATAACTAGAAACCACATGTCATTTTATTCCTGCCATGAAAGTATATCGGTTTTATCACATTTATGTTTATACAGAAAAAGACATAAAACAAGCATCCGAAAATCAAAAACTCGTAATTCAATTTCACTTTTGGAATAAAACAAGGTCCAGACATGAGCGGAAAAATATGTTCCCAGATAAAGAAAAAGCCCAAGAAAGGAAAACTCTGCTTTTGGCCAACTTGTATTATAATGTGATATCAAAAGCAGAATCTGTAATAAACCTACAGTCCGGGTTGAAAATGGCCTTAACCAGCTAAACCAACAGATTGAGTTTACTACATTAGTTCTCAGATTAGGCACACATCTCTTGAGATTTAGCAAGGGTCGACCACAGTAGTCATGTCATGATTCAGAATCAAGGCCAGTTAGCCCTTCTGGGTACAGCATCACCTAAGAAACACAGTGTCCTATTTCATATCAAAGAAAATGAGAAACAGGAACTAATCACCTGCCATGACCTAAAAAACTGTACGTCAAATACCAGAATTATCTACTCAAGCAGACAAGCAATTGAAAAGTAGCTTCCTATAAATTGTACAGTTTGGATGCCGTCATGTCTGTTCCAGGATCAAGTTTATTAAAACACCAGTTCTTGCCCGGGATCAAAGTTGGTTGAAGTTTCATTTATTTCACCTTATGTATAATCAGCATAACAGGGAAAAGAAGTTCGACCCAAAAAGTTGTTCTAGGTTTCAACCAGCAGAAAGGATTTGAGTTTGAACAGGAAGAAAATAAGGAATAGAGGGAAGGGCTTGGGTCACCGGGAGGCTGGCTCTGCTATTTTAACATCGTTATGAAGACGATAAGAAGTAGAGATGAAAGAGTTCAAATGGGAATGAGTACTACAGACAAGGAGAAGTTTCAATCATAATTCATTAAATAAAATTTCAGCATCACAGTTGCACCTGTGTAGTTCCATTATTTAAATTTATTATTGAAAGGATATACCTTAATCTGAAAATACAGGTTTTAAAACAAAAATGTTAAAATCTAACCAACACCAAAACCAAATGCAGCAAATGAGTATTGTGGCCAAAAAATGATAAAGGACACATCCATCACCTCGAACCATTGATCAAGGAGAGGTGCTAAGCACAGATGTAAAGAAGCATGCATCACACTCCTACCTGTTAAAGAAAATGGAGAGATGATTTGAAGAAAGCATTTACCAAGGCTGTCTTCAAGAGATACGTTGCTCTCTTCTCGAGGAAACTGACAGTTTTCTGCCACTTTTACTGCACATAAAATGAAAGTGGCATGTCAGTAATCAACAGAGAATTATCCTGCTATATTGGCACCAAATCATAACCCCATTTTTGAATCAAGCCAGTACATTTACAATTCATAGATATACTGGAATATAACATGGTTCATTATGAACTAAAACAAGTTCATCCAAGCAAAAGATTGAGTTCTGCTTATGTCTCCTTTTACTACTCCGGGCCACACAATTGCAAAAGGACTTAGCAGAGAAGGAAAGAGACTCAAAATCTCGTGTAAAAAAATGATGCAATAGTTAAAAACACCTAAACCGACCCACAAGCCTACCTGTTTGCATAGGTGGCAATATAACCATTGGCGAGCATGAGCTTATTTTGACATTTGCAGCCTGTGAATAGCATGGAATGGACCATGGCGTGGTCCTTTGATCAGCTAGTGTTTCCTGAGGAAATGAGACCGGGCTTGCAGCAAGCTGCAAGATTGCTTCAGCCTGCAAAACCATTGTAAACCGATACGATACACTTTTTTATAGTGAGATACCCCATATGATATCTGAACTATGAAGAAATGTGGAAGGTAAATGACCTTACAACCAGGAATATCATCATAGACATTCACTTTCCCACAGTAAAAAATTGTCATCTGTCCTGCTGGCTCTTTTGTCGCACCTGCAGTTCTGTACAGTTGAGAATTCTTCAGTCTTAGAACTTCAATCAGTACCATCGACTATGGAAAAACCAGTAATATGAGATCTTCCTTAGAAGCTCAAGATCAGTCTACATCAAGACCCAAAATTTTCATTGAAAATCAAGTTGCTCTAAATCGTGCAGAAGTTGGTCACACTTCACAGAACTATGACCATGAGTTTTTTTTCAAAACCACAAATAATCTGCACCTAACTAATAAGATACAATATTTTAATTAGAAAATCTAACATGAAATTAGGCTGGTTATCAGAGTAAAGAAGTAATAGAATTCAACAAAGGAATAAGTGCATCTCCTCAAAATCCTTCACTACAAAAGGTGACGGAGAACATTCACCACCACACCTTCTCTGTGTGATGCTGTAAGTCTAAACTCATTTGATCAACTGGTATCTTGATACTTCGGAAGAGATAAGCAATTTTTAAAAGAATTTTTGTGAAGACAAATAAATTATCAGAAAATCAGTAGTATCAGCAAATCATTAACAGCACATCAAGGAGGTAAAGCTTTGATCAAGTACATAGTTTTACATTCCATAATCATGAAAACAAGGAGGAAAGAGAAAAGCATACATTTTGGCTGCCTTCACATTTATACAAGAAGCTCTAACCAGTAGCACACAAGTTATAAACAAAGGATCAAAGACAAGACAGAAATGGAACTACGGAACTACAAGATTTCAACTACTGCCTAATATAATAGAAAGAAATTATCTAGTCCCTCTACAGTTGGTATTGATCAAAGAAAATCATCGACAACAAGGCAACAACCCCGCATTTAACAAGGAAAATAGCTAATTTCCCATCTAAGTGCTGTATTATATCATAACATGCATCCAAATGTGAACAGTAGCCTACTTTCTTACTTTACATTTCAGTTAATCAAATTGTTAAAAGTAAACATCCTTTTCAAAAGCCATTTTATATCCTGTTAGTTCATAACTCCCATCATCTACTTTCTCCAACATGAGCTCCTAATTTATTTATGCTAGATTTCGTTTTCTCATCAAGAAATAGGACCCATAAATTTGGAAGCAATCCAGTGCAAGCTAGCCTGAGACAGAAACTAAGCATCAACAAAAGCTGTGAAACTTTAATCCCAATCAAGCACAATTACTCGCATAGGAGATGCGAGTCAAGCACCCTAACCAGCAGACAACTCTGTTTGGAAAGGATCGAAGAATTACTCCATTATGAGAATTATAGAATAAAGACCTAAATAGAGTTAATCTACTATTGACTCTGAGAAGTTAAATAAATCAACAGTTAGGTTGATGCCACATCATTTATCCACATGTTGACCCTCCTACTCATTCCATTCCATTTGTGACACAAATCTGGGCACCATCTGATCATCCACTAATTTAAATGGTTAGAATTTTAAAGGTGAAATAACTCTACAGGATCCTCAAGTCTAATAATACTAGGGAAAAAGGAAAAGGTAAAGTTATGATTAACATGCCGTCATTGTTGACCAAAAGATTTGGTAATAATTACAAGCACAAATTCGACCTCGGACGTAATAGATACCATACAGATACTCGGGTACAAGTACAAATTCACATTCCATTCACATTGAAACGCTAATTTTAAACCGTTGACTCTAGCAACCATCAAACACGAACAAGCTTGACCAACAATATATTGGATCAAAATTCCTAAGGAATAGGTGAATTAGAAGACCTTACACTCATTGATCTAGGGTTATTTAGAAATGGAAACAAGAGAGTGCAAAATTAATAGTAAAGAAACCTTGGAGAAATAGAATCATTTCCAGAGATGACGGTTCGACCGGAATTATCGCCGGAAAAATCAGATTTCGAGGGATCTGGACGGGGACAAGGAACGGATTCGTTGACTGGAACCAAGATCCCGTTATGCTGGTTCGTTTCGTTCGGTAGAACGGTTGAATCAGAAGCAACCTGCGAAAATTTTATTTAATTCCCACTAGTTTGACCAAAAGAGAAAAAGTTTCTAAAAATATGTCTACTAACCAGTACTACTTTTCATGCCTTGAAAAATGAAATAAAATAAAATAAAACAAGATTTCTTAATTGAAAAAAAAAATCCACGCACGCGAGGCGGATATTCGGGGCGGGAAGTGTAAAGTTTCTTGCGAGCTTCGACAGCGTCGGAATCTGACGTCGTTTCGAGAAGAGTTTTCAGCGAGATCACCTGCTGAATCGCCTGCGATTTGTTCCACGACGGTCTTCGCATCCCTACAAGCAAATAACAAAAAATAAAAAATTGGAAACAGAACACGCAAACACTTTTACATTTAGAGAAAAAAAAAGAAAAAGAAAACATACACACAAAAAAGATGCAGAGAGAGAAAGACCTTTTTCTTTGAGGTAACGGCGGCAATCTTCGCGAGTGACCTGAGAAATGTCATCCTCAGTAAGCTGCTTGAGAGGCTTGTCTAGAGGAGACCGGGAGACCGCTTCTCCCGGAGACATGGAGTCTAGTTTCCGGTTCAGCTGCCTTTGGAATTTGGAGCTTGAATTTCTTAGGTTTCTTCTCCAGGTCGCAGCGAGATCAATCGCTGAGAGAAAAAGGGATCAGGTAAGGGATTTTTTTACACTCTCCACTGATTTCAGTGGTTACTAATTTCGTAAATTGGAAGGTAATCCAGGGGCTTTTTTAACATTTTGCTATGAATAGTAAGAGAGAGAAAGGAAGAGTGCCTGAATTTGAGAGAAGGTTTAGGTCTCGACGCACGCGGCGAATCAGCCTTCTTTTTAAACCTTTTTCTAATTTTTTACTTTCTTCTCCATTTTATTTATTTATTTGCTTTTATCACTACATATTATCAATGTTGTTGCCACCCCGGGACGCCACGCAATCGCTCGCTTTCCTTCAAATTACCATATTAACCCACTTCATTTTTTTTAGGGAAAAATGATAATGCAGTATACGTAAAAAAAAAAAAAAGTTTCTTGTTCGATTCCATCCAAATATTTTAATCGCTAAGTTAAAAACTGTAGTATAGAATATTTGCGGGTGGAGTACCAGATTCTTTATTTTATTAAATTAATTAATTTATTTAGACAATTAACAACGTGGAAGATGGGGCGGTGGAAGAGAGAGGGCAGGGGCGCAGGGCATAGCTTGGTAGCTAGCTAGAGACTAGAATTCAAAAGAGGGAAAGAATAAAGTTGAGGGGCCGGCCGGGGGGAAAGGGGCAAAGCAAATGAAGCGACGGGGGAGTTGAATCACGTGATGGGGCAGCAAAATCGTGGTACGGATGATTAAGTCCGAAGGACCCAAAGAGGGGCATGATATTAGCGGAGGCATGATCAGCCCTGTACCACCACTTGTCAAACAACCCACGTGTCTTCCACTCCCCGGGAACCAAACGAGAGGACCACGTTGCATGTGTTAAAACATCTTTTCTTTAAGCCCCTGGTGAGTAGCACTAGCTGCCACAGACCTAGCCAAGTAGGGGCCAGTGGCCCACTTATCGGGTGTATCGGTATGACACGACCACGTTTCGTCGCCTTTTATCTTTCGACTGTAGGTTTCGTCTCCTTTCTCTTCCCCCACTCTAATTCCAGACCCCGCGTTTGCCCACAGCTCCCCAGACAACCACACCTTATTGCCGCCTTTCATTTTCATCATTAGGAAAGTTTAACCGGTGTTCCCAAAATTGAAAAAAGAAAATTAATTGTTAAATTTTTTAATTTTATAGAAATACTTGACTTTATTAAAAAACTTTTAGGTGATCAAAAGTGTTTATGGGCACCGAACCGTTCATCATTTTCTTTTGTTTATTTATTTTTGTACAAATTAAATGCAGGAGTAGTAACTTTTTTTTTCCTTTTAAATAAAATAATGAGAGATTGATTTTTTTTTTCCCAGGCCGTACAGTAAAGCCAAAATCTAGTGGGATATCATATTCAATTGTCATGAGTCGTGACGAATGCAATCACTAAAGAAGTTCAAAGAGAAATGAAGTCAATTGTTTAGTAGTGGAAACTGGAAACCGCACCATGGGAAGAAGGTTTAATGGGAGGCAACAGGCACGTTAACGTAGACATCGGAAACAAAAGCACATCAATTATTCCTATGAAATCACTAAAATGTAGCAGCAGGCAGCAGCTTAGAGGCTGTTGACGCAAACGGTAACTTTAAACGGAGGGAAGGGATGCTGTTCCCTTCAATTATCATCCATTGGCCTTTGTATCTGTAAGTGGCGTCGTTCATTCATGATAAAATGAAAAGTTAGTATAAGTCTTGGATATAAAACAAAATGATTAATTGAAATAAAATTATTTATATTTATTTTT
>JBBYHL010000005.1:376279-386540 GCA_038381835.1 Adansonia madagascariensis
TAGACGTACTCTCAAATGTCAACTTTAGGCCTCATCCCTTTGGATGGCTTTTGTGGCGGAAGAGTTACTGTACTACAAAAAAGGGCCGATCGCTTACAGATTACCGTAATGGAACTTCTTTTTTTATATTTATTGAACTTTCTGGATGCAAGTTTTCATTCAAATTACTCTACTTTCATTTCTGATCCCAAAACTTTACTTTAGCATTTAATGGAAACCATAGTCAAATATTGGGAAGCTGGTCCTCACCAACTTTACTTTTCCATCTTCTCGCGAAAGTTAACATAAGAGGTAAAGCAACGTCAAGCTTTAACGCCGGATACATATGTGCCATTTGCTTTACTCTTTCACTTGTGGGCATTAGCTAAGGGAAGATTCAAGCTAAAGCCAGGTGCAGTAGAATTGCAACTTGTAAGATAAGATTACACTGCTAGCACCCAGCAAACAACGGGTTTAACACAGGCCCCAAATTGTAGCAAGCGAAAGCCAAATGTCCAGAAAGCTTGAAGGCTTCCTGTTCAATTATTCCTGCACCTGATTTTGGCATTAAGACTAAGCTGTTCCACTTGGATGTCAGACAGAAAAAAATAAAAAACTGTTAATGGAATCAATCAGTAAATAGCTGTTGAAACAACCCATTTAACTAGAAACAAGAAGTTTTCCACTGTTCAAAAGCAAAGAGAGAGAGAGAGAGAGAGAGAGAGAGAGAGATCACATACTATTTGTGGCTGGTTTTTTACTATTTTTAAATTAAGTAATAACATTTTTTTTGGTACGAAGTCAACAATAAAAAAAAGTTCATAAATACTAAAACTTAAATTTAAACTTAATAATAATTTTTAAAAAATTACCTACCCAGTAGATAATAGCAACCATTATAGATTTAGATTTTGAACTCCATTCGTTCTGTGCTGTACTAAACAGAGCAATGCTTTGCCGCAGTCCATACTGTCCCTAGCAGTAGGTGTTTTCGCTGTCCTTCAGCCAGTTTCAGAAAATTTTGCTAATTCCAACTAGACACTTAGCAGCGACAAGCTATAATTGAGTACAAATAATAGGCGAACGAGCAACGTATAGCGTCACCTTAAAGTTACATGACATTAGGAATTCAGGTACAGGGTCCAATTGAATGATCTATAACAAATTCTTATATACCGAGAATAATGAATGATCATGCTTGAGGTACCAATGACAATGCTATTTGACCATCCCATTCAAATTTAGCTTCTTGGTATATAAAAAATCCGCTGTGCCTTAAGCTACATAATGAAAGGTAATCATTTTCCAGTTCATAAAACCGTATCTCATTCTCAAGATTCAAACTTTAAAAATTTCAACTTCCAACTGATAAGGTGTACCCTTAAGGACTTTCACTAAGAACCTAGAATTTAACAAAAAGGAACCAAAGATTTCAAGCAAATTACAGTAACCGAAGGAAAGATACGAGGGAGCTGGTAAGTCAATGCCAGAAGGTAGTATATATAGAGGGAGTGAGTTACTGCAATTGGCTCACATAATTGTGAGGGAACAATAGGAGTAAATGCATCTGAATGTGAGGAAAAGTGTGAGATTAAAAACTCTTGTAAAGACATCTATATGATGAAAGACTAAACCTACCAACATGAACAGCCTATGTTCCCAAAGAGAAAAGACATAAAATGAGCTAATCATTTATTAGACTGTAAACCACTGCCACCATAATACTGCTTGGTGGTTTCACGTGAGAATTCTGCAAATGTCATCCCATCCTTCAATCGTGCTGAAAGTGGCGGAACTAATTTTTGAATTTCCTGAGTTAGTGCATTTTGGTCCTGATCAGCAAAGTTATTTTCCTCAGCTTGCTCCAAAGGCTGAGCGCTTGGGTGGTAATGATCCATAGGATAATCTAAGATTGAAAAAGTTTTACCCCAAGCTGGCTGCAAAAACACAACAAAAGTTTCTCTGCTTAAATTTTCCAACGTTGCTGGTCTGCGCACACAGTGAAGGGTTGACCGTAGCTTTCCTTTGGATAAAATATCAGCTGATTCACCAACCTGAACAATGAAACTTTCAGGAGAGGACTTCACCATGAGGACTTTATTCTTGTTGGGGTGAAAAACCTGCAAGTATGAATGCCCACTTGGTGAAGCACATTCTTGATCACTGGAAACGGAAAATTCACCGTTTGATGTTGTTTGATGCGAGGACAGAAGAAACATGGGATCAGTTAGAACAGTGAAGATACCATAGTCGTAATGCCACTGTTGCCACAGTTTGGGATGAATTTCACATGACCTAACTCCATTACCATCTGTGTCCAACCTAGCACCTTTCAATAACATTTCCTTGCTTCTTGCATGATTATTAGCATGTCTTTTACTTGATCCTTTCCTTAGAGCAGCTTCTCTAAGAACAAGACTATCTACCATTGAATGATAATGTATAAGTCGACCTTTTGCTGCACATGACTCCAATAAGCTTTGCTCAAGTTCGTTGCCTCCAATGGCCCTATCACATACTCGAGCAAGACAGAGCCCTAGTTCCATCATGCAAAATCCTAGTGCCTTGAACATATTCTCAAGATCATCAAATCCATCATCCTCAAAATCACTGATTCTACTCGTATTTTCATTTTCCAAATTCAAATGGCTACCTACTTTTGGTTTAGTTTCAATCGATTCCAGACCTTGAGCATATTTGAGCTGCATCGCGAAAGAGGAGACATTCCTATCTGGCTTTTTAAATGGAACATCACTTCCCAAGTTGTGGTCCTAAACATTGCTTAAACAAATAAAAAAAGAACAATGAAAAACAATAAACAACATAAAAAGGATTAAAAGGGAAAAAAACGTATATAATTGAACAGTGGCTAATGTACTTGTGCTTTGAAATCAAAAATGCAAAATTGTTGTATATTACTAAAAGCTCCCAATCCAGTAAGTTTACACTTTTAGCAAAGACATTGAAAATAAATACTTTATGATCCTAATTGTAAGGTAGGACTTGAATCTTAAGTATAAGATTTATTTGTAGGGTTTACATGGCCTTGGGGTCTCCAGTCCAATGTGGACTTTCGGAGCCTGGTTCTCCCAAGGTTCATATCAGTTAGTTTCAGAGCCATCCACTAAAATCTACCTTTCACTGCAATTGTGACGGATGAGTGGTGACACCGACATAATTGTTGTTCGCCCAGATCTAGATAAATCTAGCTCAACGCAAACCCATGTCAGCATCGGGATTACAGAGAGTGTGATGGATATTTATAATCCTAATTACAAGACATGGGCTTGAATTTCCCATTGAAAGTGCGAGATTTCGTGGAAGTTTCATATCGCCGTCGACTCTCTCACACTAATAACTAGCTATGGGGTATGATTATACCTAGGTTCGTATCAATACTATGACTTTTTTTTTAGACTGGATACTGGTAACTAGAACTAAAAGTCTAAGTCTATTACCCTGTCCGCAAAATACAAAAGCATGTAATAGCGAAGAGGAAAATTGAAGCTAATTATGGCTAAAAATAGCAAAGTGAATAAAATGTTCGTTGAAATTACTCTGAGAATACGTTTGCAATCTTCGGGCCAAAGGAGAGCCAGCTTGCGAGCAAGAGGGAGGAGCTTTCGCCGGAAAAGCGAAGCTTCAGGAAAGTTTGTAATAGCGAGAAGGCCTGGGCCCGCTGGGCCCAGATTTTCCATTATCATTTTCTCTTGATAACGCGAACACGACGACGACGATGATAGAAGCTTGAGATCCGAGTATTGAATTTCGTAGAGTTGCAGAATTTCTGATTGTTCCATTCTCTTTCTTTTTTTTGTTTCGTTTCTATTCACGGTGTCCCCACGAGCGAAGAAGCCGCCACTTTAATGGCTACCCTGGTTTTAAAACGAAAGCTAAGCAATACGTGTAGAGGGCAAAATACATCGGCGTGCAACAAGTAATAATGTAAGATCTTCGTCCCCAAGAAAAAGCCCCCCAGGGTCTAGGTCCAGGCCCAAAATCCCAATTATTTTCCAAATTCAGGATTTTGATAATCTGATATATAAGATAATTAGCATTCACCATCTACATTCAGACGATGACCATAGCCGAACCTCAATCACATGATTTCAAAAGGATGGTAGTAACATGCTTTTAAATTCTTTTTGCTTTTCAGGTTGACCAAGGGGGGGCTGATTATAGAAAATTTTCCTTTAATCTTTTTCTACAAACTGCATATTTAAAACTCAACCAAACTTTTGTAAGGGTTAATGCAAAGATCCAAATTGTATCAACATGCTGTCTTCGAGTAAGAAGACATCTTAATTTCACTTCCAATTTCGAAACCTAGAAAAAGAAAAGGGGCAGCGTCAATTATTTACAAGAAGTGGCACAATTGACGAAGCATTAGTGTTCTTTTTTTTTTTTTTTTTTTAAGCTCAGACTTGGGTCTCCTTGAAGCTCTTAGCCAACCAGATGGCAGTTTCCCTGGGAGACACTTTCTCAGGTCCAAATGGCTTCAACAGCACCCCAAGTTCGTCATACCTTTGTTGTTGTAAGAGCCTTGCACTGAACTCAAGCAGCCCTTCCAATGCCTCTGCTCGCTGCTGGTATGATGAAGTGTCAAACCGCCGTTGTCTTGACTCGGAAGATGAATAAGTGGATGATACAGCTGCACGATTATGCTCCGCCGAGCCTTCACTCCCATCTTGTGCAACTCCCTCAAGGCTTTGGTCGCTGCCATTCGATGTCGTGACAAGTTTGTCCAGAACCTGAACTGTACACTTATCCTTTGTTATAGAACGGTCAGCGCTGTCGATTGATGAAGAAGAGCACTTAGCGGACGTTGATGAGGTTCCACGAACGGGTAAAAGCTGATCACCAGAAGAAGCTATAGGGAATTCTGCAATTTTGTCAATTCGTGGGGCATTAACAGAAACATCTGGAGAGTTCATGCTGCGAAGCAAGCCGACATTGGCTCTATAGGGGGTCACCAAGGCTGCAGTCCTTGTTGGCAATGGAAGAGATACTCTGCGGGATGAGTAGGATGGTTTACTTGCTGCCGGCGTTAGTGATACTGGAACCTGCACGTATTGGCAGGATGAGTAATAAATGCGCCTAGAATTCATGACCTTGCAAAGTTAACTAATCATTGAAAGATTATCGTTCTCAGTTCACAGAAACGTTCCATATCCAACACAGAAGAAAATGGCCAGGTTTCTACTTATATTTAGTTGGCCGACACTGTAGGATTATAAGCTTTTTGCACTACTGTCACTAATCAAGGAGTCAAACCAAAACATTTCAGAAAACATCAAAAAAAAATTAATGAAGTACGAAAGTCTCACTCTCAATAACTAGGAGATTTGAAAAATAGGGCACTTTAGAGATGATATTTCCATGTTAACCCCAATGCACGGAAGAAATTATGATCAATTCCTCTATTTAACACTTGAATAGGCAAATATGTAACTCACCAAATCATGTTTTTGACCAGTCTTGGATATCTTTGCTGGTGCTATATGTTTCCTTGGAGTGACGGACACTGCTGTTGTCAACTTTGGGGTCTTAGCGACAGTGGGAAATTTTGTGGCTGTTGACTCGTCAATAGCAATCTCTTCGTTGTCAGTACCAACAGAAAATTCTGTGAATTTTTCGAACATGTAACTTGGAATTTCTTGCTCTCTTTGAATAGTACTTAAGGAGTCTTGTTCGGTTTCAGATACACTGGGGTTCAAAGCCCTGTCATTGCTGAATGAGCACCTTCTGCCTATGTCACTAAGACCTAAAACATCTTGCTCCACGAATCTAGTTTTCTTTATGAAGTAGGAATCAGACCACCGAGCTGGGAAATTGTTGCACCTAGGCCTATTCAATTTCAGATGAATTTTGAGGGCATAGGGCTGAAGATGAGGGTGAGCGAGCAACTCTGAAGCCTGAATGCATTTCCATTTATTGAGATGCTTTAGTTTATAGAAAAAGAAGTTGAAGGGTATAAGTTTGGCACAACTATATCTGAATCTAGAATGCAAATATACTGGAAAGGATGTCTGACATATATATAACAAGTAACATGCATTTTTTCCCTTTTGTTTTTTAATTTTGAACTCCCTTACATATATAACATGTTAACATTTTACATATTTGTGTCTGTAAAGGCAGTAAAAGATTAAATAAGGGGAAAGAAACATACACTTGGTCTAAGTTCTGGATTCTTCCGTAGCATGCTTTTTATGAGTCCTCGACTGAAGCAAGGGAAAAGAATTAGACAAGAAACCAACGTTATGAATAAAGGCTGAATGCAACAATAGAGATAATAGTAATGATCACAAACATTTCTGCAATATGAGGAGATTCCACAATATTTTAAAAAGTCAAAATGTATTTCGAACATGGCATTGATATGCATAAAGAGGATAGCAAACTCACAATGCACTAGAGTATATGGTTGGTAAAGGAGCCACCATAGATCTATTTATTTTGTTAATCAGAGCCCGGATATCCTTGCAACAAGACAGAAAGAGAAGTTAGCCGTAAAGGTCAACCAAATGCAAAAGGATGGAAGATCATTTAAGGGATATGTAGCATCCATGGATATAAAATCATTTCTTATCCTACGACTAGCATATACAATAACCATTTATCTTTAAATGTGATTCTATTATCTCACAACACAATTAGCTGTTCAGCTTAATACTAGGATGTCAAGATCATTTGCTAATTTATGATGAATGTAAGATGATGATCCATATCACTGTGAATCAATCCTTGAAGATAAATTTGCCTCTTCAACATATGTGGATCCAGATACCAAACTTAATGGTAGGCTAAGGATCCTTTAGGAAATCTTCAATTTAAGACACAGATCGCAAGTCAGTCTAAAATTAGTTTAATAATTTTTCCACCAACGATATTTTCTGTCTGACTAACTTCTAAAAACTATCTCCAGCCTCAGTTCTTAATGGGAATTATCAAATTGTAGCACCACAAGAACTTTAATTAGGGACGAGAAAGAGAACAAGAGAACTATGATTAACAAGACAAGATTTTAAATTTTAAAACAACTGAATCCATAAAGACCAGCATTGGAATGAACAATCATTTCATACATCAAAGTATTCAATAACTATATGCTCATTTGAGTCCCTCAAAACAATTGAATGAAAATATAGTTTTTGATGGCCAGTTCATCAAATTCCAGAGTACTACAAAATTGTGATTTTGATCATGTCAAGAAGTGGCAAAGAGTAAAGGTCTTAGTCAATAGCAGACCAGCAACTTACAAAAGCTTTAAATGCAGGTTTGTGAGCAGTCATTTCATACAGGCAGCATCCTGAAAACATTTATTACATTAGATATATGCTGAATAGAGAAAGGGAGGGGGGAAGAGAACAGCAATCAAACTCAGATTTCCCTAAAATTTCAAAAGTCGCAAATTACCTAAAGACCAAATATCTGACTTAGAACCATAAGGTATGTCAGCGAGTAGCTCGGGACACATATAATTAGGAGTTCCCACAACCTATGTTTAGAGCAAAAAGCTATAGTATTAAAATAAAGCAAATGGTTAAACTGTATAAAAACCATACCATCTGTCTGATACTCACAGATGAAGCAAGGTCATCAGAAGTCAACATTTTAGCAAGACCAAAATCACCTGCATAGGTGAACGTCTTAGAAACTAGCTATGTTTAAAATACATAATGCTGGAGACAGAGGTGTAACTGGCACATGGTAAAAGAAAAAAAAGGTAAATCAAGAAAATTAGGCTTAAAAGGAATGATTACCTAGACGTATGTCTTGATCTTTTGTCAAAAATATATTTGAGCACTGAAACAAAATTATAGTTTAGAATGCTGTTAGCCCAAAATTGCATATTTTAAATTGGCCAATCTTCACCAAGAAGTACCACTGACCTTGACATCACGATGAAGAATATGGTTGGCATGCAAGTAATCAAGTGCCATTAGGAGTTGAACTAGCCACTTGCAGAGTTTCTGTGTATAATTTATTAAGTAGAAAAAAAAGAAAGTACATTTTAAAGTATTGTAGATAGCTAAGTCCTTGTAAAGTGGGCCGAAAGTCTTACTACCTCCTCAGAGAAATGCACACCATTGGCTCTTTTTATAGCTTCAGCCCTGTATAATGAGCAATGTCAATGTGAAGAAGTAAGAAGAAAGAGCAAATCATGCCTTAAGCAATTTCCATTTGCCAAACAATTCCAAAATCCCCAATTAGATAACAAGCATAACCTACATATCTCCTCCTTCACAGTATCCTATGATTATGCAAATATAGCAGCCCTGCAAAATAAAATAAGCAACAACATTCAGCGGAAAAATTAATTATTAATGCATACAGAGATGTTTGAAGATTACACAACTTTAACAGAGGAAACATAACATGAAAACTGTGAAACAAAGAAGCATGAGGCAGAATAAAAGGAAAAGGGAAACACTATCTACTCACCCTCTCTACCCAAGAATCTTTGTATTCTACAATAAATGGACTATTCACCTTAGAAATAAGCTCCATCTGCATCATGGGAACCAAAAGAGCATTTTAACACCAGAACTATTCTTTGAACAGTGGAGCACAATTTTGGAGTATAAGGATGCCAATCATGGAAAAAATTTTAAAAAGGCAGGGGAACAAGAATATCGTTTAATATACAAATAATCAAGTATCCAAATATTCAAAAAGAACCATATCTAGGTCTAAACAACTGCCACATATGTTTTTACTTACAACATTACCTATGAGTCAGCATTATCTTTCATTTCAAAAATTCCTCACAATCTCGATAATGTCTCCAAATTGAAAGAAACTACTTAAATGGAATCACGCATATCAACCAGCTTTCATAATGCCAAATGTGACATGAAAGTTATCTTCACATTGTTGTAAGAAGAATAAAAGGAAGGCACTAAAAGAACTAACCTCTTGATGGGCAGATCTACGAACCCTATCAGTCTGGCGAGCAAGGCGAATCTTTTTCAGGACGTACCTAGAAGAGAAAGAAGAATTTAGATCATCCCACACAATCCAACAATGAAGATTAGATGCACAAAAAACTGAATCTAAAAAAAATAGTGCAATTCATACATACATTTACTGACATATAAAAGGCGAATGGATACACATGTGAGCATTGAAATTTGAAGAATAGAGAGTGACATAGAGGTTGCATGTAAACTCACTTCTTCTTTTCATGTTTATGCCTCACAAGAAGAGCAGAACCAAAAGACCCTTTCCCAATCTGTTCTAGAATTTCATACTGCTCCATATTGAAGGATTCTGCGCCCCTCCCCCTCTCTTGGTTCGAAGTCAAAGAGTTTTCAGCTGTCATTCCAACAAGAAAACTTTTTACCAGACAAAAGTAGTTTCCAACTTAACTACAATTTACAGTAACTTCAAAACAAGAGAAAAACATGACTCCTCAACGAGAAAAGATTAAAAATAAATGCAAAGCCATCTATCCTTAAAAAAAATCAGTTATAAAGTAATTTCCAGAGCAAATGCAGTATCTATACTTGATAAAAATCCACAGACAAACAGAACAGAACAATACCTCTCTTAAATATGCCAATATTTATGCGGTTTCATTGAGATGAAGACAATTGGTTAAGACTGGACCTTTAAACCTTAGAGGTCAAGGAAACTTTTTCGTTTCTACAAATCCTGAACCAAAATTAATATATCTAAGAAATGTTTTAAATCATGTAACTTAAATATTTAAATTAAAAAAAAAAAAAACGAAATATTTCTTGTAGCATTTAAGCAGCTGTTCCTCTGTTCTGTTTCTTTCCAACAGCTAAAGTTAAGAAACTAAAAGAAAAGGAATTAAAAAAATAAAAATAAAGAACAGAGATGAAGCATTCTCTTCTATGTATTATTCCATTGACGAAGTAAATCGTTGGAGAAACGGAAATCCAAGAACGAAAAAGAACAAGAAAAGTAGAAGTTACCTGGAAGTGAAAAAGAAAGAGGCGGCTGAAAGAGAACGAGCGGGATCTTTTTGAACTCCTTCGAAGCAAAAAAGAAAAGAGATTCTTCTTCAATTAACTCTACTTAAACTAATATCAGTTTTCGAAATTTGTTAGCATAAAAAAAAATGAATTTCAAAAAGAAAGACGTGGAAGAGGAAGATTCGTGCCTTATTTTCAACAATTTTTTTAATTTTATTTTATTATACATTTGGGAGAAAGGAAAGGACAAACAGAGACAGAATTTAAAATTCAAACTACACTGCTTTGGACGGGGGGCTTTTCAAAGTAATTTTTGTTTCCATGCGGGTTTTTTT
>JBBYHL010000005.1:391591-406833 GCA_038381835.1 Adansonia madagascariensis
AGTCATACCAGGCTAAAATTCATTAGTAAATTTAATTTTGGCCCTTTAGGTAGGTTGTCTTGGGCCAACCCAAATAATTGTTTAGAGTGCCCCACCGATAATGCCACTGCCGCCGGCTGGCCTATTGGATAGGTCCCAACGCCAGCTGCAGATCTTGCTGTATAGGGCCGGTTCCCAACTTCCGATCAATTGATTCCCTCTGTTTCATGCCATTGGTTAAATGACATGATCACAACATTTTTGTTTTTTGGTCAAAAGAAAGTTACTACAGCATGCTTATAGTTATAAAGTATAAAAAGGAAGAGAAAATTTCACCATTTTATGATTAAATAGAAAAATACTACTTATTTACTGTCACACGATTTTTTTTAATTTATTTATGGCATGAAAGATGAAGAAATCTGAGTTCAGACTTACTGAAATTTTAGTGGTGGTGACATTGGCAATGGCAGATAGGAAACTTGAAGAAAGGATTGAATCCACCGTCTTTTGGGGATTTGGTATTTACGACGCCGTATATGACAACGGCCATGAAAACTGGCATGATCACGGCCATCATTGCTCTTGCTGTAAGCTGCCTTCCAACTCGTCCCTTTTTAACTCTTCAAATTCTGACATGGTGTTGACTAGACATGTAACAATTTAATATTAGTCAATCATGTCATATTAACGTTCATATAACAATGTTTATCTATTGGGGTAACTTGATAGCTAATTGCGAATATTTTTTCCAAGGGAAAAAAGACAACAAGAAAGATAATTTATCTTCCATAGAGTATCTATTTTCCTTTGATTATTGGACTTAAGGGAAATGAAGAAAAATATAGATCACCTACTGAAGTTGGCGGTTATTGTGAATACAGGAAGGAATAGCAGTGGGGAGAAGCTTTGCAATGTTCAAGCACTACCATATTGATGGGAACAAAGAAATGGTAGCTATTGGGACCATGAATATAGTTGGTTCTTGCTTTTCTTGCTATCTCACAACAGGTAAAGGTTTCTTTTCCCCCTTCCTAAAGTGAAATTTATTCAGGTGACAGTTCACTGATTTTATTCAATTTGCTAATGGTGCCCATTGGTGCTGTTGATATATATTTCCAGGGCCATTTTCCCGATCAGCTGTTAACTTCAATGCGGGATGCAAAACTGCAATGTCCAACGTTATCATGGCCGTTGCAGTCATGTTTACATTGCTGTTCCTAACTCCATTGTTCCATTACACTCCCCTCGTCGTGTTGTCTGCAATTATAATTGCCGCAATGCTTGGCCTCATTGATTACGAAGCCGCAATTCATCTTTGGGAGGTCGATAAATTCGATTTTCTGGTCTGTATGGGTGCATATATTGGTGTCGTTTTTGCAAGCGTCGAGGTTGGCTTAGTCATAGCGGTATGAGTCATATATGTATATGCATTCAATATCAACCAAACACAGCTGAAATAACTAATTATGTTCTTCATCCAAGAACAAAATAACTTGCTTTGTTGTAAAATGCAGGTTGCAATTTCAGTGCTCAGATTGCTGCTGTTTGTTGCAAGACCAAGGACCTTCATTCTTGGAAACCTTCCGAATTCCACAGTCTACAGAAATGTTGAGCAATACCCAAATGCAAACAATGTTCATGGTGTTCTTATACTTAAGATAGATGCTCCAATTTACTTTGCCAACTCAAGTTACTTAAGAGAAAGGTACTAGAATTTCAGTTCTTGATATACTACGTCAAACACAAGATCCATTTCAAAATTATCAGACAGCTTGATTTGATTTGACTATCAAACTTATGCTGATCATCGAGATTGCTGAGCCTTATCAGGATCTCAAGGTGGATTGATGAAGAGGAAGACAAACTGAAATCTACAGGAGAAACCAGCTTGCAGTACGTTATAATTGACATGAGTGGTGAGTGATTTATCAAGCAAGAACTGCAGCCGCATATTATTTCTAACATTAAAAAAATATATATTACAGAATCTCACTAAAATTACTCTTTTTTTGTTTGGGGGGTTCACAGCTGTTGGTAACATTGACACCAGTGGAATAAGCATGCTTGAGGAGGTCAAGAAAACTACTGAGAGAAGGGAGCTCAAGGTATTTTTCTCCTACAATCTGTGTTATTAAGGCACGGGTGTATGTGTCGGATATGGTTATATGTCTGACATAAGTGTATTCAATTATTTTTAAATTTTTTTATGTATTTAAAGAATCTTTTAAATATCATATCTTTATACTCATATCCTAAAATGTATTAAACATAAGTACTTGAAATAATAAAAGTTAGAGCAACATACGTACAATTACTTTGCATTCTATAAAATGGTCAGTACGTAATACAAGGCTCTAGCAAAAGGTGACCATATTGATCTAATTTAATACTTCTACTATTGTAGCTTGTATTGGCCAACCCTGGAACTGAGGTGATGAAGAAACTCAACAAATCCAAGTTCCTGGAAAATATAGGTCAAGAATGGATATATTTGACAGTAGGAGAAGCAGTTGAAGCCTGTAATTACAAGCTTCATACCTGCAAACCAGACTCTACCAAGGAGGAATCACAGCCATGGAACAATGTCTAAGCTAATAGTACTATATTCTGCAACTGAGAATCAAGAGGAAATTATCCAATAGCTAAATTAAGCTTTAGATACTTTAATCTAAAGTTGGAGGGCTATTTTTCCTCCTCCAACAATATGCAATTTGTACGATGATACATATCCTGGCAATGAAATTTTTAAACCCCTCCCTTCAAAAAAAAAAAAAAAAAGGAGCTTTTCGAACTAATGCTGTATTGCTGTTTACAACAATGCTAACTGCAAGGTGATGGGCATATTCGAAAATGTCCAAAAAGAAAAATAAAATAATAAGAAGAAAAGAAAAGTGTAGAGAGTAGAGAGACATTACAGTTTTTGCTTTCACTTGAGCTCCATTTTTCATTTACTTTCTCTTGGATCAAACATCGTCTAAAACCAGCCCTTGTTAACTGCAATAATACTGCATTAACGAAACAAAAACAGTTGAAGAATTCTGTTACTCTCTTACGCTTTTTCTCTGATGGCTCCCGCCAAGAAATCGAAGAAAACGAAGAAATCGTCTAAGAAATTGAAGAAGAAAAACAAAAGCGTTAGCACGGTTCCAGCAGAACCCAGAGTTACTGAACCCGATTAGTGGATTAGTTTCTGGCACAAGAACTCTACAACCCCAGGTTCCAACTTCCAACTTTCAACTTTCAACTTCAAAAAGAAAAAAAAAAAAAAGAGAGAAATCTTTTGCAATTTCATTTTGAAGATAGCTTTAATTTTGCGTCATTAAGGTAGTGGTGTCTTTCTAGTCATAACCAAAATTCCCACCTTTAGCGTTGTTAATTTTTTTGAAGTTGAATCGGGTTTCATATTTTCAGCTTGAATATTCGCACTACTTGGCAACTTGTTTGAACCAGACAAATGGGTTTTAACATCCGAAGTCTAGGAATTGAATTTGAGCAATAGGGATAGGGAATTTTTTTTTTCTTTTCATTTTTGGGTATTTGATTTTTTTTTTCTTGTCAGTGAGAAATGAAAATTTTTTTTTTATGAATATGATCTCATTGGAATTGAGTCCCAACTGGCTGGTCTTTCAGTACCATCGAATGAGGAAGAAGGGTTCACGTATTTCTCCGGGGTTGCAAGGAAGACATTTGATTACATTTGTTCCTCTGTGAGGGAAGACCTTATGTCAAGGCCACCGTCAGGGCTTATCAACATTGAGGGAAGGCTTCTCAGTGTTGAGAAACAAGTTGCAATTGCCCTAAGAAGGTTAGCATCCGGTGAGTCTCAAGTGTCAGTTGGAGCTTCCTTTGGGGTTGGCCAAACTACAGTTTCACAAGTGACTTGGAGATTTATTGAAGCATTGGAAGAGCTTGCGAAGCATCATTTAAGTGGCCTGATTCCATTAGAAAGGAGGAAATCAAATCGCAATTCGAAGCTGTATTTGGGTTGCCTAATTGTCGTGGAGCTATAGATGCAACACATATTATCATGACTCTTCCAGCGGTTCAGTCCTCGGATGATTGGTGTGACCAAGAGAGCAATTACTGTATGTTCTTGCAGGGAATTGTTGACCATGAGATGCGATTTCTTGATATTGTAACAGGTCGGCCTGGCGGCATGAGTGTGTCTCGATTGCTCAAGTGTTCAGAATTTTTCAGGCTATGTGAGGCTGGCGAGCGCTTGAATGGCAGTACAAAGACTTTGTCAGAAGGAAGAGAAACGAGAGAAGTCATTGTTGCTGGCGTTGCATATCGTCTTCTTCCCTGGCTCATAACACCATATGAAATCAATGGCCTCTGGTCTTCCATGTCTGCAAAGTTTAATGCCAGGCATGAAGTTGCAAGGTTGCTTGCACCGAGGGCATTTTTGCAGTTAAAGGGCAGTTGGAGAATCCTTAACAAAGTAATGTGGAGCCCTGATAAGCGGAAATTGCCTAGTATCATTCTGGTTTGTTGTTTACTTCATAATATTATCATTGACATTGGAGATCAGTTGCATCCTGATGTTGCCTTATCTGGTCACCATGATTTGGGGTATAGAGAGCAATGCTGTAAGCAGTTTGATCCAACCGGCGAAACCATGCGGGAAAGCGTAGCCAAATACTTGTTGCAAAATAAAGTAAAAGTTCCTGCAAAGTAATTGGCAAAGATAATGAGCATTTGAGGTTGAGCATCAATTGTATTATGAAAAGTTTCAATAGCAGTGAATCCCTAAAGAAACTGTGATTTTTCCTTTGCAAAATAGATATCCTTCACCTACAAATTTCCATTTTTTTTTAATTTATAGAAATTAGGGCATATTTTGGTCATGCTGTTGGTTGTACTGAATGGGGAGTCCATGTCTAGCTTTGAAATGAGATTCGAAACTATGAGCCTTTTGGGAATCCTGTCCATTGTCATCGTTTTTCTTCACCACTGACATGATTCCGGTTGTAATGGCTCAGCTGCATAGATGAGTTTGCATTACTGACTACAATGGCAAATCGATACCGAACAAAACCCTGTTATGGAAAATAAAACTTAATTCTCAACCCAAAAATGGCAAAGTTAATAATTAAATGATGACACATAACATAACGCAAAATAATAAAAACACGATATGAATACATGAAGTGTTAGAATCTATATATAATATGAATTATTAATGTGTTAAAATTTATATAAATATATAATCTCTAAACACAATTGTGATACAAAAAAATAATATAAACATGATATAAATGTATGGATTGGAATTATAGTAACTTGACCACAATTCTGAGCATGGCATTTCCTTCGAAAATTTCACTGTAAAGAGTTCACTCTATTCCGGAGTGAAAAACTTAAACGGGCTCCTAATGCAATACGCATAAAGATCAAAGCAGAGGGAAACATCATTTATTGACTTCGAAGAAAATAATTTCCATTGACATCCATATTTATGCCAAGGCAAACGTATAGAGAAGGGAACTTTTAGGCAATAAAAGTAAAGCTTCTTTCAATTAGGTGGTGCCTGAAATATACAGCACGATCTCTGAAATCTAAACGAAAGAAGAAGAAAACCTCTAAAAGATGTGAAACAGAAAAGTTAGGAAGGAAGATTTATGACACTGCAACTAAAATCTAAGCACTGCAAAACTACACTGATTATGTGCCGCTGATTAAGTAATTGGTTCAATCTCCTTTTGTTGGGGGTTGCGCGCATGCGCAAAAGGGTACTTTCTTCCTCTTCTGGCTCTTTCTTACCCCACCATAAAGATAGTCCCTCAATAAAACTCTTGTTTTACGCTCCATGATTCTGGTTCGGCCTTTGCTTTCTTTTTCATCAAGCTTCAGTAAGAGAAACTGTATTTTCTGCACCTCCAACTGCAACTGGCCAATCTTTTCAGACCCTCTTCGAGCTTGTTCTGATACTCTCCGCCTCCTAACACTCCCGCTCTCATCTGATTCTAATGCATGTTTCCCATCTAGAGACCGGGAACCATCTTCAACATGTGTCACCAATTTGCGGTTGACATTAAATAGCTTCATGATGGCTTCCTCAGTTTCTTCTAGCTGCCTTTTCACTGTACCATATTCAATTCCTGTCCCTATTTTTCCCATCTGAGTTATCTCCACCTTCCTCTTCAGATCCTGTACAGTTATTTGAAGGTTAGCCAACTTTTGTGCATCAGAATCAAGTCTTTCTAAAATCTTCCTCTTGCTCCCTTCTTGGTTGAGCTCTGTAAATCTATTAGAGCTCTCTTTATCTACACCCAACTCTTTCACAAGAGATTCTGTAGAGGGATTTTTACCCCTGTGTGCCCTCACTCTACTAATCTGTCGGTTGTTAGTTAGTGCAGTAGCTATCTTCTGGGCCTTGCCAACTTTCAGGTCGATGTTACCATCATGTTCAGTTGTTTCCCACAACTCAAGCAGCCGATTATCAAGCTCTGCTGTTTCTCTCCTGCTTAACCCATAGGATGAGCACTCAGATACCTGATCAAGCATAATGTCTTTTGTCATCATCCCATTGTCCTCTTCAGAAATTTCAGGTGTTGGTCTCTGCATTTTGACATTGTTTTTGAGTCCATGACCAAGTTTCCCCCCGTCTTGTCTAGCATTTGCGTGCCTCTTTGCTCTAACACGTTCTCGACGAGATCTGCTTCTTCCAAATCTTAACTCTTCAATCTGTCTCATAGCAGTCTCCAGTCTGGAATTGAGATTTAAGTTTTCCTGCATTGCATCCTTTTGCATTTCCAACACTGCTTTTTCAATAGCTTTAATTCTCATATGGATAACCTGCAAGTCAGGAAAACCATCCGGAACTGCAGCAATTCGATCTCCACTTGTTTGTTGACAGCTTTCAGCATCCAATTCAGTTTCCAGATTGGCATCCTGGAGAACAAGATGACTGAGTCAAATAATCACTGTGGATAACCATCCAAGATCCATCGCACAGTTAACTTAAATGATACTTAACTGACAGGGTCCCACCTATTAAGACCTAAACAGAACTAGCTTACACTTTGAGAAATGTCTGACAAGATTTTAGTATTGTAAAACACCTTGGTAAAATACATATGCAATATCGAGGCCTTGCAGACGTAGAACAAAACCAGAAACCACAAATTCCATTGACACAGAGATGAAGAAAACAAGGCACATAAAATTTACCATACAGTAACAGCAATTATGGCCCCTAAAATGTCATAGGAACAACAGCACCAAACACCAATTCTACAAATACAATAAATAGTTTTCTCATTGGAATCAAGAATTTCCATAAAAGATCATGCTAGTTAAATATGCCAGTGCAAATTTGAAGAACATGGGACATAAATTTGCAGTAAAAAAATTAAAAGTGAATTAAAAAACAACTGAATTTAAATGAATGGGAAGCAGCAAAATCGGTTGCTTCTGTAAATGAACCACTAGATGCTCATACAGGTCACAGACATATGTGGTTGGGTTAGAACTGAAATTGTATATTCAACCAAACAGTATGAAGGGCATATTGCCTTGGTTTACTAAAATTTAAAAAGCAGACATTAAGTCCATAAGCAAACAAACAGACATTACCTTTACCTCTTCATTATGATCTGTGGGAAGTTTAGGATGCAAGAGAGTTCGACTCCCCAAAGACGTCACACTGTCCATGAGAGAAACAACAGCTGGAACACATGCTGCCAACTGAGCTTTAAGTTCTCCATTCTCACGTTCCAAGATTCTAACACTTCTTTCCAGCTCTTCTGCCTCCATAGCTTTGGAGTTACTTCTACTTTCAAGGACTTCACATTCCTTACTGAGCTCATAAGCCATCTCTTCAAGCAATGCTGCATGGACAGCAGAAATCTGTAGCTCACCAAACAATGTAGCAGCCCGAGTTTCCCAAAGTTCAACCTCATTTCTTCCCTTTTGTATTTCAACATTCAAACTCTCCTCCCTCTGTTTTCTTTCTTCAAGTTCCTCACTCAATTTGGACAATTCAACCTCAAATTTCTGATTAGCCTGACGAATGCTTTCAGTCTCCTTCCCTTGATGATCATAGTCTCCAGAGAGTTTCAGGATTTGCATCTGTTGATCCTCTCCTATCAGCTTGACCTCCTCATATTTAGTCTTCAGATCCCTCACAACTTTATGCAATTGGGCTCTCTCCTCTTGACTTGCACTGAGCATTTTTTCTGCTTCCAAAAGTTCAATCTCCTTCTTGCACAACAGATCCTTTTCATTCGAAACTTCATCGTTTAACCGATCACCGATAGATCTAACTGAAACCAGTTCATTCTCCAAGTATGTCATTGAATCTTTGAGATGTGAGTTTTCCATTTGCATATCTTCAACCTTTCCCTCCATTATCTTCAATTTTTCCTCAAGATCATTATTGACACATTTGAGTTTATCCAGATTATCACTGAGATGCTTTATTTGCTCGAAATTATCAGCAATAATATCCTTGAAAATAAGAGAAATGTTGCTTTGGGATATTGCTTCAGCAAAAACAGCATAGTTTTCCTCTTCTAGATTATGTTTCTCCTTGCTCAATTCTAAAATTTCCTTCATCAAAGACCTTTTCTCATCTAGCAACTTGCAGTTCTCTTCCAGTGAACCCTGATATTCCCTTTGCAAGACTAACAGTTGTCCGCGAACACTCCCTATTTCAGTCCGCAATACGTCTTCTATTTGGCCTCCCTGTATCACTTTTGATTTCAGTTCTTCTTTCATATCCGCAAGTTTTTCAGCTCTGTTCTGCAGCTCTGAAAACTGGTCAGACTGAACCTTCAACTCCTGGTGAAGTGAATTATTGTCTTCAGCAAGATTTTCAGCCTCTAGTTTCAGCTGCCCAAGCAGTGCAATAAGAATTGAATTCTCAATTAAGAATTGCAGATTTTCATCCAGAGACTTTGGAAGTGAATTTTGCATCTCTTGGAGTCTTACAAATACACGGTCAAGAACTGATTCGTCTTGTTTGATCTTATCATCATAACCATGGATAGCATCAACCTCAAGAGTCCTCAACATCTGATAAAGCCCCACCCTCATTATGGTCATTTGATCAAATAAGGATCTTATCTCCATCTGCATTTCGGAATTCCCAAGCTCCAAGTCAGAGATAAGTTTTTCTGATAATTTGGAGGCTTCCAAAAGTTTCCTACACTCAAGCAATAGGAATAAATTCTTCTCTTCCAGATCCTGTGCACATTTCTGCAAGATGAAAATTTCTACCTGAGCATTCATGGCCTTGTCCAGTTCCTCTTCATATTCTCTGTTCCTGCACAGACTTTCCACTTGTAGAAAATGTAGCATAGATTCCATAGCAGTTACCCGGGTTTCATTCAACTGCACAAAACTAGCATGTTCTTCCTTTTCAGCCTCTAGTGACTTTTGTAGCTCTTCTACTTCACAAAGTGTTGATTCTCTCTCTTTGTCCAGACTCATGTATTTTTCTTCTAATCCCCGATATCTTTTTTCTAAATCTTCGAACCTTTTCTGACTGACATCCAACTGAGAGATCAAACCTTCTCTCTGTGTTACCAGGCTAGATTTCTCATCACCAAGCAACAGGCATGAATTTTCTAAGTTCCTCGATTTTACCCTTAATCCTTCAAGTTCGGCATTTGCATCAAAAAGGGAATGCTCCAGACAGTTATTCTTCCCTAAAAGCTTCTCCAGATTCTCAGTTGCGATCTGTAACTGAGAAATAAGCGTGTCCTTCTCCGCAGCAAGGGTGGATTTCTCTCCCAAAAGAAAGTGACAGGATTCTTCCAAAGTCTTCGCTCTCCCCCGAACACCTTCAAGCTGGATATTCAAATCTGAGAGTGAATTCTCTAAAAGGGCATTTTTCTCAATAAGTTTCTCCATGATTTTCAACTTCTCGAGTAGGACCACCTTTTCATCTCTGTCTCTTTCGCAGACATCTTTTAGGTTAGTGTTCTCATCCTGCAATTCCTTTACAGATAATGCAAAGTTTTCTAGATTTAAGCCAACTGACTCTAGCTGCCCTGTCATATCCTGGTGTCTCTTGTTAAAGAGATTGAGTTCCTCTTTCAAACAGTATATTTCTTGCTGAAGAGCATTTCTTTGGTCCATTCTAAGTTCAACTTCTGCCTCAAGTTTTGCTATAGTCTCCCTTAAGCTTAAGATCTCATCTTGCAAATTCTTGATGGACATTGCTGAACTTATGTTGAGTTCGATCAGGCCCCTGTTCTCATCCTTGGCCCTCTGTAGTTCATCCTCTAAACCCTGATTACGAGTTTCAATGCCCTGTAAAATTTGAGCCCTATTCTGAAGCACGGAAGACAGAGATCTGAGTTCTTCCTGAGATTGAGAGTGCAAATGTTGCAACGTTTGAAATGCTGTTTCAGCCTCCATAAATCTCAAGCGTTCCTCTTGTATGGAGGTCCAAAGTCTCCCCAATTCCTTTTGCTTCTCGGTTAGCTCTTGACCTTGATCCCCCATCTTCTGCACCAAAGACTCCAATTCAATATGCAGACACTGATTGGTTCTCTCCAGCTGACTACATCTTTCTTCAGCACCTTTTAACTTTGCAGCCCCATCATCTATCTCGCTGTTGAGCCTTCGAGCCTCCTCCTGGGCACAAGCAAGTTTGTTTTCCAGGCTAGAAATTGTCTCTAAACAGTGCTGGTACTGAAGAGCAGCTGCTTCCTTATCTTTGGTCAGCTCAACAATTACTTGCTTTAAAGTTTCAAGTTCACTTTCAGCTTTCTCAGCCCGCTCAATCATCGTTCTGGCACTTTCCTCAGCATACAATAATGTTTGTTCCAGATTGCTTATAGTCTCTGAACACTGCTTGTACTGAGCAAGGGCATCCTTCTTTTCAGCTTCTACTCTGGCAAGGTCCTGCTTTAAGGCTTGAGCTTCAATTTCGGCTTTACTAGCTCGCTCATTCAGTTCTTCAGCATCCTTTTGAGCATGAGATACACTATTCTCAAGATTATTTATCTTCTCCATGCACTGCTGGTATCGAACAAGATTAGCTTCCCTTTCAGCCTCTAATTTGGTGAGGGCAGCCTTCAAAGTCTGAACTTCTGCTTCAGCTTGACTTGCTCGTTCGTGAAGGCCCTGGGAATGTTCTTGTGCGCGAGAGACTTCTCGCTCTAGATTAGACAATCTCTCCAAACTCTGCCGGTACTCGAGTAGGCCAGCTTCTTTTTCAGCTTCTAATCTAGCAAGAGCATTCTTCAAGTTTAAAATTTCCATCTCAGCTTTACTCACTCGTTTGGACTCACATGAGACTCGAACGCTGAGATCAGTGCCCCCATTATTTTGCAGACTTTGGTCTCTCTCCTCTATGTCATGAAAGTTGAGACTTTTTCTTGCTCTTACTTCTGCAAATTTGACATGATTTGCAGCTTCTTCAGAACCAAACAAATCATTGAACTGTTTCAGACCCTTTCCGATCATTGCAGATTCAGATTCTTCTGAAAATGCTCCATTCCTGTTGATAGCAAGTGAAGAGAGTCCCACATCATCCTTCTGCAGCTCATCAGGCTCCAATAATGCCTGCACCGATTGTGACATCTCAGGTGTACGGGGATCAACCTCAGTTGCAGAACCTCCTGCTGAGTCATCTGCAAAAACTATGGGAACTTGGCTTGGAAAAGCTTCTGCCATAGTCCGATGAGCCTGCCGAAGCACCCCAGTTGCATGATCATATCTTTCAGCCAATGCACGGTATGCTCGATAAAACTCTTCTACCAGTTTCATTAACTCTGGACGTTTCTTGTAATACATCTCTGCTCGCTTAGCAAATGAATCAGCATCTTCTTCAATGAGCTTGATCATTTGCTTGACTTTAGTATCCATATCTGTTCAAGCAGTATATATTTTTGATGGGTCAAAATACAGGTCACAGAGAAAGAATAAAAATTTGAATGCTGCAAAATCTCATTGGGTTTCGTCAATCAATTAAGCTCGTTCAAACTTGGTTTGATTAATGACAGCCACCAAAGCTAAGATGATTATACACTTCACCCAGTGGCTTAATACAAGACCACGTAACTTATCAAGCTTCTAAACCAAGGTTCCATGCGCATTTTAACTAAATGTTAACTGTTATCACTCAACTGTTTATAGCTCATCATATCATCGCTTCTCATAACAATCAAATAGTTGCAAGAATGGTAATAACATGGATGCATTTCCAATTTTGTTGCAATGAAGAAGTACCTGTGAGATTCTCCTGAAGCCATTTTGAATTTTTGGGGCTTATGTGGCTGTTCCACCACCATGAGTACATGCCTTTAGAATCTGCATGGTTTATGGTTTCCATGACTTTAGTACTCAACAACAACGCTTCCTGACTCCGACCGAGGATTACAATTCTTAATTACGTAAACCAGGAGATGAAAAATAATACGAAGTCTTGAAATCTCTCAGTCCTGGTGCTTAATTCCTGATATGAACAAACAAAAACCAAATAATTCAGCTTTGACATGAAGGAAAAAATACAACTTAATCACATGATGAGGAACATGAAAAGCTCAAGCAGAAACGGCACAAAAATAACCTGATCAGTATAACCCAACGGTCCAAATCTTTATATAACAAAGCAGCTAGTAACTGGTAACTGTTATCCCCAAAACCGCCTTTAAGTTACCCGATCAAGACAACACATGATTAAAAGAGGTGGTTGAAAAAAATAAGGTAAATCTGATCGATCAAAGCAAAAAATAAAAATAAAAAAATATTGCTTTAAGAAAAATGCAGATTCACAGTCAACAACATTGCATAGAAATCATGAAGAACCACCTAAGCAGCATAAAATTAGTCAACTTTCATAAACTCAAGGGCATGATTCGATAAATAAATTAACTGAAAATGCTAACAAAATTAAAAGGAAAAAAAAGACTAAAAATCATGAGCTAACATATATATATATATATATATATACACACATTAAATTCAGCAAACATGAAATGTAGAATAGAATAAAAAACTTACCACAATTTTTTTTTTAAAAAAAGTATGGTTTCTGGGTTTTGATTATAAGCAACTGTTTGCTATTGAACAAAAAAAAAAAAAACAAGAAAAAGCAGCTTGGGTTTCGTATTTCCTGTCTCAACCCATCTCTGAACGATCGTTTTCAGGTGCAACTCGCCTATACTTTCGTCCTTTGTTCCTCTCTCTCGGCTGTTTTTGGTTGCTTTTGAGAAGGCTGTCGAAGAGGAAAAAGAAAACAAAAAAGATAAGCCAAGGACAAAAACCATTAAAATACAGTCAACCACCAAACAAACAAATTAAATAAACAAAAAATAGAAAACAAAAAAAAAAAAAGTGAAAACAATCTTTTTTAGGTATTTATTTATTCGCATTAATATTTGCTTTTAGTGCAGTCTTTTGAAGAAAGCGAAAACTAACGAGCGAAGCAAAGCCGGAAAGGAACAGGGGGTTTGGTGGAAGTTAAATGACGAGGTTATCCCTCCAGGGTTTAAGGTTGCCAAAAATGTTGCTCCCCGTGCTTCTCTACGTTGTCGTTTTTCACTTTGATGGTTTTTTACTGAATTTTTAGTGTTGATTCCTGTTTTGCATGAATTTAAGAAAAACAGTAAAAGAGATTTGTATTACCAATAATCCATAGACTAAATAGTGTTTAAGACATTAAAAATATTAATATATAAAGTTTTATTTAATTTTTAAATTTATTAATATAAAATAAATTTTATGAAAATAAAAAGTCGGCATAAATGTCAAATTTTTACCCATCATTTACATTAAAAGATTATGAAAAAAATTGAAACTTTTAAAATAAAATAATTTAATATAAAATTACTTTTTATTTATCATTAAATAAATATATTTAATGAAAGATTTTTAATAAAATTAAAATTATTACTTATGGATTGGATAAATCTTATTAATAGTAAAAAAAATTGTAATGGTAATTTAGAAAGATAATGAATCAATATGACTATTTTTATCAATTCAAAAGAATTTTCATATTCGTATTTAATATAGATTATATATAATAGGTCTAGTTAATCGATTTTTATAGATATTAATTAAAGGTTATTAAATTTTTGTTTTTAAATATTTTTATTGAATATAAAAAATAATTTATTTACTGTAATTTTTTTAAATATTATCCTAATCAATATCATTAAGCGATTGTTAACATTTCTTTGTATAATAATACTTTCATTTAATGCATTTAAAATTATGAATAAAACTATCCATTGTTATATTTAATATAATATTATTTAAATAATATATTAATTAATCTTAAAATTTAAGAATATTCTTTAAAAAATTTTAAAAAAATTAATTAAGATTACAAACAACAATCTAATTTTTTAAAATTGAAATTAAGACTAATAGTTGGGGTGCTAAAAACCATGATGTTCATAGAGTTTGGCATTTTCTTTTAAAGTGGGGTTTGGGGTTTTTTTTTTTCCTGCGATTTAATTAAGGGTTCAAAATATATATTCAATCATAATTAGAAATTAACAGAAAACCTCGAAAAAATGTTGACTTTCTTTTAATCATGTGCAAATATCCAAAGGGTTGGAGGTACGATGATGATGACATATGATATTTATCACAAAAAAAAAAAAAAGAAAAGAAAAGATCTGTCCACATGGATTAGGCAAAGATTAGATATTAATCCATTGAATGCACATTGCTATTTTCATACAAAATCTTTTTTTTTTTTTTATAAACTACTACATGTGTATAGAAAATGTTCACAATGAAACCTTTAAAGGCAAAAGCAATTTAAAATTGTATTTAAATAAACTTTAACATTTATTTTGTATTATAATAAATTTTTATTTAAATTTTTTTTTATTTTCATTCTTATCATTAGGCAGCATTAGATCTTTTATATAAAGCAAAAGAAAAAAAAAACTAGTTTGAATGTGAAAAAAATTAATATAAATAAAATTTAAAAATGATCTAAATACAATAAAAAAATATAGAGATCGAAAAGCAAAATCGAATGCCAATCCAAAAGTAAAAAGGGGTAATTTTGGTAAATGGGGAGAGTGAGAATCTGGGAGGGTAGGCACTAGGCCTAGGCAGGAATGACACGGTGTCGTTCTTTTGGAAAAGCAAAAAAAAAAGTGATGGGTGCGGTGCCCGAGGACGGTCGTCTTTTGGTAATATGACTGTAAGGCTGTAAGCTTTTTCTCCGTAGAAAGAAGAAAAATAAATTTTTTTCTTTTATTTTTTTTTTTCTGCGCAGGATTTCTTAGCGGAAATTAAATCTATAATCTATCAGCAGTTTTTGTTAAAACGAAGCCGTT
>JBBYHL010000005.1:440649-453542 GCA_038381835.1 Adansonia madagascariensis
ATATATATATATATATATGTTGAGGCCTTTTTGAGAATGGAATTGATGAGGTTTTAAAGGTTGTCAAACAAAAGTTTAAATTAATTAACTGGTATAAAGAAAAAAAAAAAACATTGACGTACGGTTTTAAAGACGGGTTTCGATGCGAAAATTAGTACATTTTAAAAGGTATTGAGAAGACATGATATAGATAAGTATTAAAATTACCAAAAAGGTTTTAAGTGTTTTAATTACGTGGGTTAATGTTAACCCACCCTCATATCTATCCATTGGATGTCTATAAATTTGATAGGTGTAAGCCGATTGTTTGTTGTATCTAAAATTATTGATTAATTATGAGTCTGTTAGGCGTTTTAAATGAAAAAATCCAGATATATAGAGAATCAAGTGGGTATAACAATATATATATATATATATCCATGTCATATTAATATAAATTTGTTATCACATTGCTCCATACTTTATGACAATTAATTATTACTTGATTTTCTAACCTAATTAGATCTAAGAAGTTTGTGAGTCCCTCTTTAGCCGTATAATGTCAATGAAATTGATGTGATATCCAAAATTTAAAGGAATTAAGTAGCCTAACATAAACCTGAAATGACGTTCCATTTGAGCTCAACTGCTTCCAACTGTTTCATATAAAAAGAACATTGAATATTTCATACGTTATATTTATACTATATGTTAATGTTATGTTACATTCAAAATTGGTTGCCTTAGATTTGATGCATTCCTTTTGTTATTTAGTTAAAGATTCCAAGAATCTATTTATTCCCCGTATATGTCTGCATTATAGTCTTCTGCCTGGTAGAGCTATCTGAGGCACAGGGCAGTAACAGAAAAAGTAAGCGCCAAGGCCGAAGGGGACCTCTTTCTTTGTCGATATCTTTTAACAGCTCTGGAATATATGAAGCTAAAGTACCCTCACACCATTTCATTTTTCAAGTATTTGGGATTACTTCCAAATAATGTGATTTTCAATAATTGGCCGTTGTAGCGTTGGATTTGGTATACCAATACCATTGCTCATTGGTCAGCTAGCTTTCTCATAGTACAGATGAATGGATTTTTGGAATTGGAATACAAACATTCTACATCAAATTTTGGGTTTTTTTTTGGTCAAAGAACAATGCCAATTGTTCCAATGGGGTTTCCTTCCACTTTACTAAAATAGTTATCTGTAATACTTTCAAGCAGCCTCACAAAAACACCAAGATTTGGTGCATAAGCACTTGACAACTTCCCTAATTTATGCGTTGAGTGCTTCCATTTTTCCTCTTTGTTCACCATTCTGCCTCCCAAAATGAAAATAATGGGTATGACTTATGATAATTTTTTAGAAAAATATTAAAATTTTGACGGAATAGTTCACCCTGAACATGGCTTGGGCATTATTTGTGCCATTTGGAAAGAGTTTTGACTGTTCCTACACTTAATCTCATGTAGTTAGGTTAGCCTAATCATGCTCCCCGTTAACAGACGAAAAGTTTGATTAAATTTAGAAACTGACAAAAATAAAAATAATCTTAACCCTTTTTATCTGGTCAGGGAACCAACTGTCAGCAAATTATACATTCTGCTAAGACAAATAGCACCATTTGCAGATTTTCAGCAGACGATAGTGCAGAACTTTAGAATTCATTTTCTTGCTAAATTATCATTTTCTCCTTCTCTATTTTCTTCTATATCAAATATGATGTTCTTTTTTGGGTAAATTTGATAAATTTTGGAACATCTCAAGTTTGGCTGGACATGGCCTGGAGATGAGATCACTCATGGCACCTCCCAAGGCCTGACACCCTTTGAGGGTACCTACGTTTCAAAAATGTTATTGATTTCTGTCCCTCAACGTCATTCTTGGAGGGACACAAAGGTAAAAGCACGCCTCTGGCTCTGTGTCATCCCGCACCGGTTGCTTAAGCATGCTGTTGATATCTCAGAGGGCAGTTGGGGTCTTTCCCCTGGCAAGTGATGGACACTGGACGTCACCCACTGAGGGACTGCACTGGAGGGAGTGGCGAGGGTGAAGGCTGGCAGAAGGGGAATTCATTTTGGGACCGTACAGTTTTGAGTATTTATGACATTGATTATTGGATGATGCAAAATTGAACATTTTTGGCAAGAAAGGTGACATGGGGCGGATGGTGCATGTGGGATACGCATAATCATGCTATGCCTATGCGTGAAAGCCTTGCAGCAGGGCATGTGTGCATCGGAAATTGCCAATTCAAACAAGTGTATCTTTCACTAAATGCAGAAACAGGCCAACTTATAACTCTTTTCTAGAATCTAGATCCATGTTAGGGCTACACGAGAGTAAAAAAATCCGTCTAGGTCCGAGAAATTGGGCCACCAGGACTTGGGTGCATGAGCAACTTTGTTAAATTTTATAGTAACTGGTCCCAAGTATCAAGTGGCAAAAGCTACATTTGAATATAGAGCATAATAAAGTGCATGCTGCAATACTGAATCACCATTTTGAAACTTTAGCCTTTTGAGATTGCAGCGAGGGGAATTTTATCTTACCGAAAAGACTGAACCCAAAATGAACTGCATGGGTTTTTTCTCTGCAACCTGACAAACTGAGCGCCCTCACACTTGAAAACAACATAACACCTTGGGACTCAGTCTTATTGTCCTAGCCTCCTAGGGAGACGCCAATGTAGCAACCCCTTCCACGTTGCCCCAATCCCACAAATTGAAACAATAAAAGTGAAAAAAAAAAAAAAGGTCCATCTTTGCAGTAATTCCCTTAATCCGTATATCATCTTTACGTCATGACAGAAGTCTTTAATGAAGCATGAGTTGCGTGGAGACAAAGGTTATTTTTGCTTTCTAAGATTGAATAAAACGGATTAAGGAGAGTAATTTAATAACATTTAATATAATTATATAGATATAATATATATAAAATAAAAATTATAATTTATATAATATAAATTATAATTTAAATATTTTAAAATTAATATAAATATAAAAATTTTAAATATAATTATAATATAATAAATTATATAAATATAATATAAATATAAAAATTATTAAATGCAAGCGGTCGATATAGATAAATGGATAACAATCTTGGAGAGTAAGATGAAGGCCTTTACATTTGAAATCTCTGCAGGGTACCAAATTAAGTGTTGATTAGATTGAAGTGATGTCATATTAATTAAGCGTGTTCTTCCACATAATAGATTGTTGCTTGTTAAACAAGGTGTCAGTAATAAAAAGTCAAACAGGACCCAGAGGGCAGCACACGACGGTTGGAGCTGTGATCACGGTTGGGGTGTACCTGCTGGTGTCATGCTCGTTTTTATATGAAATGCTTACGTACAGATCTCTTTCACTAACCTTACACTTTTTTCTGTCAATAATTTGGCGTAGTCAACCCTGGTTTTCCACGATGTCCTTTATAACTCGACTCTCGATTTTAGAAAGCATCTCGGATTCACCCAGCCTAAGGAAGAAAGGAAAAGGGTATCTTCAGATTTGAAAGAAGATGTCATCAGGCAACCGACGGGGAGCCTGATCGGGAGGTCTCCTCTGCGACTCTATCTAAGGTAATTTAATCGGCTAACGTGTAGTCTACATCATCAATTGATACATGTTTTATTCGATGAACGTGAGTTTCAAACTTCTAATGGAATTGGTGGGGGGATTCCAACCTAGCCCTTCTCTTCAGAACTAAGATTGAAATCCTTTTTTTTTTTTTGGGAGAAGAGATTTGATTATAAAGGATCACTGCATAGCTTGAAGAAAATTTAAAGAAACGAATGCTTGATACCAGCCAAAACATCGACAAGCAACCGAGAGAGGGCTACAGAGCATAGTCAACTTCTCCGAGTTGAAGGATGGACTTCAAATTAGGTTAGAGTCAAGAATTATAAACCATATACTGGAAGGCAGATGGCATGCAGAAGCAAATTAAACAAGGAAGAGCCATAAAATAAAAACTGTAATGCCTCTATTCAGAGAGTATAACAAGTGTCATGTATCTTCTTCTCCAGCACATCCATTAACTCCTAAAAGGATAAATGGTTCAGCAGAAGAGAATTTTTCATGCGCAAGCAGCACAACATCCAAAGAAAAGAACTCACAACATAAAACTAAAAAGCATCTTTTATTACTAGACTAAAATATAACTATAGATGGCAATGCTTAACTTTGTCAAATTCATTTTTGGTGCTCAGGATTCCAAACAATTCAGCTAAAAAAATGGAAAACTAGCTGGTGGGGATCGAAAACCTCTACTCATCTTGAAAATATAAGTAAACTAGTTTCACTAATGTTAAAACCCAATTAGTAGGATGAATGAAAGGAATATCAAGTACAATTAAAATATATAATCCTTTAGTTAGTAAAGTATATATAAGATACACAGTCTGATTCTAAATTAAACTGTTTTTCTTCCAAAAGAGCAACAGAAAACGATAGAGGCCAAAATCAGTTTAGGTGGGCTGGGCTCGTAGGAGCTGGTGTGTTTATTTAAACATGGGCCCAAACCCAATAACATTTTTAATATTTCAATAAATATTATTATTTTAAAACGCTTTAGTAATTATATCAATATTATTATTTTAGAAAAGTAAAGTTAAAAAAAAAAAAATCAAATAACAAAAAATAAAAATAAATCTTCATGCAAATGTAGAAAGATCTTCTCAATTTACGAATCCTCGTGTTGAACTGGGGTTGCAAGACTAAGTCTAAATATGGACAGTGAGATGGTTTAGCGATAATACCTTTAGAATTATAATATGCACTTCACAGTTGAGGGAATGCAACAAAGCTCATAAATAGCCAAGGAGGGCTTCATATTCATATGGCTTAGGAGGTTCCATTTTATCTCAAAAACTTACAAACATCTAATTACATCTCTTCGCATTAATTATTCATATTTCACAACATTCATTTAAAACTGCAAAAATTACAAAAAACCCACATGGTAGCTAAAGCTCGGCCATGGAACTCCTCGTCTTAACAGAAAACCTAAAAAGGCTGAAACCCCTTTTGCATCCGCCACAATTCCCCCCCCCCCTGCCCTGCTTTTTCACCTCATCTTGTTTATTCATAATCTCGGCCTTTTTCTTGCCTTGGTCCAGGGAAAAAGAAGTCCTCATCTTGGTTACCAAATATCTTATCCACCTCTTCTTCCTTGGTCTTAAAGGCCAACTCCTTTGCTTCCTTCTCGAATTGCTGCACCACATTGCCCTTTCCTATAGGGAATCCAAAAGAAACCACAACTAGATGAATAACCAGAGGAAAGACAAATGAGACAGTTGTCTTATAAAATAAAAGGATCATTTTGTATTTGTTTACCTGCGAGAAGATGCCTAATATTATTTTGTATATTGACCTCGAAACATAGAATCTCTAGATTCTTCTTTCGAGAAGCAACTGTGACGAAAGGATGCCCTGCAGGAACAACGAACACCGTGGCGGGCGTCAGACGTGAGCTTATCTTCTGGTAACTTGGGCCACTCCGTTGTCGTCCGGAGCTTCTTGAATCCTGGCTTTGTTGATAACTGGACTTAGAGGAGAGATGGGGACATGCCATTTCGAAGCGTCCTCCGCCTTCCACAACAATGGCTATCTTCGTTGCCCTTGAGTTGTACAATGGGGCAGACATACATCCCTGAACACAAATTAAGAGCATGGTTATCCCCTGTTTTAATCGTTTCATTTTTCTATTCAAAAAAGAGGGGGAAAATTACTTTGGTGATGTTGGCATAGGAAACCCTGAGGTCGAAGTCCTTGAGGGGCTTGAATTCATTTGCATCAACTTCAAAGAGTTGGCCATATTTATTAGAGCGAGAAGGGCGGCGCTTTCTGAAGAGATTGAATGCACCCTTTGGATGACGTCCAAAAGGCCAGATACCACCGCCACCTTCCTCGTGGCTACTCATGGCCTCGATTTGTTCTTTGGAGGCTTCGAGGAAAGGTCCTTTGTCTTGTTTCTCGAAGAAGTCCTCCAACTTGTCTCCTGAAGTCTGGATATGGTTTAACAAAAATTTAAGAAATAAGCAAAACTTGGTACTATACATCCAAATTCAAGACATAGTGTTTAACATAGTGTGGATTATTAGGACTTTACCTTGAGGGCAGCTTCAAGAATCTCAGTGCTAAATGTTTTGTAGAATGATTCTGGATTTTCACCAGCAGCACCAAAAAATACCTACATCAAAAGAGCTAGATCAGGAAAGTAAAGCCTAGGAATTATATCTATGCTTCTATAATTGTTTAAAAAGTGAATTTTACCTCATAATGGCCTGGTAGATTGACGGGTTGCAAGAACTTGACGATATAGAGTTTCTCATTGTCATCTCTGTTAATCAAATAAAAAGGAGTGCCAGCACGAACCCTAATGACATCTCCAGATTCAATGTTGAAGCTCTCCCTCTTATCTTCATGGATCAACGTGATTGTTCCACGTCCTGTTATGAATAAAATGCAATACTCAGTTAAAAATTGTTACTCCTGTAGAAAGATCAAAACAAATACCCAAAAAAGCTTAAAATTTCTAGATGACAGTATTTGAAAGAAAGATTATCACCTTGAGTAACAACAAAGACGGCGTCAGCATCGAAATGATTTGGGACTACAAACGAGTTTGGATTGGCAACAAGGAGGGCCAGTCGATAATTCTCAATGCCACGAAGAACATTTGATTTGTGTGTGAATTTGGTGAGAAGATCAACCCTTCCTTGCTGGGTCTTGATCGCAGTTGAGAAATGTCGATCTTCAAATACGTAGGGATTGTCCTTTTCTTGTTCTTCCTCTTTCTCTTTTTTCTCATCCTCCTCGACCCGTCTCTCCTGCTCTCTCCTCCACTTTTCCTGGCACCTTAAGAGGCACAGCTGCCGCTCTTCCCCTTCTAGTCTCACGCACTGACTCTGGCACTCTCTCAGTGTCTGGCCACTTCCTTCTTCTTCACCCTGTCTCCTTATTTTCTCTCTGTGATAATCTTCACATTTCCTCACACACTCTTCCTTTTGTTCTTCATCATATTGTTGCTGGACTCTACATTGGTGTGTGCATTGTTTTAGCTCGGGGTCTTGCTTAGCGAAGGCTAAGCCAGCATACGGAGCCACAATATACAGGATCAAAATAACTATGGAAAGCTTCGATTTGGCAGACATTTTTAAAATCTCGATGCAGAGATTGAAGATGAACGTTGGATATTAATCGTGCACGAGGAGTAAAGATAGTGGCAAAGTAAGCGCATGCATGAAGACGGGTGTCCCCCGTACGTGTCAAAGCCAGTAAATGCTGAAACGCAACGTGATGTTGGGTAGGAAGACAAGGAAGAGAATTTTGTCTGATGGCGGTTTGAGTTGGCACTTGGCACTCGGGAAAGTAGCGAGCGATGGCATGGCATCCTAATGTCTCAAGAATGGAGCGTTCACGTGGCCTAACGGTCATGGCAAACACTACTACGTTAGAATCAGAGACAGTCAAAACTGTCGTTTTGTGGATTATCCAGCTCGAGATTTTCCGGGGTATTGTTAACCCAATGCAAATGCAAGTTATGTTGTGACTTTGGGAGTATCATCTCTAAATTTGTAAACATTACAATCAATACGCCAAGATCAGATGTGTTTTCTTAAAGGCGGCAGTAAAACCGAGTCATGGAAAAAAAAAAAAAAAAAAAGGTCCCTGCACCTTAGCAACTTAAAACAATCTCAGACCCCTGAATTCTTATGGCATGAAACTAACTTGATACGAGTTTAACAATTCAAGATTCCTTCTGCACAATTCAAAGCGGAGCTGATTTCAATCAAATTCCTAAAGACCACCACCTCAGATACCTAGACATTCTTTTCATCCGATGAGAAACTTGACAGATGCATTACAGAACGCAGAAGGAAGATATTGGTAAATGGTAATTCATGCAAGAAAATAAGGCAGCATACATAGCAAAACTATATTTGTAAAGTGTTTTGAACTTGGACGTTTAAATACAATCCAAAAAATTTAATTGCAACATCTGCCGCATAGATTAGACACTAGATGCAGACCTTGATAAATAAGTATTATTGATGATAGGCAAATGTCGCTGATCCACGGATCATATTTCTATAGCCTCATTGCTCCATATGTTTCATGCCTCCAATGAGATCCAACAAGGTTCGTCAAAGGTCCGGCATGCCCTTCCCGGTCTTAGGATCGTATGTCTTCTCCAACACAAGGTCCATTGGAGTGTCCTTTGGACCAGCTGCAAAATATAATAGCCGAAATAAGTTGTGCATGCAAAATTTGGGCACCGTAGAAATATTTAAGATAAATTTACATCACCCTGATGTACAAGTTTCTTATCTGTAAACCACTTACCATACAACAATCCATACCACAACACAAATTTGAACTACATCTTTCACATGCTAATGAACAAAAGCCGTTTATTAACGATGGTTAAAAAAGCAAATGCATCTGATACCTTTAAGGAAAGGTAGCAGGATCAAACTAAACACAGCAAAAAAACTGACAAGAATAACGATTGTCCTCTAATAAGAAAACTACGGAAGAAAGCATCATATATCTGAATTTAAACGACATTTATGCACACAGTTACAAAACCATGTCATATTCTTCATTTGCACCTGATAATTTAGGCCCCATAAGAAAGACAGCCGAAAAGCAGCGGCGAACAGAAGAAAAGCGAAAAAATCAAGTTCAATTCTTCAGTCTTTGACATATGTTAGCCCATTCATTAATAACGTCTGCTATATGCCTTTAAGTATTCCTTAAAAGGAAGGAATTAAACTCAAATCTCACAAAACTACCCCAAAGTGATTCAATAAAAATTCTTGCCTCAACCATTGACTAAATCCAAAATTTAAAACATTTGTTTTACAGAATTGCAATAAATATGCAGACAATGATAACATAATATGCAATGAGCATACAGAACAGTACATCATTCTGATTCCTTAAGTCATATTCTAATTACAAAAGATGTAATGCATGTATGCATGTACAGGAATATTTACAAACTTAGTGCCATGGGAATCATATATATTAAAGTTCCTAGTTTCAATTCTCAATTTATTGCCTTTTCTAGAATTGTATCTGTTGTTGTAATTGTTAGAGTATACTATATACTGTTCCAAATGGCAAAAACCAAAGTTCTAGTACCTTTAAGAACTACTTTTCAACTTATAGTTAACCGAGTTCTATTTTGAGTTTTTTTTTTTTTTTTTTTTACCAGTTTTCAAAGTCTTAACTCTTAACTTGCATTGATAGCCTTCTAAGTCAACATCTAGCAATACCAGTTCACTGATCACTGTAACTTGAAACCAAGTCAATATGTTTACAATTTCCAAACTTTTGATATGATAATTATCTTGACTACCTTACGACTATCATAGCCAACGAGCTGACTTTTGAATTCATATAATACAAAGACACTTTTCTCAATGAAGAGAGCCCTTCCTTATGCAATTCCAAAAATAAGGTGGAAATGCTAGCCATGTATACTACATTGCATTAAGGAAAATAGGGGACAATATTCCACTTAAATTGGGGAAAAGCAATAAGCATAGTTAAGTACCAACTGTAGGTCTTGGTGTTGTCCTTATCTTCAAGATCTCAGGGCGTGGAATTATAGACCCAGAAGCTCCAATACCTCTAGATACTCTCACTTTAGTTCCATCTTCTAGATATTTAATTCCAACCTTACAAGGCTTCCTACATCAACAATAATCCATAAAAAAAAATAATGATAACAACAATGATCTTTCAAAACATAAAATCTGAATTAAAGCCAATACCCGGTAACAGGATCAAGAACTTGAACATTTGAGACATGAAGTGGAGCTTCGACTGTAAATATACCGCCTTCATGACCAGGACCTTGCTTAATGTGCTTTTTTACCTGTAAAATAGGGGAAAAAAAACACCAAGAAATCTTAAAAAAAAAAAAAACCTTCCAAGTAAACAGCAAGCCCTATATCTTAAAATTTGTTGAAGAGAATCTGACCAGATTTTTGCCTTCAACAATTACACGATTCTGAGAGCGAATAACGCGTTTGATAATGCCAGTTTCATCTTTATCTTTGCCCCTGATTATCATCACCTGTCAATGGATAACATAAAAACAAAACATACAATTCGTTTCGAATTTAAATTAAATTAAAAAGGAAAAAAAGAAATGGAAATTTAAAATCAGATGCTTACATTGTCACCCCTGAGAATTTTCCAGTGCCTGACGAGCTTCTCAGCTGCTTTCCAACCCATTTTTAATCTGTAACCCTAAGCTTAAGATATTGAGAACAAAAACAAGAAGTAAGAAAAAGAGAAGGGGGAGGGGGAGGGGGGAAGGGTAAAGAGTTTAAAGAGCTAAAGCACCGAACTTTTTTGGCAATGATTTGGAGGATCTGGATCGTGATCCTTCGACGTCAGGTTTTAGGGTTCTTCGGCTTATACCCTAATGGATTCTCGGGCTGGAAATTGGCATCTTTCTTCTCCAATATTCCGAACTCTTTGACAACCCGTTTGGTTTCAGATTTGGGCTTTTCAAAAGAGCCCGCTACTGTTTTCTTTTTCCTTTTCTTCTTTGAGAAAGTAATAAAAATTTTCATCGCATTATTTATAGGTACAAAACAATTCAATATTTATATACAGTTTTCTTTTCCCTGTTTTATTTCAACATTGTGAGATAATCATTTGGCATTTTTCTTTAATAATTTTCTTGAATTAATTATGGCAATTTTCACTAGTTTGAGCATTTGATTCAATAGTAACAAATAAAAAGTTTTAAGTTCAAAATTTAATTCAATTAACTTCAATAAGTGACTGTTTATTTCATGCTCTATATATATACATATATATATATATATATATATATGTATGGAGCAGGTGAATTAAGAAGCGTTGGGGCGAACATGACTGATCTCCTTTTTTTTTTTTTTTTTTTTTTAATAATGATTTTTGGAGCTGGTAAAACAAAACTGATGTTAATTTAAGCGGGTAACTATAGGTTAATGTTGAGCTTGGCTGCAACCTCCCTAGCCCCGCAATCAGTATCGCACTTCATCTCGCAGAAGGTGTTGCCATGGCAATCGTCCAGGCATTCCTTCTCACAGTTATTGAAGCACGACTTAAAACGGTCATCGTCTGCCCCCGCCGGATGCACCCACATCGTTGCTGCCACAACAACAATGCACACCACAATACACCCTGCAACAAACTCGTTGGCCATTTTGCTTTTTGTTGTTTTCTTAATTACTCCTCGTCGTCTTCGGTGCTGCATATATTTCATTCTTTTTGCTTCGATGGGGCAAAGGTATTATATTTGTAGAGGCTGAAGCACCTTATTTTAGGCAGTCATCCGGAAGATGGGGAATTTTTGTGATTAACATTAGAGGGTGTAGCTAAAATTATGGTTTTAAATATTTCATGCACTGATTGCTGTGTTGTGCACCAAATTTGTCTACTTTGTGAAACAAGTCATCATTTGCGTGCTTGTTGTTGCAAACCAAATAGCATACTTGAATAATTATTTAATTTAATTAGTTTATACAATTATTCTTAAAAAATAATATTTAATAAATTTGTATTTGAGTTTTAGTATTTATAATGCTTATTTTTTTTATATCTCAAAATTTGAACTCATTTGCGATGAATAATTATCAATTTATAATGTATTAGAAAGCCTTTTCTTAATTATCACATTGATTCTTTCTTTTTTGGTAAAACATCAATTTAGCTTTTATTACCAAAACACAAGTATTCAAGTTTCCTTCCGACATCATTGTTGGGAACAAGCAAATATTTGGTTCTATACCAAACATATTATGTATACTCGTTTGGTCCATTTGTTCCTTAAGGCTAAATATATAAATAAGAATTGTGTTCATGCATATCAATGTGGATAAAATAAACCGACTTTTGTTATCTGATGTAGAAGATGCAAATGAATGTGACTTTCAAAGGCAACATTTAGCACAGATTATTCAAAAACGTATAGCCTCACAAATATAGAACATCAAAGAACTTCCAACAGAAAAGAAAAATGGACTTAATACAACAAGTATAGAACTTGAAAACTGTGATTCCAATCAATAGTATGAGTACGGATGCAGGGGACGTGTAAGATGGATTAGATGCTGATGGCTGCAATACTGGTCTAATCCCAGGATTTATTGTGGCTGATGGAGCTCCTGGTTCTTCTTTTTCTGGTAGTGATGCAGGTGTCAGGTCAAGAGGAGTATCAGATTGCGGTGCTTCACCTTCTGCAGCTTCGGGAGCTGTCAGGAAAAACAATATTAATATATATATATATATTTTTAAGATAAAAATTCCAGGTTTTACTATATTGTTCCTCAAACTGCATTGTCGGTTATGGTAATAAAAAAATACTGACGCAGATTAGAGATTACCTCCGGGACTTAAGGGAGATGCGGCTGTAGGTGGAAAAGTTGGAGGAAGTAGAAAGGGAACAGGGCCCGTTTAAAAAAAAATAAGTTTATTAACATTTTTCTTTGGATTAGTTAATCTTAAAATCAAATGTTTGTTAAGCCGAAGAAAATACATGCTTAAGTAGTAGGATAGTGCATTCCTAGCAATAAACATATGTTACTTGGATTTTCATTTTTATGAACTATTCATATCCGACACATATTTGAACATGGATATGAAAATATGATCTTAATTTATGAAAAAACATGTGCTTATATCTGTTACAAATCCTAAAAGGTGGGTAACATAGGTTAAAACTTGGGTGACATGTTTCATAAAGTTGTCAAGAAAGATACTATCTCTATTCCCTTTTCATTTTGAAGCACTGCCCTACTTGCAAGGGGGATCCAAAGTACCAAAAAAATACATAAAGGAATAGCTATGAATCAAAGACAACATACGCAGCTCGTAGATCTTAGTTTCTCCCCAAGGTT
>JBBYHL010000005.1:453642-476413 GCA_038381835.1 Adansonia madagascariensis
AATTAAGCTGCACCTTTGCACTGCACTGGTACGCTACCCATGTTTCAAGCTCGTGGGAGACTAAGTGCCAGGGTTCTATTTTTGGGCAGTTGAAAAGGCACATTTGCTGTAATTATAAGACAAGCACAATCCATGCTACTGCTCATAAGCGACTTTAATGAACCGCAACAGCATTGAGTTGGTGATGATGAGCCATTTGCAGAGCTCCCAGTAATGAAAATTAATTATGGTGTGAAGCTGGAGATCATTGAGGCTGTGCAGCCCGTAGAAATTTGTCCTTTAACCGACATGATCAAAAGAGTTAATAATATTGCAATGAATTGGAAAACCCTGAAACCTTCCATGGCTTCTCATTGAAATGGAAAGAGTTGTGGAGTAAGGGTAAGCTAATGGAACAGGAAAGATAAATAGTTTGAGAGGGGTTCAAGCAATTTGAAGGTGGAAAAAAAAAGAAAAAGAAAAAAGAGGAGGCAGTTTGAAGTGGGTTCTGGAGTTCAACTACTTAAACTAATTTCCTCACTGAAGTAAAAGAAATCACAAGCAGTTCATGTTAGTTGTAACTCTTGATTTGCCATTATTATTCTTTTTTCCTTTTTAATTATGTTAATAAACAACTCAGTTGCCTTTAGCTGCCATGGCTGCTTTTTTACTTTTTCTCAGTTGAAAAGGACTGCTGCAAATGCAACCTGCATCTTCCTACTATCATACAAAACAAGTGTAGACTTGTTATGAACACCAATGATCAAGTAGTCTTAAGCCGCATATCGGTCAAGGGATTTGAAATGCTTCTCTTTTTTTTTCTCTTTAGATTAAAAGAATGGATTAACACCTTGTTCAAGTTTTAATAATCTAGTTCAGATTTTGGAAATAATGGTTAGTGTCCAACCAAAACATAACTAGTCCCACATTTCTTACTAAGGTTTCATGAATTATAATCATTTTTGAAGAGTTGTACCATGATTGTCGTTTTCTTTTAGCTGGCAGTTCAAAAAAGTTTAGGTTAGGAAAATGCTTAAGTCGGAAAAAAATTCATCTAAAATTATGGTTAAAAATTTTAAGTATTTGATATCATTGTGAAAAATGCTATAACTTGTAACTATGCTATTATATTATACTTGTTTAGCTATGGAACAACCCTCAAGTTTAGTGAGAGTTGGTCATCCGAATACACCAATCTATTTTGTCACTTTCCTCAAAGACATTATTATATAACTTTGACTCGTTTCATTCTCCTTCTCTCACTCAAAAACCCCCAAGTCTCCAAATCTAATCAAACAATTTGACTTCCACTTCATAGATTCTTACACGCAAGCTCCATCTCTCTCGGCTTTGTATAGGCAGACGAAAGTTGCAATAAGAAGAAATGGCTTCAAGAGGGCTCGAGATGGGTCTAATCCTAGTCCTGATGGGAATGCTATGGGGTGGAGCCAATGCCCAAAGCTGCACCCCGGCACTCACAAGCCTAGCCCCATGCCTAAACTACATTACGGTAAATTTTTCCACCCCATCATCTACATGCTGCTCGCAGCTGCAGACCGTGGTTCAATCATCGCCACAATGCCTTTGTCTTGTGCTTAATGGTGGCGCTGCATTGGGAATTACTATAAACCAGACTCTTGCTCTGCAACTCCCTGGTGCTTGTCAGGTGCAAACTCCATCAATTAGCCAGTGTAAAGGTAAGCTCGATTAACTTTTCATTTATGCTTACATGCTTAACAACTATATATAGCAAGAAGATATTTAAATTTTCCCAGGTGGAACATCTGGAACACCTTCCGCTTCACCAGCAGCGTCTCCGACTGGTTCACCATCAGATTCTTCTGATGAAACACCTCAGGGTGCCATCACACCGTCAGCGTCAGACATTCCTTCAGGTATACATTCGAAATCTTTCTAATCACCTAAGCTGACCAAGAAAACACAAGTAAATATCTTATTATCATGGCGAGTTTTCTGGCATTCTTATATGATTAAGATTTCATCTTATTGCTTGGATAAATATGCAGGAAAAGGATCAAAATCCGTCCCATCGGTTGGGGGGGGATCATCTGATGCAAGCATCGCAAAAGCCTCCCTTCATTCTGTTCTCTTCCTTCTCCTCTTTGCAACCATCACCAAATTCTGAGTTAGTAAGGGGCCTTCGAGGGGGATTGTTGCCTGTTATAGAGTTGATGATGATTCATTTTATCCCTTGTTTTCTTGATACGGTTCTTGTTTTCCCATTATAAGAGTGTTGTTGTACCACTTTGTTTGAGTTGTTTTTTTTCTGGCCAGATTTGTTTGAGTTGTTTATTGAGAGCTTATTGAAGGACTGTTTAGTCTCAGATTCCTTTCGTTTCTTCCAAAATATTGACTTAACTAATCCAAATTCCGAAGTATGGATCACGAAAAGCTCCCATCTAACTCAACAGCCAAAACAAAAATAATTACTTTAGTTGAAACCCTCTGATGCAACTCAACAGAATAGATATTTCCATTTGAGCATGGCCAACCATAAGTGTTTGGACATTTGACAAAACAATGATTATTAGCTTTCCAAATCGGCCTAATAATGAAAACTGAAAAGGTCAGAAGATAAAAGTATGTTTGAAAACTTACATAGTGGATTCTTAAAATAACAAAGGCACAATAATACCATTCAGGAAGATAAAAAGGGGAGAACAAGAAATCAGGTTATCGTTCCTTGAATAATTTAGTCAACGGAGGCAAGGCTTTGTCCACGGACGATAAACAAAAAAAAAAAAAAAGAAAAAAAGGATAATACAATACAAGTCAGGTGCGTATAGAAGATGAATTTATGCTGCTTGTTTGTATTAATATCGGGTAAACAATGATTGCAAAAGGAAGAGCCGAAAACAAAAGGGAAAAAGGGGCTGAACAATGTCTCTCATGCAGAATCTAAACAGATCGTCCTGTTCAATCTTTTCTGTACCATTTTGTAAAGCAAGAATGATATATATACTTTTTTGCGCCCATCAAGTAGAGACTGACTTAAGAATATATAACCCTGGAGAGTATCCCAGGACAACAGGATCCTGAACAAAAGCAAAGGAATATAAAAAACTTCAGTTTTTTCTTAATTTCTGATATCATTTAGTTTGACTTCCAATGGGATTTGCCTGGATGCTTTTACAAGCTCACTACTTGTCGCAAGGTAAGTATTAATTATGATGTATTAGCATTGTCTCCATTATCTTAAACATAATAAATGTCATAATACCAAATACCTGTCAGTTAAAATTGCCAAAGTTGCATAAAGATTAAGTATTGTCTTTGTAAAACTTACATTGACTGGTCCCAAGTCAGAAAGAAGATTTTGAATATGGATCTCATAAAAACTATGAGTTTTGGGTTATCGGTTGCCTATTGGTATAATCTTAACAAGTGTCAGTGAAATTGACATGGTTCTTACGATTTCTTGCGTGAAAATCACACTTCTGCTACTTTCACTGAAATTTTTTAGCGTCAACCCAATTGGCCAACTGATTTAGACTTGGATTAATAAACTAAAGCTAGTTGTCTTGGGTAGCGGTATATATATTAGTCGGAAGACTTGCCATTGAAGTAAGGTTGAGATTCTTAAAAACTTTTCTACCAAATCACCCCTGATTTAGGAAAAGTTGGCCATCCGAATGTAACTAATAGTATGATCTTTGGCCATGTGCGGTGCTATATATGTGCCCTCCATTCCCTTTTGGAGGAACAGAGATTCCATCTTTTTGCTACTTGAGCTTTTAGTGGTGCCACAACAACTCCCTGCTACATATTCAAATCTCCAAATGGCTTCAGAAAATGTCAAGTTGGGTCTAGCCCTGGTTTTTCTGACCATGATTTGTGGTAAAGCCACAGCTCAGTCTGGTTGCCCTAGCGTGCTCTTGAGTTTAGCCCCGTGTTTAAACTACATTACAGGGAATTCGACAACCCCAGCGTCATCTTGCTGCTCTCAGCTTTCTAGCGTAGTTCAATCACAGCCAAAGTGTCTTTGCTTAGCGCTCAATAGTGGGGGCTCATTACTCGGTATTACCATCAATCAGACTCAAGCTCTGTCACTCCCTGGAGCTTGCAATGTGCAAACACCACCAGTTAGCGCGTGTAACGGTAAGGACATGTTAAAAATATAACCTGCTTTCCCCCAAAAGAGGTAATATAAATGCCCTGAAAAAGTTTTTTTTATTTACCAGCCGCCGACAGCCCAGCAGCCCCCCCAGCAGCCCCCCCAGCGAGCTCTGAGGTAAGTCCTCCAGCTGATAGTCCAGCCAGGACACCTGCGACACCGGCTACATCATCAACGCCAAGCATTCCTTCAGGTAGACAGAACTTACAAGTGCCGACATACAATTAAGTAGAAATAACAGTCCAGGCTATGTTTTAATGGCACATTTCTGTGATTGAACCCTGAGCGGCATGCTAATATAATCAGTAAACAACTGATTTCCGACTGAAAAGTGATTAATTGGCAGAACTGCAACAACAACAAATAACTTGAAATTTATCCCAAAATTGATGTGAAAATCTAGATCAAGATCGCTGCTTAATCTCTATGCTTTGGTGGTAATGCTAATCAATAGTATATGAAGAATTTCCGATTTCCTTTTTTCCTGACAGTTTATTCTATGAACACATGAAAAATATGCAGGAACTGGGTCTAAAACAGTCCCTAGAACAGACAGCAGCCTATCAAATGGAAGTATCATGAAAATGCCGCTTATAACTCTCACTCTCTTCACTCTGTTCATTGCTTCATATATATCTAGTATCGCCTTATATTAAGCATTTTATTAGAAGTGGGAGCTTCTTTACCTACTAACAGGTAGCAGCTACTCCCACTTACTGTTGGTCAGACTTCAGAGTTTGTATCCCTGCTTAATGGAAATTATAGAGTCCTTTGCTAAATTAGTAGATTTTCCCTTGTTGTTTGGCTGCTGATTGCTGTATTGGCTGTAACTTGATTGTTGAAAATTTTCAATGAATCCTTGTGGCAAAAAGTCATATAGAAACAATGACCAAAGTGGATGGAGAAGGCACTGCTGTTTCAAAATCCAAGGACATCAACGTTACATATCCTCGTAGTCTTTTATATCTTGAATTTAATAGTATTGAAAACGAATGTCATCCTTAATTATTAAGATGGCATTTGTCTCCAAAAGTTTGTAGAAGATGACTATCAAGAACGATTTTTTTCTCATCTCTAAAATTTTTAAAATTAAATTTGCAATCGAGAATGATTTTTTTCATCTATAAAATTTTTAAAATTAATTTTTCATTTTTGAAAATAATTATTAATAATCTTCTATTTTTCTAAATTTTGTTGCGTAATATACAACATAAATAACCTCGAATAAGGTAACGACCATTGAAAGTAGACGAATTTAGGAACATCGATCGCAGTCCATGTCGGTTGACATTCAAATTCCCAACGGTCGGTTGATAGACCAATTTTGAAGAAACCAAAGTCAATTAACAGCTACTATTTCTTTACGCATTTACACCAAATCAGAACCAGAAAATTCATTATCTCCAAATGGAAGGCGAAACCAGGCATCAGCCAAAAAAAAAAAAATGCAGGAACTTCATGTTTTTGGCTTTTTGCCCTTTGCAGACTGAGAACATTACAAACTAATGGTAATTTTGCAAAATTTAAATCTCTGACCCGAGTGAACATGAGCACATCACTACCCACTTTTCTTTTTCTTTATTCCTTATTCTTCAAAGGAACCCTTTTTCTTTGAATGCGTATCTTGGAAAGAAATGTCTACGATATATACCTTTATACGATTGATTGGGGAATTCAGGAACTTTGTAACTTCCACGTGCTTTCATCAGACACTTTTCAAGATTATTCTCACCGTACCCTTGCATTTAAAAAAATAGTAGGTATAATAAAAGTCTTTGAGCGTTTAACCCAAATAAAGCGTCAGGATTTGGTTTCTGATACATTATAATATGGATTTTTTATTGGAGTGCAACTCACAATCTGAACAAAATGGAGGGAGAAAGACACCTGCGCCTGACTTTATTAACAACTCATTTTGTAAATGTAATGTTGCAAAGTTGGAGTTGTTTACCAAAGAATCTGTTACGAAGTAGGAAAATTTGGTGAACAACATAAAGCGCAGCAGCAGCCTCCCATTTTTTTGTAACATTTCGATCCCCTTTTATAAACCACACCCCCCCTTGTGTTGTGCCATTGCCTCGACCTTTCTTCAAGTTGTCACGATCGCAAATCCTACAACCAGCAAAAATGGCAGCTAGAAGCATGAAGAGAACAGTACTTGCAGCTGTTTTTATTGTTGCGGCCACTTTATGTACCGGAGCTGTGGCACAATCAAGTTCAAGTTGCACCAATGTGCTCATCAGCATGTCCCCATGCCTGGATTATATACAAGGAAACTCATCGAAACCACCTTCTTCGTGCTGCTCTCAGCTTGCCAATGTCGTGAGATCACAACCTCGGCGCCTTTGCCAAGTCCTCAACGGTGGTGCTTCATCACTTGGTGTCAGTGTTAACCAGACTCAGGCAATGGCTCTCCCAACAGCTTGCAATGTTAAGACTCCCCCTGCTAGCCAGTGCAATAGTAAGCAAACTATAACATTAATTTAGGCTATTTGTTATTCAAACTTCAGAATTCCGGATTGATTGATTTCATGCTTATCCACAGCTTCTTCTCCCTCTGGCTCTCCATCAGGAACATCAACTCCTCCTTCATCAGGTACCAACTTACAAGAACCAATTAATGAGAGTTTTTAACTCGATAACATACAGAACACTTGCATCAATTAGAGTAATATATGCTCATGTTGTTTTTATGCTTTCAGGTGGTGGTTCTAAGACTGTTCCGACGACGGACAATGCCGCATCCGGTGGGAACTCTTCCACTAAGCTGTCGTTGACGCTGCTTTTCTTCTTGATCTTTATCACGGCGCAAGCTTCATCAAGCTCTATCGCCATCTAAGCAAATTTTGCCAGGATTGCAGTTTTTTCTTTGTTGGTTTTCAATCTGTTATCAAATTATTCGGATGAATACTTATTTTGAGATTGAATTGGTTATTTGGTTTTCTTCAGATTTTCAATAAAAGTCATGTTTTACATTTTTCATAAATAAATTATCACTTTGTCCAATAATTCCAGACTGGAGTCAATCATTATATCAATTAATGTCAAATCCACTTATTAAGCAAAAACTTATGGTTTAAGACAAATTGATAAGCTTCAAGAAAAACCACCGCCAGTCATAATCATCAAGAAAATAAAAAAGGAAAGAAGGATTATCTCCCAAAAAAAAAAATGTGGGTTTGATCCGGGATTTGGGCTGGAAGCAAACATGAACCCAAAGCCTATATCAGAACGCTATGAAAACGACAAGACGAAAGGGGGTTAAGCGAAAATGAACTTTTCAAAGGCGTGTTGATCAAAAGCATCACTTTGGTCAATATCACAATTCAAACACCATCAACAAATATATTTAATCATTGTGGGGGCGAGCCAGAGCCGATAAAATAAAACCAAGCACGTTGGAGTCGAGACTTAAACCCTAAGCGTAAACTCAATTGATGATCTCAGACACTAACCGAATCTTGAATTGTTGACATAGGCACTTCGCTAGTAGTATTAATTGATAGAAAGAGTTTTGTACTCATTGGTAAATTTGTACAATGATCTATAGTTACCTATGCGATCTAATAAATTCAATTTTGAGTATAATATTTTAAATTTAATTTAAATTATTATTTAATTAATAAAATATATAAATATTATTATAAATAATTTAATATATTTTAAATAATAAAATCGATTAATTTTTAAGACTCAACTAATCATGCGATTTTAGATTTTAAATTAATTATTTTTTTATTATTTAAGTTTGATACGACCGAACTTATAAAAGTCTTAATTGTTAGCATAATTTTAACAGTTTAGATCAAATAGCAAATCTAATGATATTGTTTGATTTTGCTGTAAATTAGCTTCAAGAATATCCAAGTATTGTACTTCCACTAATTTATTTTTAGATAATTATCCCATTAATTAATAATGAAAAAAATTTTACGTGAATTAACGTATGTTCGATAAAATATATTTAAAAAATTAATAATAAATAAATAAAATATATATCACTCGTTAATATATAAAATAATTATCATTTATTTTAAATATTTTATTATCTCATATTAAGATCAAACCTTATCTTATCCTCTTTTTCCGTGCATGTTTTTCAGTAAATTCAAACCCAATTTACTAACCCTTTTCTTTTTTAATGATCAAATGTATGTTTTGCTCATATTTGGTGTGTATTTGCATGTACCGGAAATGTGTATATATATAAATATATATTTTTTTTTCCTCGCAATGAGTATTAATGTATTATGCTTAAAGTATCATGTGTATGTTCTGCCCCATCGTATATCTCTGGTTGTATCAAAAAACCTAAAAGAACAAACTTTTTTTTTTGGTTGAGGAAACCATTTTCATTTTTTTTTTCCTTTTTAAGAAAAAAACCAAAAAAGAAGTCTTCGTAACGCTCAGCTAATCAAAGCACAAAATAAAATAATATAAAAGTAAGATTAGTAAAAATAAATAAATAAATAAATAAAAATAAAAATAAAAATAAAGAAAGAAATCGTTGTCTTTGTAACTCAGCGTTTCCTTAGCTTAGCTGTGTTGAAAGTCTATCTCGGTTTCTCTCTCTGTATCGCTTTCTTCTGCGTCGCATATCGTCTCTGTTTTTCTCAGGCAAATTGTACGCTACCCTCTCGCTTCCTCTCTTCTCGACCTTTCCTCACTCTTTCTAAACAACGGGCTCAAATCTGGTTCGTCATCGCGGGGTCTTGGCTTTCAGGTAAAAGCATCTTCTCTTTGTTCATTTCGGAGGCTTTAGAATTAGAGCTTTTTTTTTTTCTTTCTTTTTATATATATTTACTTGTCCATTTTTAACCCATATTTGTTGGCAACTCCTTAGATTTTGGATTTTATTTGAGATTATTGACTGCCCTTTCTCTTTGATGATGAATTAGAAGGGGCTTACATGTGAAAGCGAAGGAACGTTGGTTGTAGTCCTCTTTTATGAGAAACTTTCTTTTTCCTCATATGCTAAAAATTTAGGGTTTTGTTCTCAATTTTACGAGTTTCTTTGTTTGTGTGATGCTGAAATTCAGTCGATTCGGGGCAGTGAAATATGTTCTGTTGCCACGTTTGTTTGTAAATGTGCTAATTCTTGTCTTGTCATTTGTAGAAATTTCAAATTTGTGTCTATTGCACTATAAAGTCAGGATATTGGTGTGGATGTTTTAATGTTGGAAATGATTGCCCCTTTCTTCTTTGAAATCGCTTGTGCTTTTAGATAAAATTTGATATTGAACAACGTAGAATACTAGATCGTTACACTTTTAGTATGTATAAATATGTTAGTCTTAGACCTTCTCTTAGAGGTTTATTGCAATATCATTTCTGATCTTATGTGATAGGTATAAATTTGAGCAAAATTTCATGGCATATTATTGACTTGTTTGTGGAGTTTAGTCATTTGTCTGATAAGTCTGCCTGAGGTGAAAAGAAAAGATTGTTTGGCAGTCATTACAGTCTTAGGTTCTGAGCTATGGTAATTTATCTGCATGTTTGTGTAGATAAGTATTAATAGATGCATTATAAGGATAGGTATCAGTTTCACCTTTTTTTCCTTTCCTTTTGTTGGAGTCTCTCTCAGAGTTTTCTCAAATTATTTGCTTTCATGAGTGCTCTGAAAATGAGTTGAAGGACAAAAACTTTACAGTAACCTGCAATGTTTGTGTTTTAGAATGGTGGACCTTTGAGTTAAGTTCTTACTCACGAACGATTGTTTGGAAAGAGTTTTAACTGTAAAAAATTGGATCAAGCTGGAAAACTGAAATCCTTAGACATGATATCATAGCTGGGCTTCAAACTTGAGATTTATAAATCTAAGTACCCAAATGGTGAATATATGAAGTTATTACCCATATCCTTACTACTTGCTTAGAAGTTCGGAAGCAAAACAGGTGTTAAATCAAATTTTATGTTTGAGAATACTCATTGTCTATACTTGAACCATTCCAAAGGGTTGTTTTCTTCCCCTTCCACCCCGCTTACTTTGTTTGTGTTCGGGACCATCTCTCCATCACTTTGCCAAGAAAAATATCTTTTCTTTCTAGGAGAATTTAATATATTAGAAACCAAAACAAAATTGTGCACCTTATTTGGTCATTGTGTAAAGTGCATCACTAAGTGATTATTTTCCTTGAAGATACTAGGCTGGAAGCCTTACAATTTTTATTAACTGTTAGATGGCACATATTCGGGAGACTTTTTGTTGTTTCTTCTGGAGCTATTTATTCTTGAATCGGAATGTTGTGTGCCATGTAATGACTTTTAATATGAAGCTTCTTTTTCTTCATAAAGTAACTTCTATAATGCTATCTTACGGTTTTTGCTGAAGATCGTATGTTTTTGTTTGAAGGAAACAGCATGATGATTGGAATGTCTTATGTTTTGTATCTATCTGTTTCTCATTTGCACACAAGTTGCAAATACCAGTCTCAAGCCTGAAAAATGAAGTCCTAAAAGTTAAGTTTTATGCTATTTTATCATATTAGCAAGTAGATTATGCGCAGATGATTTCCATTAAGGTTCATTTGTCTTGTTGGGTTTATCAGCTGTTTTTCCTTCATGTCTTAAACCATGAAGTGGTTTTTTTTTTTTTTTTGCTGCTTTAGGCACTTGAAAATTGTTAATGATTTGATTTCTTGCTTGAAACTGTTGGTACAAACAATTTCCCAATGAGCTATCTCTAGATATGCCGTTTCATGTCCCATTGATCATTAGTTTTCATTGCCATAATGCAAAAATGAAACGCTGCTAGTTATTTTATTTAACATAAGGATAGTACTTCAATTTTAATTTTTTGGTTCATGAGCAATATTGTTTAGACATATGGATTACATTTGTTCTTGTTTGCTTTGGCACGGGAAAAGAAATTTTATTGTGAAAGCATGACTTCATACTTGAGCAAACAAAAACTTTATTGGAAAGAAAATACTACTACTTTCACTCCAAAGAAGGTGATAAGTTGCCCATGCTTTGTTAGTGAAACTTTTCTTTCATAGGTATTTCAATAGGATTTGGGTGTCCTTTGGAGTATCTTTCTTAGTTAAAGGAAAAATTTAGTTTTGATGTTATAGTTGCACTTTCTTTTTGTTTCACCTTCAAAATATGGCATGATTGCTACTTTTTTTCCCGATGTTGGTGGTGCCTAACTGTGTGATTTTCAATGATGCTGGTCCCTCCCCCCCTCCCCCACCAAAAAAAAAAAAAAATGCTAATTGTGCTGCAAATGCTGCTGACCATATATATAGTGATTCTGTGTTTATCAAAATCCAATTAGACTTTAATTAATATATTACTTCTGTAATTCAAAATTATTGATTTGTTTCTTACATAAAAGTTCCAAATTTGCTCTTTCAGATTGCATATTCCATTGCTGTGATTGACGTAACAAAAATTTGTTAGTGAAGAATCATTGGAATCAATGAAACCTTGATTAGTATGTCTGGATTAATTGAAGGTCTTCCAGATGCTGTTGCCCTTAGGTGCCTAGCACGGGTTCCTTTCTACCTGTATCCTAAGTTGGAGCTTGTTTCTCATTCCTGGAGAGCTGCCATTCGCAGCCCTGAGCTGTTTAAAGCTCGACAAGAGATTGGCTCAGCAGAAGAACTTCTTTGCGTGTGTGCCTCTGATCCCGAGAATTTGTGGCAGATGTATGATCCTATCCGCGACCTTTGGATAACTCTTCCTGTCCTTCCCTCGAAAGTCAGGCACCTTGCCCACTTTGGTGTGGTCTCAACTGGTGGAAAGCTGTTTGTGCTTGGTGGTGGGAGTGATGATGTCGACCCATCCACTGGTGATCAAGATGGGAGTTTTGCGACTGATGAAGTCTGGTCATATGACCCTATAATGCGCCAGTGGGCTCAACGTGCATCTATGATCTTACCTCGTGCCATGTTTGCATGCTGCGTATTGAAGGGAAAGATCATAGTTGCCGGAGGTTTCACCAGCTGCAGAAAATCTATATCTCAAGCAGAATTGTATGATCCCGAGAAGGATGTTTGGATTCCAATGCCTGATCTCGACCGCACTCATAATTCAGCATGCATGGGGTTAGTTATGGGAGGAACGGTGCATGTCTTGCACAAGGGGTTATCAACAGTGCAAGTGTTGAACAATGTGGCGTCTGGGTGGACAGCCGAGGATTGTGGTTGGCTTCAGGGTCCAATGGCAGTTGTACAGGGAGCCCTGTACGTGATGAGCCATGGACTTATATTCAAGCAGGAAAAAGAAGTGAGAAAAGTGGTGATTTCTGCTTCTGACTTTCGAAGGAGAATCGGGTTTGCAATGACAGGACTAAGAGATGAAATTTTCGTGATCGGAGGGGTTATTGGTCCTGATCGATTTAATTGGGATATCAAACCAATGTCCGATGTTGATATCCTGACGGTTGGGGGTGATAGACCTACATGGCGTCAGGCCGCTCCGATGTCAAAGTGCCGAGGAACAATTTTTGGTTGTACGCAACTAAGAATTTAGGCCCAATTTTTTTTTTTTAATTGTTCATTGTTGTCATTGTGAAAAGTGTACTCTTTTGAAGTTGAATTCCCATAAAATGATTTTTTTTTTTTCTTTTGGGTGGGGGTGGAGGGTTGTTAAATTTGCTATCTTTGGTCTTGTTTTTCTCATTTTGAGTTTTAAGCCACATTGAAGGCTATGCTCATGCATCAAATGTAGCTTTCTTCTTTAACCCACAATTTGCTGTCAAAACTTTCTAACCCAAAAGACGATTTCTTAATGCTACACTTTCTTCTATAACTGTTAAATTCATGAATATACTATGATTTTAACTCGCACTGCATGCTACATAAATTTATATGACTAAAAAAAACCAACCTTAAATCTGTGGTAGTTACTGTTAAGATTTTTCTGTAAGTCCATAAAAGGATGCTCCTAAGGCCCTAACCCTAAGAAGATGGGTTAAGAACTTAAAAGCCCAATGACTTGAAAAGCCACGGGAAGAAAGCTTAAACCATTAGTCTGGCTGGCGTTAACTAAAACTAAAGCCCTAGAAAACGAGAAACCGTGCTTCTTTTCAGTTTCCATGGAAGGTGTAAGCATGGAGGATCCTCGGGTCGAAGAGTGTGAACACTACAACCACAAAACAGAGGAAGATGCTCAAATGGAAGAAGGTGAACAAAACAACAAAGACATGGAGGTTGCACCCGCCCTTATTTCCGTCCACCCGGCCCAGAACTCAGTTGCAGTCGCTGTCGGCTCGGACCTTCGTGTCTTCAATCTCCTGTAAGCTCTTATCTTCCCTTCTTATTCTCCTCCTGCTTTCATGTTTAACTAAATTTTGCTTGCTCAAATTCAATATTATTAAAAAAAATGGGCTTTGACAGAGAAGGTTGTGCTGTGACTTTGGTGGATGAGTCCGGCGGGGCTTCTCATAATGATTCAATACGAGGTATTAAATATGGAGCAAAAGGAAAGCTCTTTGTATCTGCCGGAGATGACAAGCTTGTCAAGGTTTGGTCTACCGAGTCTTGGCGCTGCATTTCTACTGTGTAAGTTCTTAAATACCCAACTGGCCTTCTTTTTTTTTTTTTTTTCACACTCTCGTGTTTTAGTTCCTGTTTTATTTGGGGAAAATTTTACTTCATTTTAGATGCGTTTTGAATATGATGTATGACAGGTGTTCTGAGAAGAGAGTGAGTGCAGTTGCTGTAAGCAATGATGGTCTGCATGTTTGTTTTGCTGACAAATTTGGAGTGGTTTGGGTTGTGGATCTCCCAGGCGTTGATGGAACTGAAGCTCCTCTTAACAAGAAGGCAGTGCCATTGCTTGCTCATTATTGTAGTATCATCACTAGCCTGGTAATTAATTAGCTACTTTGGGTCCTTTTTTATATGCAATCTTATTCTCGATATTCACCGTTTTTCCACTCTCAAGAAGGATTCTTTCCCCTTTAATCTGCACATTATGTTGTTGCCTGCTTGGTTCACTTGTTAGTTACCGAATTGTTAATGTGACTTATTTACAGGAGTTTTCACCTGATGGGCGTTTCATTGTCAGCGCTGACAGAGATTTTAAAATTCGTGTAAACCACCATGTCCTATTTTTCTAGTTTCTATAGCCATGATAGTTGATCGCTTGATATAGCACCAATATTACATGTTACTTTTTTACTTTTCTATTGGCAGGTTACAGTGTTTCCTAAGAAGCCATTAGATGGAGCTCATGAGATCCAAAGCTTTTGTCTTGGCCATACAGAGTGAGTTTTTATGATTACATGTTTCCTTGCATTGCTTTGTTATTGTACATATGAAAGAATGCTATATACTATTACTTGGTTTAAAACGCTATCTTTGAAGAAAAAATTTGTGCTGAATTAAGGGGCAGTGGTGTATTTGAACTTGCTTGATCCCTTGTCAAGGACCCCAGTAGGTTGATTTTCTATCTGTTCAAAGCACTCTTTTTAGGAACCAGAGTTTACATAAATCTCCATTTCTTTATCTGAGAATATATAGATCTCTATTTCTATAATTGAAGATAGGTGCTCATTAAAATTAAATGTGTGTACAGGTTCGTTTCCTGCCTTGCCTTCATTTGCACTCCAGATTGCTTGCAGGGCATTCTTGTGTCTGGAGGTGGTGATTCAACTGTGAGTGTTATTAAGTTTCGGTTTGATTAATCTGCAAAGTTGTTTTTGTCTTCTTTAAGTTTTCAAGTTGCAAATTTCAGCAAACAATCAACTAGTATTCTTCTTCAGGTTCGCATTTGGGATATTATATCTGGATCCCTCCTTGATACTTGTGAAGTTGGTGCAAAGGTATCTCTCGTTATGAAAATTTATGGATTACTTCTCTCTCTTCTCTCTCTCTCTCAAAAAAAAAAATGTTAATGCATTAAATGACTGCTTTTTCCATTTCCCAAACGTACAACATAGAGCATGATATAGTATTACAGTTTTGGGTTGCCATTCATTAGGAGGAAAGACCATTGGTATTTTGAAAACTCAAGGGACCACTTGCTTTTACTTTTGCTTCTTTACTGAAGGCAGGACAGTTAGAATCTGATGCAAGTGAAGGAAACAATTCAACTGTTACAGATATATGCACAATTCCGGATTGTACCCTTGTTGCAGTAGCCATTCAAAGGTCAGATTCTGATTATTCTATACTCTTGTTTTTCTTTTCCTTCAATGGTTCCCGTGTTTGGTTTATTATCATAACTGTCGATTTTTGCTATGTAGTCTGCGAGGAATAATGTTGCTGAGTTGCGATCTGCTTTCTCGGACTCTTTCTGTTGTCAAGGTAGAGACTACAACTTTAAAACAATATAAACACATAACGGATTGTTTAGCTTGCTTGCCTGGAGACTGGTTTCGTTACCTTCGGTTGACATCATTATAACCATGCATTTTGCATATCCAGCTTAGTCTTTTGCTGTCAAGCCTTTTGTGCAACCTAAGCGTGCATAATATCTGTCTGGCATCAATAATATGATATGATATTGTTTCAATTAACCGAACTTTCTGGTTTAATCAGAAGAGGCTGAATGCAGTTGTATGCTTAAAGCTTAACGAAATGCATGGCTAACTACTATTTCCTGTACAACTTCTGATTTTGACAGGTGGTCTCGATTGTCGGGGAGAATTTCATTCCTACTAGCCTTGCATGTAGTATTTCTGGAGGATTGTTGTGGATGGTAACAGGTGCCTCCAAGTTGCAAGGTTCCAACCTTTCGCCTTTGTCCCGAGTAAAAATCATCTCTGGTTTCAAGAAAAGCAGTGCTCCGGACTCTTTGGAGCAGGAACCAGTGGTTTTGGCGGATGATGAAATACCTGGTGGTGCAAAACTGATTGAGAAGTTGCAGGGAAGTATTTCAATTGATGAAAAGGTGTTTTTGGCAGCTGCGGATGCTGTGAAAACAGCAATGAGCAATTTGTTAACTAAGAAGCAATACTCTATTGAGAAACGAGAGTTTAGAAAGCGAACAAGAAATGATAAGAAAAGCAAGCAGTGAATCGAATTTTTGCGGCTTTTTTTTTTCTAGTAATAATTTATTTATTTTTTTTTTAGCGTATAACGATAAAGTATTTGTAACATTAGTTCTACATTTTATTTAATCATAAAGACAAAACTCGAATTTAATTTTGGACATGAATTAAAATAGTTCAACTAAAAATTTTAAAAAGAAATTGAGTTGCTCATTACGTGTCTTTTAGGTCATCTTATTACTTTCAAGCCATACATGTAACATTGATCTATGCTGCGTTTTGTTTAGACCTATCTATGGATCAATCTATGTTACATTTAATATAGATTTATCTAATGATTAGGTTATTCATTTGGTTTAGTCCGTTAGGGTCAAAGCTTTAAGCATAAGTTTTTTTAATTCAGCTTGGTTGATTTGAATTATTATTTAATAATAAAAAATATTTTTATTTAAATTTAATTATAAAATAATATTAATATAAAATTATTTTTTAATTTTTTATTAATTTATGTATAATTATTTAGATTTTTAAGTAAAGTTGTGCTATATTAAAAAATGAAAAAAAAAAAATTAGATTGTAGCCAAACTCATATGTAAACCTTTGGTGTTGTAGGTGGGAAACTTCATTTTCTTCATTTGTCCAATTTTTTTTTTTTTTTTAAAAAAAAACATAAGTGGAACATTATAACACAACCGTATGGCTAAAACCTTCAATTTTGGGTAATAATCACCAATGAAATTCGAATCAAAATTAAGATTTTAAAATTGTCTTCGGATTATGGACGAAAGAACAACAAGCCAGTCAAATTGAAAAGGGCCCCAGCTCGTGCCAACTCCATTATTGACAATGAACAATCGAAGCTTGGTGGTTGGATTTGCCCATGTGGCCCAGTTAATGTGCAAATTATATGACATCTCTCCCCATCTGCTGAAATTGAAATCATTGTTTGAAAACTTTCATTTGCTTTTAGCTTGAGACTGAGAGGCCATTGTCAGGGTGGGGATATAGGGATATCATCTGACAATGAAACTACACACTGAAGAACATGGTTTTCAACTGGTCCCTTCATACTCTCCTTCCTATAGCGCATCGCCAAGTGGCACCACCGACAAGTAGAATTGTGCCACCCAAGTCTTTAGATAATTGGGTTTGAATTGAAAGAGACGGCCCTAGTCCTGGTCCTGGGCCTGGGCCTGGGCCTGTGTCTGTCAAAGAAATTCCGGGAGTAGATAAGGCTAAAATGAATATATATATAATATATATGTGTATGTGTGTGTGTGTGTATATATGAATTGAAAGAGACGGGCCTGTGCCTGTTCCTGTCAAAGAAATTCATGGAGTAGATAAGGCTGAAATGGTTATACATATGCGTTTTCATGGTGAAACGAACCATTCAATGAAAGACACTTTTTCGAGTACTCTTGGAAGAAAAGCACCAACCTCCATTTGTAACTTTCTAATCATCAAAAGAAACCAAACAAGACAAGAAAGAGAAAAAAAGTGAAGGATAACGTTTTGTGCCATATATTTTATCATCATTCTTTGGATAATATTTTTTATTTTGAAGTTTTTATGATTGAAGAAAATTTTTGGAAACTTAAAGGGGTATTATAAATATCAATGTTCATCATACAATTGTCTGAATGTGAGATGAATTAATGCCCTTAAAGGGACATGGGTGGCCTAATTTTATGAGATCTTTTAAGAATATTTATAAATATATGTTTGTATGTATGTATGCATAAAGGTTAACAATGTTAGCAATCCTTTTTAACCATCAAACTAAATAGGTATGTTGGTTAAATAGGCGAACATAATTTTGGGATAATGGCAAGGAATGTAGCTAGGCTTGAAATTAAGGATCAAAGAGCATTAACATAATTGAATTCCTAATGATCCAAGACATTGTTGAGCTAGATTATAAAAAATTCAAAAATGAAGATATTTTAGCTTAGTTATCAGCATTTCGACTTGAATATAAAGAAGAGCTTATATATTTGACGCACTGATAAATTTATATTTAAAAAAAAAAAAAACTTTAACTGATCGTGTATAAATTTATTGGTGTATCAAATATTTTTGGCTAATAGTTAGTAATTATAGTAATAATTTATATTTTTTTTAAAAAAACTTTAATTGACTGTATATATATTTATTGGTGTATCAAATATTTTTAGTTAGTGGTTGGTAATTATAGTAATAACATGGTTTATTAATGAGCACCTAAAGACCAAGGAGCTTTGATTGGGCAAAATGACTTAGAAACTTACTAATTTTTTTAATGTATAAATATGAGTTTTAAAAAATATACAATCAATTGCAAAAATAAAATACAGTTACGCTTATCTTAGTTTTCAAACAATTTTATCTTATCTTTCAACACTTTATCTTTATGTTTTATCTGAAACTTAGTTTAAAATAAAATAATTATTTATAAATATTTCATAATCAATTATAGACCAAGTATAGTAAGATGAATAGTCTTAAGAAAATTTCAAGTTAAAAATTTCACACACTATCTAATACTACTATATATAGACTATCGTGCATGCATTCGTTGGATGACATCCCTATCTTACAGCCCATACAAAAATGGGCCCCAAAGGTTAGAGTCAGCCCCTAAGTAGGGCCTAATCTGGTCCCACTTTCCATTAAGTTTTTCTTGATTGCGTGGCGTCGCTAACGAAAATTATAAAGGACCCTGTTATAATGTTCCTAATAACTTTACTTTCAAAGGGGGCCCACTGCCTTCACTAGTGGGGCCCTTTATTTTCTTGGATGGTGGTTTGATGAAAACTGTGGGGCCTAACTTTGTCCTGTTTCTGTGCATGTCATGTTTTTTGCTTTTGGTTTTAGATTTGGGTGTTTTTGGTGGCATTAAGTCGGCGAAGGCCGAAAGAAAAGAATTCGTTAACGCTTTGCCATTTGTCAACCATTAACCCTGCGTTAAAATAATAGACGACTATAAATATTATAATATTACCCAGCTAAGCTTTTGATGATCTGGTGTACTTGTTAAACTAGAGCAGTCTCAATTAATTAACTAAGCATATGAACAACAACAATAATGATAATAATTAACTAAGCACAAGATAGAAACAGAAGACTGGTAGGATTTTGCTTCTATGAGTTACTTAATTATCTGGATAAATAACTTTAAGTTTAATATTAATAGCTTTAAATGGCAATCAATCAGCTTCCGTTCCCTGCCCAATTATTGGTTTTTTGAATGAAGGAAGGCTATATGTTCTCGTCTCATTCCAGGCCTAGGCCTTGAAGTTGAAGTTGAAGGCGCTGTAGAAACAAACGGGAATCCCTATAACGCTATCTCTTCTGGTATTCAATTACTGAATTTAGTAGAATTGTGTTCCAATCCTTACCCAAAGGCCTAAACTTTCTTTGGCTGGCGGAGGGATTTAATCAATGAAGCACTAGGATTTAAGAAGATTGATTATCGGCTAAGGCATAAGCATAAGCGTAGGCAAGAATATAATTAAAGACAAGTTTCTCTCCCTTCTATCGAACCTTTCTTCTTGGACCCATCAAATGAATGCTTTGAAGACAAAAGTCACATGAATGAACTTTAAAACTCATACTTCATTAAACAAAGAGCAGTTTGAGGTCCCATTTTCTGTCCCTCTGCACCAAGTTCTTACATCTTAAGCTTTAAGTTAACACTGTTTGTTTTTGCTTTATAAATTAAGCAAAATTTCGCTGCAAATAATGAAGTGTATCATCGATTCAATTCATAGCAAACGTCAGCAAATTTTTTTGACTTGTTTCATTTCATCCATGAAAAATAACCGTGGACTTGGCTCTGACACGGTAATTTTTTGCAAGTAATTTTGCGTTGGCATGAATTTGATTGAAAGTACCCCCCCCCAAAAAAAGGGGGTTTGTACGTAAGTAAAGCTATTTACAGGTCAGCTGCAGCATCTTGGTGATTCCCTTCGAGTGCATGCATTAATTTCTGAATTCGAAAACCTTGCTGAATTACAGTGAAAGATTGACAACTGAACAAGAAGGTCGGGACAAAATACCATTGAAGTCTGGGCTTCAAGACTCAATCCACGAAAAGGAGAAAAATTAATACAGTTTTCATATAAAAAAGGGGGAAAATTGTGGCTGGACTTTTTCAGGCTTTTACCTTGAAAAAAAAAAAAAAAAGCCACTAACTTTCATGCATCGTTGCGTACGCCTCTCCTTCTCTTTCTTCTGGAGACTCACGCAACAACAAAACTCTACCTCTTTTAAGCTAAAGCTTTTTTCTTTTCTTCCCTCTTAACTTTTCTCTCCCTTTCGCAAATTCGCGGCCATTTTGCAGGGCCTGAATGAACTGAATAAAGAAGAGGTTGGCAGAGTTAAATCGATGTCAAGAAAGAGAGCCCACTAAGTGAAAGTAAAAAGTTCAGAACATCAGCGAGAGAGAGAGAGAAAGAGTAGTGAATGCTTATCTTTCTATATATATATATATATAAAAATATTTCATTTACTTGGTGATGGTTTTCATTTCATAGGGAATAGCAAACGTTTAGACTCCATATTAGATAGAGACAGTTCTTTTGCAGTAAAAAAAAAATGGCAGAGCAGTTGTTCGTGCCCTGCTCTTGACCATGTGCTGTGCACGCGGGGTATTATGATGGGTAGGATCGATTCTTGTCCTTGTTGAAGCAGTTGATCGTAGGAACTGAGACAAAAGACAAGAGAAATAGGGAAACTAAAGGTTTTTTTTTTTGGTTTACTGTTCTATCATGGAGGCTACAGAGAGTTAGGGAGCCTTTCAATTCCCCAGACTATGCGTTTTTGTTTATTGAAAAAAAAAAAAAAACTTGCTTGGGTTTGTGTGTAAGGTTTGAGATGGATTTGCAGTAAAGTTCAGCAGAGAAAACGACGACTCTTTTTTCCTTTTTCTAAAAAAAAATTTCCTACTTTTGAACGTGTAATGGTAGATTTTTTTTAAACTAGCGCCAAGCAACAATTGATGGTGGTGTGACGTAATCATTTTCAGGTGAGTTCATAGCTTTTCCTGGCTTTCCATCTCTCTCAGTTTCATGTTCCATGTGCTTTATTGATCTGATTCTCTCCATTGTTCTTGGTTTTGCGGTTGCTTTGAATTTCAATTTTTTTTTTTTTTGGAGGGGCTGAAGCTGATATATACAACATCTGATACGAGGTAGTTTAGTTATGCTGAGGAATAGGTCCAGAGCAGTGACCAGCAAGCAAGCTTTAATGGCTGATCAGAGCTCTTCTCAGTCATCCCCTGCCCAGAATTACACTAACCCAGTCCCATCTTTCTTTGGTTCTTCAAGATTTAAAGCTTTCACTACAAAACCTCTCACCGAAACTAAAGCTCTCAAGAGTCCTACTTCAATCCTTGATAATAAACAATTCTTTCCTTTTATTAACCCCTGTGGTTATGATCTAAACCTGCCAAAATCCCCAAAAGTTTTCTCACCGATTGCCAAACAGCATTCACCTGAAAACTTGGAATCTAAAGGCATTGGTCTTGCCATAGTCGATAAACTCAACGATAACTCAATTGAGGATAAGAGTTCTAGCGAGATAATAAGTAACAAAAAAGTTCTGTTTGGGACCAAGCTCCGGGTTCAAATTCCTCTAATCCCACCTTCTTTAGTTTCCCCAACGAGTACTTCTCCAGAATCTCCAGCTGATTTCGGAATCAAGACCAGGAATTCGCATCTATCGACGGCGTTTGGCTCCCCCAAATCGGGTGTTCCTATGACTATGAAGGATTCTCCTGGGGTCTTCACTGGATGTCTTCCCGTTAGGGAAATGGAGCTGTCTGAGGATTATACATGCGTGATATCCCACGGGCCTAATCCCAAAACCACCCATATTTTTTATGACTGCGTCGTGGAGAGCTGCTGCACTGTATTATCAAATAAGCTCAAGTCAGCACCTGAGACTGAGAGTTTCCTCAGCTTTTGTCACACATGCAAGAAGAATCTTGAACAGAAAATTGACATTTACATTTACAGGTTCGCCATCCTTTTTTTTTTTTTTTTCTCTTTTAATCTTGATTAAACTAGATTCTCTATTAAGTTTAAAAATGCATAATAATCTGATCATTGTTTTACTCTGTTTTAATGCTAGAGGTGAGAAGGCCTTTTGCAGTCAAGAGTGCCGCTATCAGGAAATGCTCCTCGATGGAGAGGAGAACTAACGATTTCATCACTGCTTGCTTGCTTGAAGAAGATTATTTTCAATTCCAAATATGATTGATTTCCATAAAACCAAACATTTTCCCAGTTCTTGCTTACTTTCTAAAGTTTAATTTTCTTTCTTCTTCCTTTTCTTAACGCTCTCCCCCTGCAGATAGAGATAAAAGGGAGGGTGAGATAATGTAGACTCATTAAATTGATTTTGTTTTTGAGTGATTTTTTATGTGATGATGCATGATTGAAAAACTTTTCTTTTTAATAAATATATATATATATATATATATATGTACTAACATTTTCATAATTTAAACAGGGGAGACTAATTCTTTCATTGATGAAGATTCTAGTACCATAGTTTTTTCTTTATCACTCTCTGGTGATCATATTATATCACACCATATCAATCTTTATCTATTTTGGTTGAGAAAGAAACATATTAAGGAGATATTATTGCATGGAAGTATAATATGTGAAGACTTGATTTTCAATAAGAAATGGATCCAAAGCTGTATGTCACTTTTCATTATCAAT
>JBBYHL010000005.1:476513-520980 GCA_038381835.1 Adansonia madagascariensis
AAACATTTTAAAACTGTACACAGCAAAAGAATTATAGCAGCATGCACCCTAAAACTTGCCATAGCTAATAGCATTTTTCCCAGCTCGAAAATGTTAATTCTTTCCGTAATTTACATCATAAAAAATTCTATACTGTTTTTCTTTTTGGGATAAGTAAAAAAAAAAAAAAATCTACAGAGATCTTAATGGATGAACATGAGTCAGTCAGAGTCAACCTACAGAAGTCTAGCACCTTCATTAGTTGCTGCCATCAGAAAAAAGGCCCCTTGGACCTCAAAAAATTAAAAGAGAGAGAGAGAGAGAGATTAGCTACCTTGGTTAGACAGAACTATCACCATAATTACCGAAATGAGTCAGAATTACAGTGCACCTGAGAACTTTGATACGCTTTTGTTATTCATCTGAGCCAATATTAGTAACTAAATTACCTTCAGGGAAATCAGGACTTTGTTGCAGTTGATGTTCCTCCCTGATCATGGACGTCGGTCGGAGTCACCTCGGAACAAGCCGATACAATCTCTGCGGACATGCAGCTACATGTTTTCTTCTATCGATGTATCATGATAAATCCTCGTTAGAAAGTATGAAAATTTATATCGAGTGGATCTGGGAGCCCGAGACTTCTACAGAAGTACCAATTCTGTCACCCTGTCAGGAAAGTGTACTTTTACTGTCATTCGATGCAATATCATAACCGCCATTTGCAACATCTTGACCGCTTGGGAGAGCTGATGGAGAAGTTCGGTTGGCCACATCTTTGGCAATAGCATGCAAATTTTTTACCTCTTCCGTTTCATCAAAACCAGAAACACATTCTACCACCCGAAATTCTGAATTTTCACGATGCTTGACGTCATTCGCATCCTCAGACATCTGAATTATATCATCAAAACCATTAGTAACAACATTTTTACCAGCAACCTTTGACACATGTACAAGAACTGCCACTTTATTCTCAGCCGCAACAGTATCATCAGAGTGTTTGACAGAACCCTCGTGCTCAGAATCAAGGTTCTGTTTAAGAATGCTTTCATCAATTTTCTCCTCAGGAGATATGCTTAACCGAGAGTCAAAATCCAGTTTCCTTTCTTCAGGTGCTAGAACAGACGAACAAGAAACAGTAGCAGACTCTGGAATATAGATTGTCTCACCCATTATGTCGGATGTATATTTCACAGTGCCATCAAGAAGCAGAGTCTTTGATTCAAAAGCAGCAGATTCATCATTATTCTCATCTGTTTGAGGTGCAGGACTCTCGGCAGAAACATTCAAATCAAACGCAAGTGAACACTTCTCTCCAGATTTATTGGACCGCTCACCCATTATGTGGTCTGCCATAACATGTGTCAGCAATGATTTCTGTAACAACTCTACACCAGGAAATACCAGCATGTTCATGTTCCGCATCTTCTGCTTGCTTGCAGTTTCGAGAGGCTGGAAACCAAAGGTAGAAATCCATGTTTCCCTGAGTTCTGAGATTGCAGGTATGACCAATTTCTCAACATTCATCGAGCTGAGGGCCTGTAATAAGGTGGAGAAGAAAAAAGAACCATAATGACAAAAATCTTGATGAAATATATTAAAATTAGAAAATTGCCATGGAGCTATCACTCCATTCCTCTTTTCAGACACAATTGCACGTCTTTGAATAAACATCTGTTACCCATGAACTATTTCCTGTATCACTACGCTGAGGGAAAAAAGTAATTTGATATCTGGTCACGAAGATCTCTATTTGAAAAAAACAGTCCAAGTTACAGTATCCCATAAAAAAAAAAAAAAATTCTAATTCTGCAGGAAGGAAGTGCCATGATATTTAAAGTTTAGTTATACATATAAAAGCAACTTAAAAATGTCAGAATTCTTAAATATAATCATTGAATTTTGTTAAAACAGCTATAGAGCTTTTCTTAAGCCATGACCAATATCCAAAATATTTCAAAATATAATTAATTTTCCAGCAATGTAATTAAAGGCATGCAAAATTTAGAAGTAAACAAAGATAAATTAATTCAGACGTACAGATTCAACTGCGCAAAGAAGCCGGCGACACATCCCTTGACGCCTATAGGTATACCGGGTCCCAATGAAAGGCATCTCGGCTAACTCGTTTCCATGGATCCTATTAGACCAATGAGTAAAAGATTGTAATCATTAGCATCTAAGCAAACATGCGGACAGTTTGGGGTTTGAGCAGGTTTATCAGATTACAATCAGAGGCAATACATGGGTGATGGTGATCATGTACCATTAATTGTATTTACGAATATAAAACAAATTGTACTATGTCAAATCTTCAATCTTAATCCATTCACATATTAGAGGGCTAGGGGCATTTTGGATTGGGGGAAAATTAACAAACTAGCTTCAGAATGCCGGAAGCTAAGGCAGAAAAACAAAAGTATAGTAGTCAAGAATGTTTTAAGGGGTGAGTTGGAACATTACCTGATGATGCTATCATATGATCATTCTTGAAATGCAAGTGATAATGGAAGTTTCAACGTTCAAATTAAGTGTTTCCACATATTCTATCCTATAAATCAGTAATGAACTAAGACAAACAAACACTGATAAAGGGTGGGATGACATACAAGAGAGGAAAGTAAATTTACCTGATGGATGCTGCAGAGATAATCTCATCCCCTCTTTCTAGAATTGCCGTGAAAAAACCACTGTAGTTCAGCCTAGTGAAGTTCGAACTGAGAGGAAAAAAAATTAATCATTCACTTAAAACAAGCATGTGTTGGTCTTATTAAATTTCAAAACCACAGCAACAATAATCATGCAGAAAAATCCAATCACTTAACAAATAAAATAGGCATTAGGTTGTCTTTCAGATATTACCATAGCAAAGAATAGTACCACTTGGCCACAAAAAGCTCTGTTCCATTCCAATCTGTTCAATGGCAGCCTTTTAATGATTTCATATGGTTATGGTAACCGTTGATGTCTAAAAAGTCAAATGTCACATTAAGCTATCACTACACAGTACACATGTTGACTATTCTGCTTGTTTTTATCTACAGATTAAAAGCCATTGTCTTCACTCTTCATTGAGTTTAACATCTCACAAAACTCAATCTGCAGACCTAGAGCATGGTTAACATTGCATAATGTTGTGCTCTAACTTTTCTAAAATATAACTTCAAAGCAGTTCTTTAACTGCTATTCAACTGCATATGCTTCCTCAGAGACATCAAACTTTAAACTAGGGACTCTTTAACAACAACAGCTTTGCTCACATCTTTGTTGCCAATACCAAATGGTATCACAAAAAATGAGAGGATAAAGCAGCAAGCTAAAACATCAAAACATACTCTCCAAATCATATTCTTAACATAGAAGGAAAAGCCAACTTTTCGTGAAGAATGTAATCAATTTACTATGGAGTTTAAGGTCTCCTAAAGTACAAACAGAGCAATTTAGGTGCACTTACCCAAAATTATACACAATATTATGAATCAGATTGACCCCACTTCTGTGGTCAACAAGAGGCAAAAAGCACTCATCCATCACAGATAATGCAACAGCCAGCTTTGAATTTGATTCAACCTTCAGATATGCTTCACTGAGACAGGCATCTGAACTGATATCAAAGCGGTGAAGAAGAGTCCATGAGAAGCCTTCTGGCAGTTCATGTTTAACACCAACTAGCGTCTGAAGTCTCTCAAACAACTGGAAAACCAGAAAATTTAAGATCAACTTCAAAACACCCAAAAAAAAAAAAAAGAAGCAAAAATCCCATTCCCCCCCTCGTATTAAAAGGGGGGGTGTCGTTACAGAATTCTCTGTACTTATGACAAAGCAAAACTTGTGTGCATTTCAGCAGAACCCAAAATAGAGTCAGCGACGGTAGAAGGCACAGTTGCATATAAGAAAAGTATAGGCCTCCTCCATTCTTGCCAAATAGGGTGCACAAATTGGAATCAGCTCAAAGGTTCGGTTCCAATGACAAAAAAAATCTCTATTAGATACAGAGTTAGACTCTTAGTAAAATAGATACAACAACACTTTAATTGGAGAAGGTGAGAACCACAATTATTTCATACCATCAGCCATAACTTAATTGACTGCAAAACCAACAATTAAAACTTCATTTGCAAATCTATCAAACCGCTATAAATTGCCCACTGCACAAACACATCAATGGCCCACTAAAGTTATACCTCTTTGCATCTCTTCCCGCAAAAGGATGCACCATTAGAATCACCACGAAAAGCATCCATTTGCTGAATACATGGTTGATGATCTACACACACCAAAAAGAAGAAAAAAAATCTTGTGAAATGAATGGCATATAATAGTAATACAACAACAGTGACACCAAAAGTAACAAATAAAAAAGCCAAGGGGATCAACAATCAACATACAAACAAAAAGAAATTGGAATTTAACAAACGTACATTTTTCTTCACATAAATGGCATGTAACTACAGTAGGATCTGTATCCTCCTCTTTGTCCCTTCTATATGTATTTCCAACCACCCCACAATATTTGCATGTACAGTAGACACAGTTCCAGTTACCAGAAGGGAATGCCTGAGGCAAAGGAAACAAAATCAGGAAACGAATAGATTACTCAACCTCAAGATTTAAACTGAAACTAAAATCTTTTTCTACATGTAACTGGCAAAAAGAAAAAGATGTAAGCAGAATTCTCAGACAGTTTTCTTTCTGGCTACTTTTCACAAATGATTTGTAATAGTGAAGTACTTCAACAAAGAATTTCCTTTCTAAAAGCCTTTAACAAAGAATTTTGAGCATTAGTTTTAATCTAAGCTTCCTGCCGCTGAGTTACAGTAATCTTTGCTCTATATTATCAAGGCCCTAAGCAAAGCAGGGTTGAACTCAAAAGATTAAGCCCAGTTGGACTGTAACTGTAAACCGAAAAGAGTAACCCGATATTGTAGCAAAGTTTGTGTATGATCTAACAAAAAAAGTCTTGACACAAATAAACAGAATTTTATTGGCATCTTTGTGCACCCAATCCATTATATCAATCATAGATCTCAGGGTGTCTACCAACTTGAATGACAAAGTAAAACAAGATTATTAAGCCTTTTCCCTTTCTTCCACGTGCTGTAGAAAGAGAACAGGCAGAGAAATTTAAAGTTGGGGAAGGAAGTGTGGTCCGGGTGGGATGAACTAATGGGAGCTAGGTTCTAAATGCACGTAATAAAGACATATAGCCACAAGTATTTACTTGTATATCTAAGCAGCTTTGATGGAATGTTGATGGGCAACTATCGCAACAGATCAAGTCACCACCATCGCCACAGATACCACAGGTATCATCATTTGGATCTTCACCACCAAAATCTACAAAATGGAAGCTCTTGCATTTAGATTCCTGTTGTTTGTTCCATGCATCTAACAAGCATTGCAAGAGGGGAATTCCTGTTTCTAAACATATATTCTGAAAAGGCCGATGGAGTTTGCTCCCTGCGTGGGTCTCAAATTCAGCAGCAGTGAAGACATCACAACAACAGTTGCATCGGATGCCATCCCTGGTTATCCTACCAGACTTGCTCTCACGAGTTCGTGTTTTTCTTTGGATCAAATATTCCACCTTCCCATCCTGTGGAACAGTACCCAAATCAATCATCCAAGCAAGCACAGTTCGCTTTCCATCATATAGCACATAGCCACCATTATCAGATTCAGCTCCATCCATTGAGTTGCGGACCAACAAAGCATACCGCTTTCTATTTTGTGTCTGCTGTAGCTTACGCTTCCTGCCTGACACTTGTGTTCCCCTTTGTAATATACCATCAGAGTTTTCCTCTTCATGAAGCAAAAGTTTCTCTTTCAGCAGCTTCTGCTTTTTCTTTTTCTTTACATCCTCATTGTCCCCATTGCCCTTCCTTTCCTTTTTCCGTATATTCAATTTCTTTTCAGCTTCTCCATCATCCACTGTATCATCATCTCCCCTCTTTGGCTTCTTTTTTCCTAGCCTTTTCTTCCGAATTATTCTTGTAAGGATGCTAAGTTCCTCTTCTGGAATTGGAGTAAATATGAAACCATTTGGACTAACCTTAGGGTCGCAATCACCACTCTCATAATATTTTTTAAGAGCCCTGTAAGCCTTGGTAACTGACCAGTGAGTGTTTCCTTCAGGATTAACATACACTGCATCATTGTAAAGTCTATTATTCCTAGGCCTGTAATCAATTGTCCAACCTGCTGCTTTCAGCAGTTTCACTATTTGGGCTTTCACAGCCCGTTTTGCTGCTGATCTTCTCCGTTCCGCTTCATCCCCAGCTTTCCTCACGCTTTTTTCCTTGCCTTCCACATTCACAAAATTAGGTCTCAATATTGGTGAAGCCTTGCTGTCATTTGTTTCCACATCATCAAACCTAACTTTATTAGCAGACACAAACCTCTTGACATTTGATTCTTTCCCAATCAGTCTCTTCTCCGAATATGAAGTATTAGCTGGCACATTAAACTTTAAACTCCCCCTCAATTTCTTTCTGCCCCTTCTTAACCCACCCAGTCTTTTTTTCCCATTGATAAGCTTCCCCATCAAAGCCTTGTTACCACCCTGCAGCTTGGGTGGTCTTCCACGCTTACGGATTACACCTTCCCTTACCTTGCTATTATTTTGATCACTCCCGTCCCTTTTCAATTCAACCCACTTCTTCACTGGCCCATCACTGCCCTGCACTTTAGGTGGTCTCCCACGCTTACGGATTACACCTTCTCTTACTTTGCCATTATTTTGATCACTCCCTTCACCTTTCAACTCAACCCACTTCTTCAGTAACCCATCACTGCCCTGCACTTTGGATGGTCTCCCACGCTTACGAATTACACCTTCCCTTACCTTGCTATTGTTTTGACCACTCCCTTCCCTTTTCAACTCAACCCACTTCTTCACTAACCCATCACTGCCCCGCACCTTGGTTGGTCTCCCGCGCTTACAGCTCACCTCCTTCCTTAATTCACAATCAAAGTGATCACCCTCTCCCATTTCCATCACAAACCCATCATTGCCGTGCATCCTGGGCAGTATCCCATGCTTATGGCTTGTCTCCTCCCTTGTCTCAACAGCAGAGTGGTAACTCTCTCTTGCTTTAACCTCATCTGCTTTCTTCTTAAGCCCCTGATTCCTATGCACCTTTTTTGGTCTGCCACGTTTATGCTTTGACTTCTTAGTGGCACCACCATCGGACTGATCACTCTTAACTGCTGTCTTCTCAAACCCACTATTCCCCAGCACCTTTGGAGGCCTACCACGCTTGCGCTTTGACTCCTTACTCACATCAATATCAAAGTGACCAATCTCTCGTTCTTTGATCTTAACTGCATTCTTTTCAAACTCACAATTCCCCAGCACCTTGGGTGGTCTCCCACGCTTACGCTTGGGTTCCTTCCTCACTTCACCATCTGGGTAATCATTCTCTTCCACTTGCAGCTCAACTGCGCTCTTCTCAAACTGAGCATTACCCTGAAACTTGGGTGGTCTTCCACGCTTACGCTTTGCCATCTTACCCACCTTACTACCATCAGAGCATTTACTCTGTCGTTTTTCAACACAAACAGCTTTCTTTTCATCCCCATCACTGCACTTCATCCCAGGTTTTCTCTGCACCTCCTTCGCTTCTCCATGAGAGTGATCATTCTCTCCCTTAACCATCTCAACTGTTTTCTTCTTACAACTATTGTTATCTTCAGTATTATCAATTCCACTCTGTAACTTATCACCTTCATTCTCACACCCATTTTTCATTGCAAATCTTGACCGTAAAACCCTGCCAGAGAACTGCACTTTACCTTCTAAGCTTTTTTCCTTGAAGTTTTTCTTCACACTATCATCTTTTTTATTATCTACATTATCCTCCACCCTGCCCTTTTTCTGATCATTCTCATTCAATTCACCAACTTTTAGATTTCCCACCTCATCATCTTCCCTACATTCTTCAATTTCAACATCTTTCAAGGAAGAAACTATCGGCTCCTCATTCAAATCAAAAGCCTTTTGCTTCAAATCATCCCCTTTATTTTCCTCAATGCGTTGGCTTGACAAAACCTTATCTTCCCCAGGTTTCACCGGCAAAAGCCCAAAGCCTAAGCCCCCTCCCATCTCTTACAAAACCCTAGCTTCAAAAACCTTTTTTTTTTTTTTTATCACAATATCACTTCACTGGGATCATCCAAGAAACAAAACAATTAAGAAGCCCCATTGGTTTCACTTCGGTCACAAAAAACTTAACCGCTCAAAGTACCCAGCATGATCTCAAAATACTCTAAAATCAAAGACCCTGAAGTTAAAAAACCGAAAGAAATCAATTAAAATTAAAAAATAATAACAAAGTACCAAAGTAGTCGTACTAAAACCGGAAAGTGATCACCATTCAACAACCTTACCCCCAATGCAGCAGAGCGAAGGGACCCCTAACATCCAACGGCGTCATATTGCAATTTCGAGACATAAAGCTGGACGGTCATTGCCATGGCGTTTCAAAATTTGGATGTATTATTGGAGTTTTAGAGAGAGAGAGAAAAGGAGAGAGAAATTTGGGATTTTTTTCCTTTGTTTTTAAGGTCTGGGACTTTGCTTTATTACGGCTTATCGGTGGCAATATGTACTAAGGTATCATCCTACTCCAGGAATTTGTTGGTGGGTGAGATTGTCTTTTAACATTGTACCTTCCTTCGCATTTTCCTTCAATATTTGCGCACTATTTCTTTCTTGTCTCCCCAAATTGAAAATAAATAAATAAATAAACGAAAACAAAGTTTTTTCTTTGAAAAGAATATAAAGGCAAAGGTCGAATATTGTTGGTACAGATGTTTATTGTCTAAGTCAAGCTACAATTTTAAAATGTTTTAAATCTCCTATTTATATTTGCTTTAATTTCATTTTAATTTATTTTAATATTTAAATAATATTAAAATATTTATTTTTATATTTTACAATTAAATGCTTAATTTACACAATTTAATATAAAATATTGCTTTCTGCTCTCTCATCTCATTCACTTCTCTCATATTGATATGAATTTATTTTAACGTTAAATAATTTTAAATTTAGTCTCCATTTAAACTTTTAAAATATACCTTGTTTTATTATTCAAATATAATACTCATAAACAAATCCTTCATTAAATTAATTTAACTCCCCCTTTGGACAGAGCATGTTACCATTGATGAGACCATGGGTCGAGATCGAGCCTGCCTATCTAAATATTGGGCTGGTCTGCTACTGGTTTATTGGGGTTTTCTCTGTTGCCTGTCAAGCTCAATGGGCTTTTGGTTCTTTTTATTGCAAAGGTTTGTTTGGGTTTGGCCTGGGTTTTTTTTTTTTTTTTTTTTTTTTTAGTAAATTGCTTTATCTTTTCTCTATTTCGAGGTTCATGAAAATTTTGAAAGATAGGATGATCTGATCGCCTTCTCAATCTTTTGAAAAAGTTGCTAAACTACCCTTGGAATAGCTTACGTTTTTTGATTAGATTCTGATGGGTCGCCTGACATCCACCGTCGAAATTCCGGAACGAGGACATCGATCTGACCGCGAAAACGGCCGATACATATCTGAATCTGATGGCTCCCCCAATTACCGCCATCGCCGTCGTAGCCCTAGTTACGAAGCCTATGAACGCAACCACCAGAGCCGCGACGGTAGCCTACAGCGTAACCGTTCTGGTTCACCTGAGTATAGGAGCCCCAGAAGGCGAAGCCCTGTCGAAATTCCTGAAAGAAAGCGTTTTGACCGCGAAAGCGGTCGGTATGCGTCCGGATCCGATGATTCTGTCGATTACCGCCGCCGTCGTCGCAGTCCCAGTTACGACATCTACGACCGCGACCGACCTCGTTACCTTCACCGTTCTGAGTCACCTGAAGACCAAAACCCTAGAAGACGGAGTCCGGCCCATGACCGAACCCTAAACTCTCTGCCCAAGAAATTCGGCAAGAATCGTAGCTACCTGGACCGAGATTATCGGAACGGAAAACATTTAGAATCCGAATCGGACGAGGAGTTGAAAGGATTGAACTTTGAAGAGTATAGGAGGCTGAAGAGGCAGAAGATGAGAAAGGCGTTGAGATTCTGTATTTGGGAGAATACGCCAAGTCCGTCTAGGAATGAAGACGATGATTTGGAGGATAAAGGTGATGAAATTTCGGAGAAGTATGGTGAGGATAATGATGATGAGAAGAGCGACTCGGATAAAGAGAAGGAGAAGAAGAGCAATAAGAGAGTCAAATCCAAGTCTGAGTCTGAAAAATCTGGAAGTAGTGAGTCAGAGAGCGAGCCAGAGAGTGAGTCAGAATCTGAATCGGATGATTCGAGGTCTCAGAAGAGGAAGAAGAGGTCGAGTTCTAAGCGTAAAAGTAGGACAAGCAAACGTAGTAGTAGGAAGACATCGTCTTACAGCAATAGTGAATCTGATGAGAGTGAGAGCGAATCCGATGATGAGGAAGATAGCAAGCGGAGAAGAAGCAGGAAGTTGAGGAGAAAACAGAGTGGGCGAAATAAGAATAGCAAGAAAAGCAGTAGAAGGAAAAGAAGCAGGAAGAAGAGTAGGTATAGTGACTCCGATGAGAGTGAGAGTGGTGAAAGTGACACTGACGTATCCGATATGAGTAAATCTTCTGATGATCTTGTCAAGTCAAAGAAGCGGAACAGCTCTTCAAATTCAAGGTCTAGGAGGAGTAAGAAAAGGAGAGGATCAGAAACTGATAGTCAAGCTTCGTATTCTGCTACGAGCTCAGATTCTGGAGTTGATGCCATGAGTAAAGCAAAGGCAGATGAGGATAAGATGGCTGAAATTAATGCTGCTGAGGCTCTTATGTTTAAAGAAATGATAGAGGCTCAGAAGAAACCTGCATTGGATAATGAGCCAATGGTTGGCCCTGTACCATTGCCAAGAGCCGAGGGACATATAAGTTATGGTGGTGCTCTGAGGCCTGGTGAAGGTGATGCCATTGCGCAATATGTCCAACAAGGGAAACGTATCCCACGAAGAGGTGAAGTGGGTCTTTCTGCCGAGGAGATTCAAAAGTTTGAGGGCCTTGGGTTTGTGATGAGTGGTAGCAGACATCAGCGAATGAATGCCATTCGTATTAGGAAAGAAAACCAGGTTTACAGTGCAGAGGACAAGAGGGCATTGGCAATGTTTAATTATGAAGAGAAAGCAAAACGTGAGCACAAGGTTATGGCTGATTTGCAAAGGCTGGTGCAGCGCCATATTGGGCAGGATGTTGGTCCCACTCACAACCCTTTTGCTGGAAAGGATGGGGCTGATGCTTGAATCCCATGTATGTTCAGTTATTTATGGGCTGTTGGCACTATTAGTTTATTGCTAATTTGTTTGTATGTGTTGCAATGTAAGCATTTTCTCTTGAACTAACTGCTGAGAATTGCCCTTTTAGTGTTTTTTTTTTTTTTTTTTTGGGGGGGGGGGGGTGTTGTGTGCTAAAGGAAGCATTTTTACTATAGTATTTAGAACATAGAAATAAGAAAATTTGCGTTATGTTGGCACAATTTGCATTATTATCAATGTTTTTTTTTTAACCTTATTTGGTGTTAATTAGTGATACTTAAATGGAGAAGATTATTATCAGTTGGTCCAGGTGGAGGCTGAAGGTGAGAAGAGAAAAGCTTAATCCTTAGATTGGTGGTATCTTGGATTTTCTGGTGACCGAACGTTCAGTTGGTAATAAAAATATATATGGACAAGAGTATCCTAAATTATCAGCCTTGGAATGTCTTATTCTGACATTGCGAAAGCTGGGCGAAAGTTCTTGGTTGTATGGTTAAAGTTTTAAAAGAAGTCTGTCATAGTTTAGCTTCAGATCCTAATGCTGCATATCTTTCAAGTATCCAAGCTTTGAGGGCTAGAAGCTTGGCAATTTTGTTAAGGAAACTTAAATTGTCTTCAATGTGTTAGAAATCATATTGGAGCATATTAAGTTTTTCAAATGTTAATAGAAGGATGAACAGGCTTGGGAGAGTTGGCTTTTAAGACTTATAGCAGGTTTTAAAAGGTTAACTATCCCTCTCAATTCAGTAGCTTGATTATATTCTATATGAGTAGAGTGAATTTTTTTTGTTAAAAGATTTCCTACACTGGATCTGACTTGGCTATTAAGTAATGATGGATGATGTGCATTCTGATAATTTCCGGAGTAGACTAGGCTTTTCTTGGGTTTTTGATCTAATATCTTGCTTCTGCTCTTGCCATATCCATAGGATGTAATAGATTATGTTTGTTCTCTTACACACGCTTGATACATTCATAGAGCAGTTATCGATTCCAAGCTCGGGTTGTTGGATATTGTGGCTTGTGGCTGCTGCTGAACTTGCTAAATGCTCGAGAAAGATAGGGTGCAATAACCTTAGGAACACTTTATAGGAATTCTTTTTAGAGAATGACAAAGAAGAAAGAGAGCTTGTAGCATGATCTACAGCCCTGTTTAGGGGGTTTTGACATTAAACATTTTGCTCGCTCATGCAGATTCTTGAGCTTGTCATCAGAATTGGGCAAAGTCGTCGTCTGAGACTTGTTAGTGAGGGAGATTGTGACGGTACACAGACCAAGGGACAAGTTCAACTGGGCATCCATTTTGAATCTATGTAGTGTATGCATGTAGCTGTTGAATAGCAGCACCAACAATGAAAAGTTAACTGTTATTTGCTTGCTGTCTATACAACTTTTGTTGCAAAATATGAAATGCCTTTAGAGGATAAAGTTGCCTTCTGCAATAATAATAATAATAATAATAATAATAATAATAATAAAAAGAGAGGAAGAATCTATCGAGTAGAAAACATAGTTAAGCCGTTGTTGATTAGAAATTTGAATAACAATCGAGACGATATAATAGTTGATGCTAACCAAGGAATTAAAGAGGGTTGATTCCTTAACTAAAGTACAGCCTACTGAAAATATTGGGGTGGGTAGGTATCGGAAGTTAAATACAGCAAGAAGAATCCTTGGAACGTGGGGGGCCTATCCTTATAGGACTGACCCTGATTTTAGCTACAGTCTTATGCAATCTGAGAAATAGCTCAAATTTAAAATTTTTGTTAAAGAACAAAAAAATGTTTTATATGTATTGTGACGGGTGTTGAACTAAAAACTGGATTGGTTAGTTGGACTAGTTGAATAAGAATTGACACTTTGATTGGTGTGATGAGTATATAAAAATCAGAAAATAGTCAAACTGATAAAAATTCTTTCAACCAATAAATAACAGTTTAAATTAGTAAAAAGTTTTATTTTTATATATGTTTTATAATTTTATTTATAATTAATGAGATTTAAATTTTTATTTTTTTAGTTTTATATTAAAAATTACATCATTAAATTAAATATATATTTTTATTAATGATCAATTATATTTAATATTTATTTTTATATAAATTAATATTTAAACATAATAATTCAAAAAATTAAAGTACCAAACTCGTTAATCCAACCGATTGAGTTTGGTCCAGTTTATTTTGACGTTGACGACGGGTGATGAAGTTACATGGCCATTTACATCTTGGCTTTAAGATCCATTGCAAGATTTAGAGCACTTATATATGAGCTAGATTCTTACAAAATTTGCATTCATCCTACTTACGTTGGTATATATAATTATATAATAGAGCTCATAAAGAAGTTTATAGGGTCGATTAAAATGTTCTAAAATCATCAACTTCTCCAAATACAGGAGGGAAGGAGGGAGGAAAAGGAGAGAAGGGACAGTACATAAAACAAATTAACAGGACAGGACAGGTGACATCTATAATCACATGATTCCATCATCATCATTTCACTAAGCACTCACTCTCTCATGTCTCTCATCTTACAAGTCATAAACTTGTTTGCCGGTGAACTTAACTTCAATGGGATTGACATTCTTCCCAATTGATCTGAAGTTCTGCCCCACTCCTTGACGACCTGGGTTCACTTTCTCAGGATAAACTCCATCTTTTGGGTGAAGGTATTGAACCTCACCATTAGGGAAAACCCTGTAAAATTGGTACTTGATCTTGTACTTTGACCTCAGTCTGGTACCCAGTGCCAAGCACTGCTCTTTCCTTGCCAACTTGAGCAAGTTAGGTCCTTGCCTCATGATGGCTGCCCCTCCCGTTGGCATCTCGAAGATTTGTTCTTTGGGTGAATCCCATGTGATGACGTAGAATTCTTCAACTTGGGCCTTTCTAAGCAGTCCTCCAGTGCTTCCTCCAAAGATGGGTGATGGGGTGTTGGGGTCCAGTTCTGGAGGGGTGAAACCAACCGGAGCTTCCTTTGTTGTGGCAGCAGATGATGACGACTCATCTGCAGCTGCAGCCCTAATACTGGTTCTGTGACCCATGGATAGGTTGAGGAGGGACTTGGAGGTACCAAAGGAAAATGATGCGGATGGCTTCCATGGAGCTATAGTTTTGGAGGTGTTGATTGTAGGGGTAAACAGACCTGCTTGAGTTGCCATGGCGAAGTAGAAGATGATGGATGTGGAGCTGCTGTTGGGAGTTTTCTTTTTTTTTTTCCTCCTCCTTTTGTGTTTAGGTTGGGGGGGGGGGGGGGAGCTTGGCTTGGAGATCTTTGTGACGGATGATAAATGATAACCATTTTAGATGGGTGGTGGTGCTTGGATTTAGATAGTTGGATAAGATGATATTACTTGGACCAATAGGATGCTTGATTTTGATGCTTGATCTTACCCAAGCCTAGTTCTCACTTTTTCTAATATCCAATAAATTAATTTTGATATTCCATAACTTTATATACACCATATAAAGTATATACGCGCTAAGGACCACCATAAAATTTCCATATTATATGTTACAGTTTAAATTTCATATAAGATTATAGAACAGAAACTAAAAGCACAAATGGTAAGTTCCAAACCAATGCTTTCCTTGAGTCTCGTATTCCTTAAAGAGTAGTAATACATTTTTCTTTTGCCGTTGACGGAGGAAAAGTTATAGATGCATAATTCGAATTCTAAACCTATTAACTATCACTTTTAAAAAATGATTACATGGATTAATTGAGTCACATTTTGAATTTAAAAAATAGTAACACATTCAATTCAAGCTTAATGTTACACAAAACATCACCAGAAAATGATAACTAGGTCTCTTCAGGCGCAGGCAAAAACCTGAGCCTGTCCTCCGAGGAACTACCCCAAGAAGCCCTACCTTCTGCTAGAAGTGAATGTAAGTCGCTAGCATTTGCCTAGCTTCGAACTCAACTGCTTTAGATGGAAGAGTAGGTTAACGTCGTTGGCAAAGGGAAATTAATCTTTTGACGGATTTCAAGCATTTGCGAGTTGTCTAATCATTCATTATGTGAGAAACACTGTTGGTGTAGATCTTCTCCCGAGCCGAACGTTCATGGATACCAACCATAGGCCACAGTGCATTACCAATCGCCAGCTTAATCAAATGGTCCACGGCAGCCAGGTACTCGACTACAACTAGTAATGCTTGAGGGATATCATCTGGAAGAACCTGGCATTGGAACATAACGAGTAAATATTGGATTTTAAGAATGCAAAGTTCTGTGAGCAAAGCCATAAACACACACAATGAGACGATAACATATATATGTATATATAGTGCAATGTCTTCACTTTGTTTTTACTTTGATTAGAGAGAAGTAAACAATTATATCTGATAAATGAAGTTAAAAGGATATGCAAAACAAAGCCTGTCAACTAAGAATACAGTAACGACCAACAACTATATCCGTTGTGAAGCTACCAAAGGTGCATCAGCAGATTTAATTTGCCACATTCCACCGTCCCTAATTTTCACCCTAGAGTGCAGATCACATAGAAAAATACAACAAATAAAGGTTTGGCTCTCCATATAAATTTCTGATAAATAAAGCAATTTCCCCCCACAAGGTACTTCAATGCTTTGAGTTAAAACCAATTTCATAGAATTAATAGGGAGGCAATAATGCATGTTTCATAGCATAAGCATCCATTGATGTTTTAGAGTGATTTAACCTCATAATATCCAGATTCCAGCACCGCAAGTGAGTCATGCTTGTGAAAGGTATCAAACTGAAGCAGTATGTTTTTTTGGGAGCTTAAACTAGTTTGATAAGGAAGAGACGCTACAGGTTTACTAAATTACCTCCATTTATCAAAAACAAGAGATTAAGAGTGCATTAGAGATAGCATATAAGCTTGGGTTTGTTTCTAAATGTCTCCTCCCCATCCCCTCTTTATCAAAAAAATTGTGAAGCAGGCAGTAATAATAAACAGTTGAGCCATGCAATAAGTATAGTCAAAACCCTGATGCAAGATGAATCTCCTATCTGATTCGAACACTACGTTAGGTTCACCATTGATTGCCAATTTAACAAATATCACCTAAAGAATTCTTTATGCGGAATTGATTAACAAGTATCAGTTATCTTAACGCCATTCAAAAACTTGACCCCAATTAACAGGGTCATAACTTTCTTAAGTAGACTTGGACCCGCATTCAACAAAATTACAATTTACTGATCATCAACGCGATTTGGTGTTGGCATACTTACAGTTTGATCTTTCTTTCTTCTATGTCCTCCATCCCTAGCTGCTATTTTGACTATTTAGAAGGCACAAATCTCAAAAGAACGGATGAGAGAGTAAATTTAAAGAATGCTCCTAAGAACAACTTGAGGATGAATTTCATAACCCTCACAAAGCTTGCATCTTTCCTATAGCAGATGAGGAATCATCAAAAGACCACTCAAAAGCATTTCCTCCCCTCAAAGTTCAATTTTCTTTCACCTTTTATAGATTGTATTTCATGGAACTGTTTTCTTTTATGCCTGTTGCATACATGAAAGATTCTTCCAAAATGACAATACAAGAATAAGATAATATGTAGAACCTAGAGTTTAATATTAGTTCACGTAGTTACTTTTCAAAGATTTATAAGGTTCAAAATTTTAGTATCTTAAATTTTTTTTTGTCCAAATTACGGCTTCTTTTGTAGAGCAAAAATGGGATTATGGCATATTGAAGAATAAAATAATCCTAATTGGTATGGATTTAGAGACTCTGCTACTTATGTTGTTTAAGGAAGCTTGTGAGAAACCACGAAAGTGTGGGGTCAAAAGGTGAAAAAAAAAAAAAAAGGTTCAAAAGAGGTTAATCTTAAAAACTCTCTTGTCGAACTTATGCAAACGAAAACAAGGAGGGGTAAAGGAACAAAAGAATACTAAAAGACCAAACGGGTCAATAACATCAGTTGCTTCCAGCTCCTACTTCTGAGAATTTTTAGTTCTGTTTTCCAGCTTCAAATATCTCTTTCAGCCCTCAGCTAGTCCACCCAACAAAATAAAGAGAACTGGAAAAAGGGCAAGTAGCCAAATGGGGGCAAAGGTTAATTTTTCAAATAAAGTGGTCATGAAACTAGGAACATTGTTTGTTGCAAATGATTATATCCTATTTACACGTCAGGACCACCTTATAGACCAATCAAATTAATTTGACCCCATTTAACACCCAACCCAACAGCGCAGACTTAAACAGGGCAACCAACCCTAAGACCCAAAATATGGTGCTGGTCGGCTCCCACTTTCGTTCTACGAAACTGTAGGCTTTAATCACAGCCCCAACCGCCTTTTAACATTATCCTGCCTTCTTTGGACCAACGGACCAGGCCCCGCCAGGTCACCACAAGCCGATGTGGTTGTGACAACTCCACGTGCCTTTCATTAACATGAAAAGCTTGGTCCCCTAAACCCTGCAATGTGTCCTGCGCCTTTCCCCTTCAAATTTCACCAGGGCAGGCTGCATGAAGAAGGCATCACCATCTGCCGTAGGCAATATATTTATTTTGCTGTTAAATTTCAATATTTGAGCTCCGAAAGCTGGCTGGGGCATGTGCTCAAGATTGAAGGCACGTTCCTTCCACACACCGGAGGCGATTTCTGGCCATTACCAGCAGACGAATTCTCGCTTTGTTCTGATTGCAGTGTAGGAAGTGATGAACCAACTTTGCTGCTTGTTGAACTTGTTCTCAAGTTGCCACTGCTTGGTGGAGACCCAACAAGCATAGGCGATGCAGACTGGCTGGTCGTAGCTATTTCTTGTCCCTGTGGCGATAAGCCAGACTTGGAATTTAGCATAAACGATATCTGTGTTTGGCCCTGTGGAGGCCTCGATGGTTGCTGGGCAAAATTTTTAATGGCCGAGGCATTGGTGGCTTGGGAAGCTGGGGTTCTAACTGAGTTTTTCCACGGGTTTGATTGCGCAGCGGTGTTGCTTTGTGGGAATGTAGCAGCATTTCTAGAAAACTTAGCAGCAATGGAAGTTGCAGGCATGGTGTTGGTTGTATAAGTTTTGCTTCGAGAAGCCATAGCAGGCTGCTGCTGATGTTGTTGCACCACGTGCTGCTGCTGAAGTTGAAGCAGCTGTTGTTGAGAATTTGATGAATTAGCAACAATGGGAGGATTTAAGGTTACTGTGGTGGAGGTGACAGAGCGAGAAGGCCAATTCCCAGTAACAGGAGAGGATACAAAATTCAAACATCCAGCTGAATTTTCAAAAACATATGTCTGCCCGTTTGTTGTATGTGACTTCCCCGAACTTACCTTTTTTCCATCATCCAGATTGGTTGAACCAGATCCACTCTTCCCGTCAGATATTTGGTGATTCTTCTGCTGTGCAGCTTGCAGTACAGGTACAACCTGGTATCCTTGCCGAGCTATCTCAGGCAGGCTATGAAAGATTGTGGGGTTTTGTGCCATAGATGAGAAGTTAAGATTTGAAGCTATGTTGTTCCCAGTGAAAGAGGCAAATGACATGGCAAATGCTTGTGGAGGGACGAGATCAACTCCGCCACCACCCACCATTGCAGAGGGTACCAAGGCAAACTTGAGCGGCTGATTAGGATGTGCTGGGTTCTGGCCATAAACTTTTTTCTGAGTGTTCGCAGTTGTATTCTCTCCATTCATCTCAGGTTCAATTTTACGAGATTGATTAGATGAAAGCATATTATGCTTCTGCAACTGCTGTGAAGGCTTGCTTGTTGAGCTCAAAAAATTATTGCCACTAACTTGTCCACACCCTGGCTGCTTACTTTCTAGTTGCTTATGGGATGATGACAAACCGCTTGATGTGACTGCATTCTGATAAGCTGGTTGAACAAGAGGCTGAGAGTGAGCTTGCTGCTGCTGCTGAAGTTGAGAATGGAACATCTGAGAAGAATGGAAAGACCCATTAAAGAAAGGCAACGCTTGAGTGGGGGCTCCTCCTCCATTTGCTGACGGGTTTCCAACAGGAGCAGAGACAGCAAAAGGATAACCATTGTTCTGTAATATGGTCAAGTACGGAGCTTGATTAACACCCAAATTTGGGTAATTAAAGCTCACAGCTGCTGCGACTCCTGGTAACACTGTAGAGCTGGTCGAAATTCCGGGTGTTGAATTATTAGTGAATGATGCTTTACTAGTTGAGGTAGCAGATTTAGAAGCGCCAGATTGATTTGCAGTTGCTTGATACTGGCTCAAAGGGAATATGAAAGCAGGGCCATGCTACAACAACATAAAAGAGCAGAACTTCGGAAATGACATCTTCTTAAACAAATTGACAGAAAATGAACATAAGGACCCCGAAAAAAATGAATTAGCAAGAAAATGCATTGACTGAAAATGCATTAACATACCATCAAGTTACCAGCAGGTGCTGGTTGAGGAGCATGTTGAACCACAACCTGCTTTCTCTGAGCTGTGTCCACAAAATTTGTGTAGTCAGCGTTTTTATCTTTCCTGGTAAGACCAGGAAAGCTTGCGGCAACCTCATCTTTCTCCTCTGTAGGGTTTAGATTCATAACTGGAAAGCTTCCTTGCAATGGATTTCCAGGAATCAAAGTTTCTGCAGAGGGCACCGCATTGAGATTGCTGAGCTTGGAACCAGTCGCTGCTGGCCAAAAATGGTTCATTCTTGCAAACTGCTGGTGTAAGTGTATGTTACGAGCAATGTAATGATGCATGGCACATCTTTTAGGCCGAGGTTGAGAAAGAGAGAAATGAAGGGGCTGCAAATTTCCAATAGAAACTCATAGTCAATATAAAACCAAGAAAATATGTAACGAATAACCTGAGCCATATATTTAGACCTTTGGCCTAGTAAGGAAATCAGTAATTCATACCGGTAATGCTGCAGATGATCTGGCACTTGTATCCATGGCCGAAATTGTCTGAGGCATATACCTGCGATGAAAATAAAGTTTCTACTATTTAGAAACAAAATAAATATTAACCGCAAGCATATTTAACAAAAACAAAATGTAGAACCAGAACAAAGTCTTGATAGCTTACCCCAGAGGTGGCAGACCATTTGGCCAGCCAGCAAGGGTGACTGGCAAAGGCATTGAACTAGATTGAGCTGAATAAAATAAGAGAATCGATCAGATAAACCAATCATACCATGATTCAAGCAAACAGATCTAAAGTTAATAAATAAAAATCATTGAGCAACACAGTGGGTCAAAGCTGAAACATATTAAAAATTACCAGTTTTCTCCACTTTACGATTGCCAACTTTAGATAGCTGTTGTTTTTGATCTTGCTCGAATTTACAACAATCACTAGCAGCTTGATGTGGCTTGTCCAAATCAAGGTTCAACGAATCTCGCTCCTCGCTAATTGTATCCATCTTCTTGACTTTACTGTCTTTTGCTCTCGTTTCTTTCTTCACAACCTTTGCTTCATCCTTGGCCGATGTCCCTATGTTCTGCATCAAAAATGAAAAATAAAGAAATATATTCAGTCCATCAACAAAAATCAGGAGAAATCAGTAGAGCTCAAAGGCACTCACCGACTCTATGTCCAGGACCTTGTAAATAGGATCCCATGAGATATCCGCTGGGCTGTCCCTTACTGGAGATGATGCCATAGGAGGAGGAGCCTGCTGGAGATGGGAAGCATTATTCATCACTCTTTTTACTTCAGTAATTTGGACAGCAAAATACCAACTGAAGTAATCTTAATTGGAATTTTCAACAGAAGGTGATCCTCACCATCAAATCAATCTTGAACTTCCCTTCACGTTGGCCCTCCACATTTGTAATAGTTGATATTCTGTGATATCCCACGCCAATTGTATAAAAAAAATTCAGAAATCTTGAAAGCATTAAATAAAGGAGAAAGAAAGCAATGATGCTCACGCTTTGATCACTGCGGGATCCTGAGAATCAACATCAAATTTAGCGGATTCCTTTTCAGACGTAACAGACTTTTCCATAGTCACAGCTCTATCTACGGAATTTGGTTCTTCTTCTTCAACCGATGGTTTTGAATCTCCCTGCTTAATCATCATCATGTTCTCCCGTGACTCCATTAACGCTGTGCCCTTATCAAGATTAGATTCGGAAATCACTGCATTAAGTCCTAATATTTGACCCTTTTCTGGTGAACAAATTTGCAATTTCGCCTGCTGCTCATTCTCAACTTTCAATGGAGTAAGAGCATCCATAACTTCAACTTTCTTTGAGGCTACAAATGCCAATAATAAAAAAAATTAAAAAGAAAAAAAGAAAAAGCAATCCTAGTAGCAAAAAGATTGGATGCAGAAACTACCCACCAACGCGGATTAATGGATCCGGCAAAACCGTTGTCTGGGGTTGACTCTGTGCAGAGCTCGCCATCTGAGGAGAAGCAGAGATCTTGAAATTGGTAGAGAAAACATTTGCACCTTCAGATTCAAGGTTTGACAAAGGATTTCCAGCGCTATCTTGTTTCTTGGAGCTTTGCGATTGCTTCTTCAATCCATAAAGAACCTCCGCGATTTCAATCTCGATATCCTCTTGGACTGAGCTCGGAGACTTGGTCGCCTTTGGAAGCCGAGTCTTAGGTCCATTTGTCTTCTGCAACATCCGAAAAACAAAAGAAAAAAAAAAAAAAAAGAAAAAAAAAGAGACCCAAAACACCTAAATCCTCTCAATTTCGTAAAACATTAAAAAGCCAGGGAAAAGGAAACAAATATAAACACGGAAGCTGACCATCTTCTTTCTAACTGAACCATTTGAAGAAGACGGTGAAACTCGGTCGGACTCAACGCTCCGACGAGCCGGTGAAATTGAAGCTCGCCGATGGTTTTGTTCCTCCACGAAACCACCATTTCCAGCCACCCGATTCTCATGTGACCTTTTCACTGAAGCTGAAAAGAAAACAAAAAAAAAAAAATCAACTCCATGCATTATATCTAAATATAGATAACTAAAAACAGCAATTTTGATACCTGACCGAGCTTTTCTGGGAACTGGAAAACCAATCATTTCATCGGTGGCCTTCGAAGGTGGTACATGCCTAGAAATTCTAGCCGAAGGTGAGATTTTACGGTTACTGAGCTGCTCGGTTTCGTTGTCTTCTTCTTCTTCTTCTTCACCAGAACTCTCCTTGGTAGTTTCTTCCCCGTCTTCTCTGTTATTGCTTTCTTGTGAAACCAACTTATTTTCTCGCCTACGCTTGCTCCGATTCAACAAATCTCGGTCTCCTTCTCTCTTGCTCGCTCTCTCTCTAAACCTCACCGTTTCTTGTATCTCCATCTCTCCATCTTCAGCAAACCCAAAAGAAAAAAAAAAGGAAAATTATTAACAAAAAATAAACTCAAAATAAATTGAAAAAATACTTTATGTGGAGATAAAATGAAAAAAGTTTGAAACCAGGTGAATGTCGGAGATTACTGCTTCTTTGACGACGTCTAGGCAATCCATTTGACGTAGCCAGGTTCAACCTTCTTGCTTCTCTGTTTCTCTCCATAATATACCTTTTTCTATTAAATCCTCAAAAGTAAACAGTATTCCCACGAGAATCGCCAGCCGTTTGGCAATACACCATAGTTTCCGGCGAAAAGAAAATGCTGAAACTTCAGATTTCAACTTCTTACAGTAAAGAATCGATAGAGAGAAGTAAAATAAGGAAAAAAAAATCTGAGAAGAAATAAACTAGCTTGAATATTGAAATGAAGAAATCTGCGTTTGCTTTTCTGCTTTTTCACCCAGCTTTTTGTCTTCAGTTCTTTTTGTGCCCAAAATCTCTCATCTCTTTTTTTAAAGGGAAATATTAACCAGACATTGATATTTAAATAAAAATTATAATCAATATATTATTTTTAATTGAATTTTTTGAATAATAATATTTAAATATAATTTTTTTAAAAATATATATTTAACTAACTTTAAACAGCCAGCTGTTAACCAAAAATGTTTTTTATTTATATTTTTATTGTTGATCATTCACTCACGGCAAAGTGGAAACGCCCTCCAGAAACTAGTCTAGACGGCCTATATTCCTCCGTCACGAAAACGGGTTGATCTCTACCGTTCACTGGTTTAAAAATCGGACGATTGTGATTTCTAGATGCCAACATGGCAGAAACGTCACTTTCTGATGGAATATGGAAAATGCCCACTAACTCGCCACGTTTCAGGAACTTTATATATCTGCATAGATATATATATATATATATATATAAAATCTTTCTTTTTATCTCGGGGCCTCAGGGGGCTTTCAGGCTCACCTTCTATTATCCCCACGCGTTTATCTGGAGCTTGACGAAACAATGTGAAACAGGGTGCACCAAAAGGGTTTATATTTTTCTTCTGGTGGATCCCACTCCAGAAAGAACACTTGTCGGCTGTCCAGTAGCCGGTCCACCCAAACGAAATATCTTTCTTTTTTCATGTTTTTCGGTTTTTCTTTACCGTACAGTCGACAAGGAAGCCGGTTTGGCCCGTTGCCCGTATTATGGATTTTTACAGTCCACAAAAGGCGAGGATCAGTCACGTGGGAATTGGTAGGCTCCGAAAAGACCGTCAGTCGGTATAAAATTCTTTGAGATGGGACCCACACAGAAATTAAGGACCGAGATTTATTTTTTTGTTGCCGGTAAGGAAAAAGAGGATCCGTTGGATTGGAATCCAACGTGGCTTTAACTTGGGTTTTACGAATTAGCACCATTAAAAAAGCGAGTCTGCCCTGGAACCCATCGTTCAACAATCATTGTAAAATCGGACGGTCTCTAATGTTTTGGCAGCAGAGTGTACAGATCTCGCGTTGGAATGGCGGGTTCCTCATCGGGGCTTTGCGCTGACCTGGCATCAAAGTATGACGTCACTGACCATGAAGGGCGGGGAAACAGTAAATGATAACCTGATCCAGATTTTTTTCATTATTTTTTATTTATTATTATTAATATAATTTTAATTATAATTCATAAATTTAATTTAATTTAATTTTAATAATTTATAAATCAATTTTATACATTTAAATAATATTAATAAATAAAAATTAATGGATATAAGTTGAACACTAAAAACTCTTGGGATAATAGCGCCAGGGGACGATTTTCGTCGTTGTCAAAAAGTGATGTTACGTCGAATGTGTTCTCGCGTTAGGACAGGCAGGATTGTTTGGCCATGTAGAAGTGTGTGCGTGTGCGCGCGCGCGCCTAACAAGGCGAGTATACAAGTGGTCGCGAGTGGGAGAGAACTAGACCGGAAAATAGACATGGAAGTAGGACACGATCCAAAGGCCGCAATCGCGACGGTGAGCGTGGGGGCTGTGATTGCCTCGTTCTTCTTTAGTTCTAGCTACTAGTGGCCTCGGATCTCGTATTGCCACGTCTGCTAACAGTGAATATGACCTTTAGTTTTTTTTTTTTAATTAAGTTTTAAATATATAAATAAGGTAAAATTTTTTAATTTCGTAAAAAATTATCATAACGTTTTATTCTTTAGCATATTTCAGGTATATATACACATAAAAAAAAATATAATTCTGTTAATTTGGGAACTAAAAATATTATTAATTATATAAATTATTTTAATTATCTTAGAATATTTAAATCAATCAACTGTGATTGTTAGTAGTAAATTAAATTATCTTAGAATATTTAAACAAATCAAGTGTAATTGTTAGTAGTAAATTTAAAAATCTTATTTTAAAAACATTGAATTGGAATTTTAAAATGAGCGAATTAAGAATTAGAAAAACAAATTATTTATATTTTATTGAGTAATTTAATGTCACCAAAAAACAATTATAATTTAAACTTTTTTTCATATAACAATACTTAAAACTTATCAACTAAAAATAGCATATGGAATATTTAAACGATTAAAATATAAAGTTATAAGCTCCCTCATCAATAAATTAATACTAAATACTCCGTTGCCTTTTGTATGTTGACTGAATATGCAAATTTAAATAATCTTCTTTACACCCTCTTATTCATATAAAGCCAAAGCGTATTTTCAAACCCAATATTTATTTTTTATTATTTTTTTCAAAGATGATGATGATAATAATAATAATAATAATAATAATAATAAAAGTTAAGCATATGCTTATTTTAATAAAACGAAATCTAAAGTATTCCAGAATCTTTATTCTATGATGATGGCTTTGCACGCTAAAACCTTATTTTAAATTTTTTTATTGAAAAAAAGTCCCACTTTTGTATTATTATATTATTATTACTAGTAAAAAAAATAATAAAAGCATGTTTCTTTGGCTTTTTCAATACTTGTGCTTCTAAATATAATAACATAATAATAAAATTATATTAAATCTTAGAAGAAGAAATCTATCTTCTTTCCACTATCCCAAATTTCAAAATTAATTAAATAAAATATTGAAAAACACCTTGAAAAAAAAATTAATCTTTAAAATTAAAGAAAGATTTTGATTGGCTTTTGAGTTAACACCTAATGCATGTGATTGTTGTACGCGTTCGACCTTTTTATACTAAAAAAAAAAAAAATTGTACACTCATTTGAACCTTAGTATAGTTTAACATTTATTGTAATTTGACTTTGAACTTTGCTTTGTCATATTTTATGTGCATGCACTACTAAAAACAAAAGAAGAGAATATATGGGTTAGATTGAGATAAGTGCTTTGATTCCATTAAAAATTTTAAATAGATGAATTATTTTATTATCAGTTCAGTTTTTTATTTTATAAATAAATTAGTAAAATAATATTTACCTTTTAAATATATTAAAAATTATTAAAAAATAAAATATGACACATATTTTAACTCATTTATAAAATTAAAAATTTTATCGATATTTTATAAAAACAAACACATTTAAAAATATGAAAATAGATTATCAAATTAAATATAAAAATATGAAAGCATATACATTTTGGATTGATGTATTTGTCAATGTGGTGAGCATTTTTTTTTATTTTATTTTGAAATAAAATAGTCCAAATTAAATTATTAAATCCTTTCCTTTAATCAAAATTTTTTTTATTTGTTGTGGTTGGATTTCTTTATTTTTACTTTTAATATATATGTAGTGCAAAAAATTAGCAACATTTTAAAATAACAAATATATGTTATAGAGGAATTAAAATAATAAAAAATGGAATTTCAAAAAATTATAAACTCATTTTAAGGAAAATGAAAAATGAAAAAAAAAAAAAAAAAACCGAAGAGTTTAGAATGTCTGAAAAATAGTAGTCGTGGGAAGGGAAATGATGTTTGTCTTTGATGTGTTGAACCGGAAAAGCAGGCCGTTTTCTGACCTAATGGCTTTGGCAAAGAGTGCAAGTCAATGTCTTTTTCTGTATTTCTCTTTCATCCCATGTTGGGTCCCATCTCATAGCCTAAAAAGCATTTCCAAAATGTTGAATTTCCAACAAGGTCCAATGACCAATTATATATATATATATATATATATATATATATAAAAATCCATTTCATTATTTAAATTCTCTTTTCCATGCAGTATTCGGCAGAGTTTTCAAACTTTGAATTAAGAAATTTGACAAGTTTATTTATATATATTACTTTTCAAATAATTAAACATTTTTTTTAGTATTTATTGAATTGTCATAACAAAGAAACCATGGAAGATTTACATCCTTCACATACCAATAGCAAATAATAAAACAAAATAATGCTTTAACTAAACATCCTTTAAGTAAAATCTAGTATTACTTATTAGTGGATTACCACTACAATTGAACTTTTATTTAATAATAAAATCAAAGGCTTTAAAAGGTTCTGGGCATAGAAATAACAATTCTAATGAGGTAACCGACCATTTAGGTTTTAGTATAAGAAAAGAAGTCATTGGGTTAACTTCTAAAGATAGATATACATATATATATATATATATATTTTAATTTTGTGCTTAATAGGGTAGGTGTAAACTGTTGGAAGCTGGGGGCCAGCCCAAGAGAGAGCTTTTTCGCCCAACTAAAGTTTTAAAGGATTTATCTTCAACTTTATGTTGGGGTTTCTTAGATCTTATTATTTCTCACAAGGTGGAAGTCGACTTTTCTATATAAACATCACTTAAAAGCAACGAGTCAAGGGTAACCGAGTGATGATGGCATTACTTTTTTGGGTTGCAAATTAAAAGTAAACAAAAGCAACTAATCTTCTTTTAACCGGATGCAACCTAGTTGGACCATGAATTGATTTAAAAAAAAAAAAAAAAGGAATAAAAGGAATGAGAGAAAATAATAATAGGTAAAGAAATGAAGAAAGAAAGAAACTATCTTGGATTAAAAGGTATCGATGCTAGTGGTTCTGGGCTGGGATAATACTTTTACTAGTTTATTCAAGAGAAAAATGGAAGTTTCCAAGAAGTTAGTTTATTTAAGAAAATAGCTTTAACTTGGATTAGTAGAACATGGAAAAAAAAGTTATGAAAATTTTAGTGACCCCAAAGGGACGATGGAATTGTTAAGTATCTAATATAAAATCAATGATGATATGTGGGGTCCTATTTTAATATAAGAGTACAATAATTCAATACCTAATATATGTGTGATAACACCAGTTCTACTAAAACATGTGCTGTTGATAGAGCTCTCTGGAGGGTCATGGGGTTATACTTATGTCCATTAGGATTGGGGATGGTAAAAGAATTTGGTGCATAATTTGCATATCGGGGCGTTGGTGGACCATGGGGACAAAGAGACAGCTTATAGGTGCAATTAAAGCAATCCTTGAAATCTTTGCGTTTCAAAACCTATAGATTTGATCCATATTTTAGATTTTAGATACATAAAAATTTCAACTTTTTTTTTCCTTTTTTTTTTTTTTGTGGGGGGGGGGGTGGGTTTGGCGTGGGGGCAGGATGCTGAAAGCCTACTTTCAAATCTCACCTTCTTCCACAGCTACAAAATAAAGCATATCATATGCATATGTGCCGAAATATTAGTAGGAGGGTTTAAGACATTGGTTCAGGATTCAAGCTTTATTTAGTAAAAGTTTCAGATCCAGCACTAACATTGTCAAATTTTGGCCAAATGCTGGTCCACAAATTTCCCTTTCTCCTTGTGGCACAGCTGGGGTCAAGCAATTATATTATAAAGAACAAGAGTGAAGGATTTCAAAAAGTCAATTCACGACTGCAACTCTATTGAGTTATTTTTCTAAACCGACATTCCGAAATTTACTCCATTGTCAAAAATTGGCCCTGCTCCACATATTTCCCCCTTCACTTTGTATGTCAAAACAGAACAAAGGCCGGTAATCTTCTTGGCTGTTTATAATTCGGATGGCTTTAAAATCTCCAAGGACCAAGATAATTGGAAACCCTACCGAGGCTAACAATCTTAATAAGAACGTGTTTGTTTTCGGTCATGAAAGTATTGATGAATGCCATGCCATCAATGAGTTTAAGAAAGGAGTTCTAAAGATTACAGTACACAAGTTACATCATTCAACTTTGAAACAGAGGTCATTGAGTTTGGTACATAACAATCTTAATAAGAACGTGTTTATGTTCGGTCATAAAAGTATTGATGATGCCATGCCATCAATGAGTTTGGGAAAAGAGTTCTAAAGATTACTGTACATAAGTTACATCATTCAACTTTGAAACAGAGGTCATTGATTTGATTTTTTTTTTTTTCCCCACCATTTCGTTCCAAAACAAGTTATCTACCTACGATACAAGAATTTTCAAAATGCTCTTTTGTACCACAAGTTTCCATTCCCCAACAAAAGTGAAGAAAACAAAGACAACTAATTTTTTTGGTCTCTCAATAGAAAGGAAGCTCAGCACTTTACATCTTTCAACAAACAATCACTATTCACTACATCGTCGGCAACTCCAGAAAGACAAGCGAAAGGAAGATAATATGTGCAAGACATCAGTGTATTACAAAAGCATTAGGTTAAATCTGAAGCCAAAAAAGAATGGCAAAAATAGTGTACTTGTTCTTCTTTGTGCAAAATGGAAAACAAATGGACTTGTTTTTTTTTTTTTTTTTTTGGAAAAAGCAGACCTTCTCTTTATGGTTGTAGATGCTATCAATCTTCTTCATATACTGACCTGTGAGTTTCTGCCTGGAGAACAAGATTTCACAGATTTGAGTACATAAGGGAACATGCGGCACATCAAATTGACTCACTTACATAGAGAAATATATATCTATGGGTGCATATGTAGACACCAATGCAAAGGTACAAATACAGTTATTGCTCCGACCATTCATTTATGTGTGTACTCTATAGATTTTATAGAGCACACCTAAGTCCGAGTGATATAGGTTAAAGAGAAAAAATTAAAGAAAATAATAAACCTCTATAGTCTAGACTTCAAGGGTTGCCTTCAAACAAGGAATTGTCGAAAATTCAGGCTTTAGAGTTACTGAAAAGAGGGAGTTTGGTCCATAATACATTTTCTCCATTTAGGAATGTAAAAGCACCATTTGTCCGAAAAGCTTATTGCAAAACAAGGAACATGAATTTGGTTAAATGAGAGGTTGTGAACAAATTTCTATAAAACCAGTACGCTTTGACCATGCCTTACAGGCGAAATTATAAAAAGCAAGTAGTTTAAGTACCCCATACATTATGGATCACCTCGGCACTTCATTCAAAGCCCATTTAGTGCCTAAGTGTTTCATGACGAACACGCTATTGCATACTTTGTTCTACCTTATAGTGACAAAAACACTTCTTCCCTTGAATTTGTTTACAAAAAGAGGATGAATAACAAGTATGAACAAGGGACAAGAAGCAAAGAAACATGAATCAAAAGCAAGAGGGAGGGACGGCTGTAAAGATACCAGTATTCTCAAGCTTTCTTAATCTTTTATGGGCATCTCTTCAGATTAAAAACGGTTGATCACCGAGATGATTCAAGTAAATGAGTACCATATTAACCCAACAAATATGTTTTCAGCGATGGGCGTGGCCATGGTCACGTGTTGGATAAATCCATTCCAATCCATAATGGGCCGATCCATGGTCACAGGTAAGGATATAGGATTAGAGTTGAAATACATTACTTTGTTTTTATGCTCCTTTTGTTCTGCAACCATTGTTAATAATAACAATGCTATATCGTCCGATATTTTGTACCATATGGCATTGCCAACATCATAACTTTTTGAGAAAATTAATGGACCAAAGTTGAATCCATTTTTTTTTTGAACAAAATGGTGTAAACAATTAAACTATAATATAAAAGTTTTTGGACTTTCATGTAAGCAATCACATCATGTAGGCTTTAAGTTTCTGTAAATATTTTAAGAACCTTATGTCTATCTATTTGCAAATATCTAATTACACTTCTTTGCCCTAATACATCTTTGTTATTGACCATTTTTGCTAACGACAGCAAATTCTGAGCTCTTCACTAATCCATTTACATAGGGGAAAGAAAACTAATGACTAATATTTAGCTATTATTCCAAAAGCATCAAGAGAATAATATACTTGCAAAATAGAATGAAATAGTAGTATTATTATTTTCAAGGTTTCCATTCCCTCAAATCAAACGTATAAAACGTATTCCCTCAAGATTATCGTGAAAAATTACAAATATTAATATTTAAATTTTAAATTTATTGGATATAATTTTAAAAAATGCTACATAAAGTAATCAAGCTAAATTTTGAATTCCTTCGTAAATTGCTTTGTCATTTTCAACATTCAATTTTTGTGAGTATTTCGTTTATACTGAAATACTACAATTATTTAATTAGATTTAAAAATTATATAAGGACATATTATTTATAACCATGAACTTTACTTAATATTTTGATAGACCTTATATAATTTTAAATTTTAATTAATTAATTATAATATAATTATTATAAATAATATGCTCTCAAAATTTGTTTATGGTAAAGTCAAGGTTAATTTAACATTGCTTTTAAAAAAGTTTAAGTTCAGAAAATATATATATTTAAAAGTATGATAAAATATAATGTAATAACTTTTAAATATTTGATGTTGTATTAAAAAATATGTTTTTGTACCGTAGCCAACTTTCAAACGTATTTAGTTGATATTTTATAATAAGTTACTAAGTTATAATTTTAATCATAAAAATTAAAAAAAATTACTCATTTAATACTATATTTATAATTAGATATAACTTTTAATCTTCAAAATTATAAAAACAACATGGTTAAAAGTAACCTTTAATCAGCACAGCTATCCTCCTTCATTTGCTCGACCCTCTGACTTCCAAAGCTATAAAAAAAAAATCGAATGGCATGAAAATCTGCGCTGCATAAAGAACCCAAATGATGCCAAGGCTCTTATTTTGTCACATAAAAAAGGTGCAATGCACAGTCCAGATCCGGTCTGAAATATAATAGTCTACTATTCTAGCTTGTTAAAACCAGTTGTCACCTTGCCTTTGGTAAGACAACGGAGTGGACCCCCGGGCCATTGATGGTGTTGGACTGACCTCTCATCGGTGCACCCTGACCCTCCTGCCCTTCCCTGCAAGTTCTCATTACTCTTAGGTCCCATTTCAAAGTCATTCAAATTTCAACGTCGCAAAAAATTTATCAATCCGATAATATTTTATATAATTATATAAATATTATATATATAATTAAAAAATATAATATGATATAATATAATTATATTTTTAAAATATATATAATATAAATTATAATTATATCAAAAATTATAATTATAATTATAATTATAATATAATAAAAAATATAAATATAATATAAATATGTAAATTATTAAATTTAATTTCTCTTTCGTCCCAATCGACAAAAAAGGTTGGACAGCAATTGATTTGATCGCTGCTAATATTTCCGTTGGATACGGAGGGTCCAGATTCAGTGAAAAGACATATATGTACTTCCAAGACCTAACATGGATAATGTTCATAAACTTTTTTTTCTTTGCTAAAAGTAGCGATACAAAATTACATATAGGAGTGCATATGAACCGGATTTTAATTAAAGTGTTTTATAAATTCAGAATGATATCAACTCGTATTGAAAATGAAAGTTTTGTATTGTAGACCGGTCTGATTAGGTCTAATTACAAACGCTTTTGGGACGTTTAGGAAATATTTTCATGCTAGGAGGACTAGAACTCTAGTCTAGAGGGAAAACCTCCTTATATGTAGAGGCCACGCACTGGGTTGTCTCTTCATAAATTAACTAATATCTAAACTCTTACTTTAGCAGCCTTGCTTTGGGTTCCTTTCTATTTGCTTTCTTGCTAATTCTCCTTAATTTTTGTCTTTTTGGTTGATGATCGTCGTTTTGAGCATGGCTTCTGATAAGAGAACCGTAGCTTCCATTTTGATGCTGGCTTTCTTTGGAGTCTCTCTTGGTGCAGTTTACAAGGTGGGTGACTCCACTGGCTGGACTAGCATGGGAAATATTGACTACACCAAGTGGGCTTCCTCTAAGAGTTTCCATGTTGGCGATTCTCTTCGTAAGTTCTCCCACATTAATCTTCCTCCATTTCTTTTTTTTTTTTTTAGCTTTTCTTCTTCTTCTTCTGGGTTCCATTTTTCTTAAGCTTCTTACATCTTTTTATTCTCAGTCAACAAGATCCATATAGTCTGGGATTTTCGGATGCATGCCATCCCATTAACCCCTCCTCCTCCAAAGAGGGAAAAAAGAATGAAAGAAACTTTCTTTCAGCTTTGCTATTTCGATTCTTTCTTAATTTTCATCATGGGTAAAATTTCTTGCTACCACATGTACGTATATTCTTACTTTCGGCGGTTCGTAAAAAAGAACAGGAAAAAGAAAAAGAAAAAGAAAAAGGTAAAGATATCCTTTCCTAGCTAGAACTGCTATTAAACATATTTGGTGAACTAACAACTGCAACATGTCAGACATTAATTCAATTGAACGGCCTTTATGAAGGAGGAGATAAGTACCTTTTCAACCACTTAAAAAGAAGTTTAACCTTTTAAATCCCCCAGTTTCTAATCTTTTTGACTTGTTGCCTTCTTTTTTCCTTTAATACGTTTAAACAACCAAGCTACTTTATATACACAAGTTTTTTTTTTATTATTATTATTCATATAGAAACGATTTCCTCTGTTGAAACATGCAAGTATAGGTTAATTTCACAGTCAATAATCAGCTAACATTTATTTGAAATGCTAATTTCTTAATATTGCAGTTTTCGCGTACAACAGTCAATTCCACAACGTGATGCAAGTGACCCAGAACGATTTCCAGTCATGCAACGGATCATCTGCCATCGCCTCCTACACGTCCGGTTCTGACTCCGTAACCCTCAAAAGGCCTGGCCACTTCTATTTCCTTTGCGGTGTTCCTGGCCACTGCCAAGCCGGGCAGAAAGTCGATGTATTGGTGACATCATCATCCCTAGGCCCAAGTGCAAGCCCTAGCCCATCTACTTTGGGTTCATCGCCTGCAAACCCACCTTCAAAACTGTTGGCACCAGGCCCAGCTCAGAGCGGAGCACTATCCCTCATCTCCTCCAAGCATTCCTTGGCATCATCGAGTCTTGTTGCAATTTGGGTCTTTGGTTTTGCCTTCTACTTCTAGGCAGGTGGTCTTTGCAATTATACATGTATTGGGAATGATTGGACATTATTATCATATATGGTGTTCAATGGTATTAGGTTATTCCAGTTACTGGATAAAATAAATGTTTAATTAGTTAAAATATAGTGCTAATAGTATAGCTTTCCCTTTTCACCTGATATTCATGTATTAAGCGTAGTTTCATTTCGTTTTCTCCATTCCCATATTTCTAACTATCAAAATTTTGGCAATTGTGGTGAAAACAACTACTTCAAATTTGAAAAAGTTGAACGTGAATCCTGGTTGGTCGTGCCTAGCTGTTAATTATAAGCTCCTTTGACCTCCTCTAAATTACTGTCGCAGCACATTGGCATCCAAATTCTTTGAATATGGGTCGCAATACCCAAATACCTAGCAGGCTTGTGGAGATGATGCAGTTGAAGTTCTTTTAAAATGCTTTTGTAGCCCTTAATTTTAATTGGAGGTGTGCCTAGAATTAAGATATTTATGAAGGATGCAATTGAGGGTGCTGGCATCAAGTCATGTAGAGGAACTTTCATTTGTTTTTTTTTTTAACCCTCTTTTTTGCCCGTGAACCAGGGCATAGGCCCAAGTTCGCGAACAAAAATTATTGCAGATTTCCCTGACTTCTGTGATTCCGTACAAAGCAGGGGGACAAGATTTGATACTGAGTTTGATTTGGGAATGGGGAATGGCCGATGATGGTCCCTTCGATGCATATTCTAAAACTTGCAGAGAAGGTACTCGTCATGAATGCAAGAATACTTCTTAAAGCACGTTTGATATTTACTGCAAACAGTCAGGGAAGATGTCTTCCCCGAAGCCCAAGTAGATATGCATGTCCCATATACATATGTATATGCCAAATATTATCAGATTTTATTAAATTCCCATCAGTATTTTCCTGGTATTACACTTTATGGGTTTATTCCATATAAAATGAAAATGTTGGAGAATAGTGTTGGACTGTTGGGGAGAGAAAAACTGGAAGATAACTTTTTTTTTTTTTTTTTGGTTCATATAGATTCGACATGAATATCATTAATTGTGAGCAAATGTCTACTTTTCATTATACATAAACTATAAGATTTACAGCGAGCTATTAAGACAAGATTTTTATTTTAGTATAATGGAAGTGGATTTGAATCCTAAATCTATTAAATGTTATTTTTTAAGACAAAGACTAGTTAGTAAAGCCATGACATTTTCTTGGATACCCTGTGACTGTAGGTGTGTCTGGTAGGTTTTCTTAACTTGGAGAGATCTACGAATTATAATTTACAAAGGGAGGAGAAGGAGGAATCAAATTTCACAAAACCTTTTCTTTTGTTGGTTTAATCACTAACTAAACCTTCAACACGCTTCTTAAACAGAGGAAAACGAAATTATTTTGGATTTATATAAAGGCTTTTGCATCTATGAATTAGACAAAAGAAAGACTGAAAAGAATAGGTTACCGGTAATCCTGTCTATTTGCTCATTTTAAGGAAAAATAATTGATCCGATTCTGATGGCACACTTTTAACTTCAATTAACTGCCAACTATGAAGGGATTACTTTGTGCTTCCACAATTCTTTTTCGGGGAAACAGAACTGCAACCTCCTACCATTTCCGAATCACCACTCCTACATTACCCATTAACCTTTAGGTTGCGCTTTTTCGGACAATAAATTTTAAAATGTATGAAATCAATATTAGTATACATAATATATTATTTAGATAAATATTTTTTTAAAAAAATTAATATTAGAATTTGACGAAATAAAAATAATTATAATAAAAAATTAATAATATTAAAAATAAAATAAGAAAAATATTGAGAAAAAAATGAAATATGAACTAAATTTATGAAAATGTATAGATCTTATTAATAACATGAAAATTTTTTTAAAAACTTTTAAATTTTGAAATAAATTTTTTAAGTTAGAATTGAAAAAAATAATAATTGCTTTAAAAAAAGAAACATAATAAATGATAACATCGTGATAAAAAAATTTAAAAAATGTTCACAAATTCGAGATCTGAAAATAGTATTCGAGACATTTAAAATTTTTCTTTCAAATGTAAAAATTTTTAACAATTTTAATTTTTTTTATTTTACCAAATAAAAAGGATTTTCAATTTAAAATTTTATGAATCACACTACAAATAAATTCTTTTCATTAAATGCAATTTTAGAAATTAATCAAACCGAATTTAATTAACCAAAGAATAAAGAAAAATCACTAAAAAAAAAAAACAAAAAGTTTCATTGGGGATAACAATTTGAAGGTTCCAATTTTATCTGTTGTACTTTTATGTTTCTTATAAATATATATTAAATCTAAAATTTAAGATCTTAAAAAATTCAAACAATTAATTTTCATAATTTTTTTTTTTAAATTGAATGGCGATGATATCGAGAATATTAAATCTAAGCCATAAAAACTCCTTTTTTTCTTTTTTGGGTATAATTAATAAGCTGCTTTTCCGGAGGTTCAACTGAGTTTCCACGTTGATTTGGTTTGTAAATTAAAAATTAAGAGAATACGATTGCTTTCACATGGGATACCAAACATAAGTAGTTTATAATTCGAACATAAATCAAAATATTTTAGTTAGTGTTCAAGAGTCTAGTGTTTTTTTTTTCTCTTACATGAACATTGAGCATGTGGTCCGTTTTTTTTTTTTTTTTATGAATTTATGTCTTTTCCTATTGTAATTTATTTCAAAATTTTTCAATAACAATAACATTTTTTTTATATAAATCAATGGTTTATTATCAATTTCATGAAAACTTTTATGTAAAAGATTTACTATAGTTATGATAACAATTGCAAAACACATGGTTTATATCATTGGTAATCGGTCATTTATAATAAAATCTTTGGTTAAATTTGATATCACAGTCCAAATAACATTAGCTTAATCAAAATATTTTCTAAATATTCAAAACTCAAAGAGTAACAAGAAAAGCAAAAAAAAAAAAAAAGAAAAACAGTATTTAAATATTTTAAAATTTATTATTTAAAAATTTATACTTGAAGAACGAAGTTGAATCTCCATTCTAGAACTCATAAAATTGACAAAAAAATTACCTATATGATTTATTTTTTAAATTTAAAAAATCACCTTTGCTATGGTGTACTAAATTCTAGTAATATAAATTAAGAAATTAATCAACCATTCAACTGTTAATTAAGAAACTCATATTGATTAAAAACAACGAAAAGAAAAACTATAAAAAAAATTAAGAAACTCATATTAAACAAATATTTTGCAGTAATAAAAAAGGGTAGACATTAGAAATTATAAAAAAAAAAAAAAATGGGGGCAAAGACAAAAGCATTAAAGAAGGGACGCGGGAGCCGAGCCGAATGAGAAGCCGAAGTTGGCACTTCCCATAACACGATAATAACACGTGCAAGGACAGTCCAAACACGTAAGGCTCTCACTACCAGAGAGAAAAGTAAACTAAAACTCTCAGTAAAACATTAAAAAATAATAAAAATAAAAATAAATATAGAAAAGGACAAAGAACAACCGAAGAAGCAGTGAAGCACTCAGCATATATAAGAAACCACCAGCAAAGGCCCAACCATCCTATTCCTTCCTATTCATCTCCTCACTCGTTTGCTCACTCTTTCTCTCTAAACTCGGTGCCTAGTAGCCCACAAAGAAACCTGAAAAATACCTCGTTCTTTTAACCTCCACTCGTCAGGCCACGGAGATTTGGAGTCAGAGAGAAACAACAGCTTGCAAATATTGTATTTTTGCTTATCGTAACCATTAATGCTTGTCATCAACAAAGCGTGAATAAAGCCAAGCTCTCTCTTTGTTTTTTTTTTTTTTCTTTCACGGACTTGTCAGACTCCAGCAAACAAGTAATCGATAGTAATCGATCTTTCAAACTATAAGAAAAGAAAATTTTTTGCTCTGAAGATTTTTCTTTCTTATTTTTCGCGGGAAAACAAAAAGTGCCCAAAATGGAGCTGAGTAAGGCTACTTTGGAGATCTTCACGAAACTGGAGCAGAAATGGCTATCGCACTGTGAAACCGCCAAGAAGATTCGAATCCTCAGCATCGATGGTGGTGGAACCACCGGCATTGTCTCTGGTGCCGCTCTTATCCACCTTGAAGATCAGATCCGTCTCAAAACTGGTGATCCGCATGCTCAAATTGCCGATTTCTTCGACATGATCGCCGGCACTGGCGTCGGTGCTATTCTTGCTGCCATGCTCTCTGCCGACGATGGAACTGGTCATCCACTTTTCACGGCTAGAGAAGCTATCAAGTTTGTCACTCAGAATAACTCCCAGCTCTTCAAAGTTAAAAAGCTCGCCGGAGTCCTTCACCGTCGGAAGAAATTCTCCGGTAAGAGCATGGATAAAGTGCTGAAGGAAATACTTATGAGAGAAGACGGAACGGTTTTGACTCTGAAGGACACGTGTAAGCCTCTCCTGGTTCCTTGCTTTGACCTCAAGAGTTCCGCTCCCTTTGTTTTCTCTCGCGCCGACGCTTCCGAATCAGCTAGCTTCAACTTCGACCTTTGGAAAGTTTGCCGCGCCACGTCAGCCACTCCAAGCCTCTTCAAGCCTTTCCCATTGACATCTATCGATGGTAAGACCTCGTGCTCCGCCGTGGACGGTGGTTTGGTCATGAACAACCCAACTGCCGCTGCGGTCACGCACGTGCTCCATAACAAGAGAGATTTCCCGTCCGTCAATGGCGTTGAGGATCTGATGGTTTTGTCGTTAGGCAACGGTCCATCGTGCGGAAGGTCAAAGGTCCGTAGTAACGGCGAATGCACAACTTCTTCCGTTGTTGACATTGTGCTCGACGGAGTCTCGGAGACCATAGACCAAATGTTGGGGAACGCTTTCTGTTGGAACCGTACTGACTACGTCAGAATTCAGGTATGCATTATCATTAATTTTTTCTTTTACTCCCACCGATGATCTGTTTGGTTCATAAGAAAATTTTTAATCTGTCTCTAAATCAATTTGACCGTCTTAAAGTGTCTACCTATATAATTATAATTTTCCTCAGATTTCTCGACAGCCAAACAGATTTCAAAGATTTTTATTTTTTAGTTTGAATTTAAATAATTTTGTGATCCACCACATTTGACGATTTGTAACGTGCAGGCCAACGGACTGGGGAGTGAAAGGATGGTGGGGCCGAGAATGGGGGAGGTACTGAAGGAAAGAGGGGTAGAGTCGTTACCGTTTGGTGGGAAGAGGTTACTGACGGAGACTAACGGACAAAGAATAGAATGCTTTGTGCAACGCCTTGTTGCCTCCGGAAAAACCAGCCTTCCTCCAAGTCCCTGCAAGGAATCAGCCGTTAGTCCACTCGCCAACGGCCGTTAGCTATTATTTTGATATTTTTTGTCCTCTCCTTTGTTTTTTTTTTTTTTTTGCACTACTTTTGTTTTTCCTCTTTTAACCCTTTGTAAGTCTGCAACAAACCACTTCAAGTTTCACTTTTTGAGCTGCCCCTACTTTGGAGTCAAAAATAGCTGCCTAAATCAGTCAAATGTAGTACTAAGTATTAAGTTTATGATGAATTAAATGACACGTCATAATTATTACCAACATTAAGTATATGTTTTAAATGATTAACTTACTTTTGTCCGGTGGAGGAGGGAATGCCGAAATCAACGAATTTCCTTTTTTGTTCCCTTGCAATGACAGTCATGCGCAACTATTTTGCCTCTCAGTATTATTATGTTTTTTAAGTCAAAATTTCGCTTCTTTATTCAAACCCTTAATTCTCGTTGGTTATTATTTGTTCGGTGCAATCTTTATTTTGTTTCATTTAATGAAAAAAGAATTAAGCTTAATAATTAATGTGACTATTATACATGTCAATCGTGAAATTACTCAAATTGTTGAAAACTTTCTGTGCTAGAAGTAACCAAGTAATATTGCAAATATTTGTCTTTCGCAATATAATAACATATAAAAATTCAAAAAGAAAAAAAAAAAAAAAAAAAAACTATGAGAGTTTTCATGATGCCAATTTGCCATCTAAAAATGTACCAAATGTGAAGGGTAAATAATGAGAATTATCAAGTGGTCCTCGAATCAACATGGATTCATTCGTGGTTACATTCAAGATTAACATATATAATATATAGTAACGGCCTTACATTGAAGTTAAAACGAAGTTCCAAATGCGAAAAGGACCACTCTGGATGGCCAGAGATCTTTTTCCTAGATGGCTAAATAACAACTTGTGAATTGATCAAAGAAAAATCCTTGTAAAAATCTTTTTGGCTTGGGTAAATACGTAAGAAATTTCTCTACCATTTTGCCATAACAAATGGTACTCTAGAATTTCAACATTTTAGCTAAAGGTTCAACCAACCAATCAAGAAATTGAAGCATTTTCTTAGAATTGAGGTATGCGGAGTTGAGCTACCTTCACAACTCAGGGTAAATTTCCATCAGAAGTATTGTTAGATAAGTTGGAAAAATACAACCCCAGGGGGAATGGAAATATTCAACCTCTTCTTCACACCTCTTTATGTGCCTTTTAATCATATTTTATCATATAATACATAAAAAGTAAAAAGAAAATGACATGACAACATGTAAAAGAGATACAGATAGGGAGAAGATATCCATTCGGGGAGTGACGAACAAAGCCATGGGATCCAACTAAGAGAGTGAGTCCAGCGTTATATAAAAATTTCCCATTTAACCAAGCCTACCCGACCCTTTTTGTAAACTCTCTAGTTGTGAATGCAAACACAAGAATGGACATGGCAGAGGAATCAAATACTCTCATTCTTACGTAAGTATCCTTCCTACCCTCCCCTCAACCAAAAGAAACAAAAAAAAACCTTCTCAACACAACCAGTAAAAAGTGGGGAAAAAAAAGCCTACTTTTTTCACTCAATGATTTCACTGTCTCTTAATTAGTTTTCAAATATTTATAGCATGCTCCTCTGATTTTTCTTTGCTCCTCTTTTGGTAGGTAAGTTTGGTGGAGGATTTTGCAGCATGTACTTTTCTCTCTTTCTCGCCAACTTGCGTTGGCTCGAGACAATCCCACTATTCACTTGCTTACATTAAAAATGGTCCCTGTTTTGTTGCCTTGTTGGCTTTTCAATTTTTTTGGCTTTATGAAATTTCATATTCTAGAGATATACTTTAATACTAGTTAGGTAGAATATAATCAACTGACTCACCCTTCTCTATTAATAATCTTTTATATTGAATCGATTAATGACAGCAGCTAAGACAAGATTTACAGCCCCTAAAACCAAACGGGAATAGGGGGTCAGAACCCCACTCTCCACGCTTAGCCAACCTGTTGTGTTTGATGTGGTCTAAACGGTTTTCACGCATGGTTTTCATGGTATGTATGGGTGTATATGAGGGGGACCTCCTATCTAGTTTTACAAGTGATGTGTTCTTTTTCTATGGGTAAACTAGGCAATTATTTAACTTGCAAACAATGGTAGGGGGACCTTTCAACCATGCTAGCTAACTTATTAGTTTCATTCCAATTTCGTTTGTATTTTACAAATCCCTTCCACTAACTGTGATTAAAATTAATGTAAGAAACAACTCTATCGAAATTATGAAGGTCTGAAAAATAACACTTTGTGTTTCAAGAAAAAGTTAATAACAAGTGAAAAAGATTTGCTTAAAATTAATTTAACTGGTTCATAAAATCACATCTAAAATATAACATTTATCAAATTTTAATTCAAATATCAATACTTATAATTCTTTTTTACGTAATCTCAAACTACGCCTACAATTTTTTATGCATTAATTTCTAGGGAAACGTGATTTTAGAAATTTCAATTAATCCAAATAATGAAGTGTGCAGTCATTTGGAACATTATTATACCTGTCTATATATTTTTCTTTTCATAAGAAAAACAGACATATATTTGTCTTTAGACATTAGAACTCACATGCTAATATCAAGCTCGATCTCAATAATTTAATCTGTTCTCATTTGCCTTTTTAATGTGTTGTCTGAGTACCAGACACTGCTAGATTTGTATCAAAACATGAAAAGAAAAGAAAGCTGATTTCTTATCCAATTAACATTGTACATAAACCAAAGGAGAAACTGATACTTTGGGTTCAATAATTGTGCCCCGTTTATCTGAACCCTGCAGATTATAAAGTTTGTCTTTGCCTGATTATTTGGATTAATCTAAAAATACATATAATTTTGTTATAAAAAAAATCCAAGTCATTTAATCATTAAGCAAATTACCTGTATAATTAACTTTTTCATGGAATTTATTTAAGTTCTTTAACATTTTAACAGACCTGCAATCATTAATTAATTTATTCTATAAAAAATAAAAAAAGTAAAGCAAAATACGAGAAGCTGCCAGAAATGGTATAAATTTTATTATCAATCTCCACCCTATAAAATAATCTACAAAATGAAGCTTCTTAATTAAATAGACGTGTTCCCATACCATATTGCCTAAGCATGCGTACACATTTTTAAATTTAATAATTTTGAACGAGATATAAATATAATACGATTAATATAACACGTTTAATGTATGAATCGTGCTCATACATATTTTAATATATTTAATAATTTATAACTTATATTTACACAATTGATATAGTATATGTATGTACAAATTGTGAAATCAACTTTTAACTACCTGACTTGAAAATGATTATGCAAAAACTAATCAAAAAATTTTCCCTGTTGGAAGAAAAATAAGAAGGGAGGTTTGCATGGTCTATGCCCATCCATCATGTCTACAAAGTAATGCTCAATTGGTTTAAGATATAATGAAATTATTATTTTCCTTTTGGGTGCTGAAGAGGGGTTAATCTTATAATATAAGAAAAGATTATGGATATTGATATTTAAATTGTAAATTTATTAAATATTATTTTTTTAAAAATATTTAAGTTTTCGTAGTGAAATTGTTAATTTACCACTTTATATTCCTAAAATCTTAATCTAACCCCACCATGGATGCAATTGGAGCTATATTAAATGAAAGGGGGTTCTCACACGGATATTTTAAAGCCTTGTAGCCCCGGATCTATTTAATCTTTAGCAATTTCTTATTATAAAGGGAGAATATATATATATATATAAAAATCTAAAAATCTTATTTAACCCAAAAAGGAAAAAAAAAAAAAGAATAAATAAGAAATCTAAAAACCAAGTCATCTGAACCCGACGAGATCGGGAATTGGGTCAAATCCCTGGCTGGGATGCCATGCCTTTCGGCCCCTTTCCCTTACCCCGTATAAATGACTAAATTATTATTATTATTATTATTATTATTAAAAATCCTTGTAGTTATAGCTTTCGCAGTTTCGCTGGATCCTCTATTTGTTTTCAGGAATAAATATAAAATTTTTTCTTCAGATTATGTAATTTTGTGTTATTTTGAATTTTTTTTACTTGGATTAATTTGATCTATATTATATTTTTATCGATTTCATTTACATTTAATAAGAATTATGACACATGAGTATATGCTTAATAATTTAATTAAATTAAAAGTAAAATAAATAAAAAAAACTGATCGAAAATTGATAAAAAAAGGTTGAAAGTTTTTGTTAAATTTAAGATAAATTAATCAAAATAATACCATGAGAGTTGACCAAAAATAATAATATTAGGCCAAAGTAACTCATGAAAAAAAAATAAAAATAATAAATATCTAGTTTACCTAATTTGAAGACAAAATTTATATGTTTTGCATTGTTTATACGTGAACAGAAAAGTTTTGCTAGACAATAATAGTCCAATACGTGGCTCAATGCCTTCTCTGTTTAGTGCTCAGATTCATTTAATTAGTAATTGATTTTTATTTATACTATACTCCTTAAACTATTGTTTTTGATTCTTGATTTCTTTCCTAGTCACAGAACCTAAAGCAAGTTGCTAAGGTGCCCCATTATATATTCAAATAAAAAACCCCAAAAGAGTACTTAATAATAATAATAATAATAATAATAATAATAAAATAAGAATCAATTAACAGTACACAAATAATCATAACTGGTAGAAAGTGAAACGCCACTGTTGACGCTTATTTTTTAATTTAAATAATACGTGTATTGATATCATGATAATATATTTTTACATATTATAATAATATTTAAAATATTATATATTTTATAAATTTAAATATATTAATATTTTTTGTCTTATAAATTTTAACGTATTTTTATAATTATAATATAGTGCTCGAACCTGCCTTTGATGCTAAATTCTCTCTGTTTCTTTTATCAAATTCAGCGCTCTGATTCCGATTCTGATGTTTCTTCCTTTTTCCTGGAAAACAATGGTTTCTTGCGAATTACATTAATATAATCGTTTTGAGTAAAAATACCAACGTAATTTAGTACTGTCAATTTATTACTATATGTTTAATTTGGAATTATGTTCAGTACGTAGTTCAAAATTTAAGTAGATATTATACATTTAATTTTGAATTTTGTAATCTTTAATTTTAAAAGTAAAATTTACTTTTATGATATAAATGATTCATCAATATTATGATTCTTATATATATTAATAATTACGTGATCTGTTGATAGATTGATGAATTTTTAATTTTAATAATAAAAATTTAACTTTTGATCATTTAAAATATTAAAAAGAATTCCCAATGTATAAATTACGTTAACGCATTTCAAGAGCTAATCATTATAACTTCAATAAAGAAAAAATCCAAGAAATTGCCGATGCATTTGCATTCATATTGATCCATTGCATCAACAATGTTAACGATAAACCAGAG
>JBBYHL010000005.1:526201-543928 GCA_038381835.1 Adansonia madagascariensis
GGGATACTCCCTGCCTCCCGAAGCTCATAATTCTTAAGGTCCCACTTCAAAGTCATTCAAATTTCAATCTCGCAAAAGTCTAACCATTTCCCAAATCTTAATCGGAAAAAAGATTTCAAGCAAAAATTGGATGCTGCTTTCATTGTATTCCCGTTGGTATCTGAGGGTTCAGAATCAGTCGAACACACACATGTACGTCCCAGATTGAGCATGGAGAATGTTGATAACTTTTCCCTTTCATTAAAAGTAGCAGTGGTAATATATATATTTATGTCATTGGCAATCCCATTAAATCAATCCTTTTGGGATTAGGAATTCTTTACATGCAAGGACTAGGACTAGCACTGTAATAAGATAAAACCTCCTTATATATAGAAGCCACCCCCCGAGTTTTTCTTTCATAAATTGACTAATTGCCGAGCTCTCTCTCTCTCTCTCTCTCTCTGTTTTCCCTGTTTTGCTTAATTTCTTGTTCTTCTTTCTTAATTGTTCTCTGTCCGTTGATCTTTTCGTGCATTGAGGATGGCTTCTGCTAAGAGATGCGTTGCTTTCCTTTTGATGCTGGCTTTGTTTGGAGTCTCTCTTGGTGCAGTTTACAAAGTGGGTGACTCCAGTGGATGGACTAGCCTGGGAAATATTGACTACGTCAAGTGGGCTTCCGCCAAGAGTTTCCATGTTGGCGACTCTCTTCGTAAGTTTTCTCATCAATTTTCCTCTTCTTGATTCTACTATTGTTTTAGGTTCTTGCACTTTTTTCCCTTCAAATTAAAAAAAAAAAAAAAATTGTCCCAGTTTAATTGCTCTTGCATATTCTCAGCTTGCAAGGTCCATATAGCCAGGGATTTTCTGATGCACGCCATCCACACCCCAAAGAGAGAAAAACAAAAAATTTTGCTTTGCTACTTCTAGTCTTTCTTAATTTTCATGTATATCGAAGTAGAACCTAAAAGATGGTGGGTTAAAGAACACTGGAAAAAAAGAAGAAAAGAACAAGAGGAACGAGTTTCTTTTCCTAGAACTGCTGGCAAACATTTTGGTGAACTAACAATTGCAGAAAAAGGCTTGTATATGTTAACTCTTTAATTCCATTAAAGGGTCTTTTAAAGAGAGAAGACAAGTACTTTCAACCACTTCAAAAAAAAAAAAGTTTAAACTTTTGAATTTGAATCCATCACTTTCTAAATTCTAAATCCTTTTTGACTCTTAGGTTTCGTAAAATCTTTAGAATTTTTCCTGACTAATGGGTTTGTATTATTTTCTTGTCGTCTCCGTCAATTTCGCAGTCATTGATCATCTAATATTTATTTGACTGCCCTTTTAACAATGCAGTTTTCGAGTACAACCGTCAATTCCACAACGTGCTGCAAGTAACCCACAACGATTTCCAGTCGTGCAACGGTACATCTGCCATCGCCTCCTACGCCTCCGGTTCCGACTCAGTAACCCTCAAAAGGCCTGGGCACTTTTATTTCCTTTGCGGTGTTCCAGGCCACTGCCAGGCCGGCCAGAAGGTCGGTGTCTTGGTCACACCATCGTCCGTAGGCCCAAGTGCAAGTCCTAGCCCATCTACTTTCGGTTCATCGCCTGCAAATCCTCCTTCAGAAACATTGGGTGCACCTGGCCCAGCTCAGGGCAGTGCTCAGTCTCTCATCTCCTCCAAGCTTTCCTTGGCATCGAGTCTTGTCGCAGTTTGTGTATCTGGTTTTGCCTTCTACTTCTAGACTGGTGGTCCTTGCTCCTTACAATTGTGTTTGTGTTTGGATCTTGGACTATATTTGGGGTAGCATTATCGTATTGGGTCTTATGGTATTACTGTAGTAGGCTTGTTTTGATTGCCAGATGAAATAAATGGTTAATTTAAAAAATAGATAATAGAAGTATAGCTTTACTTTTTCACCTTATCATTTGGTTTTCTCCATTGTGCACTATCAAAATTTGTTTTGAAAATAACTTACAATAAAAATAAAAAAAGAGAAATCATAATTAACGTTGGCACTTGGCGTCCAGAAAGCATAGAGCAGATCCCTGGCCCAGCTCAAGTCAGTGTTCTATCTCTCAAATTATTCGACTTCCGGTTGCCTAATTCATAACCAAATTTAGAATGTGAGAAACAAGGAAAATGTTGTTATATATATATATATTGGTTTTCTTGCCAACTATTATCACTAGATATAGTATTATTTATTTTATATTTTGTGATTATCTATTTAAATTGACCTACATTTTTTTCAAAATTATATATTTAGCCAAGAATATTTATACATCTCAACGATTTCCAATCATGCGTGGGAACATCCGGTGTCGCCTCCTACACCTTTGGTTCTGACTCTTCACCCTCCTCAACAGGCCAGGTCCTTTTCGGTGTTCCTGGCCAGCGGCCAGCCACTGCCAAGAGGGTCAGAAAGTTGACATATGGGTGACGCCATCTACCTAGATCCTGGAGCTAGTCCATGCCCATTCACTTATGGTCCATTGCATATGCAGATCCATGGTCGGAGATGTTGACAACTAGCCCAGTTCAAAGCATTAATCCGTCTCTCCTCTCCCGCAAACTTTCCTTGACATTGAGTCAGTTTGTCTTTTGTATTTTGTTGATTATCATTGAGGCAAGTAGAATAAATTAAAGGTTAGGTTTTTCCCACTAGTATGTATTAGTTTCAGTTATGTGCAATAATCTCTTTGGATTTTCATTGTTGGAATATATAGTTAAATTTCCATACATTAGAAAAGAAAAAGAATTAAGCTTGAAGATGATGTTAAATTTAACGAATTAAATGTTACTAGTCGTCTGCCAATGACATGTTGCCCTACCTCCGTTTGACCTTGTTTAATGGCTTTTCATCCTAGCATCATGGCATAGGGGTAATGCAAAGGTATTGTGGACGTGGTAATTAAGCACCCTTGACCCTTACCTAAACTAATAACTGTTGCAATAAACTGGCAGGCAAATTCCATGAACAATACATGAGTAGCAAGAAACGCTCGTTGACATCATGCATTATAGATTTACACTACAGTAATTGAAGTTTTTTTAATGCTTTTGCAATGTTTTAGTGTGAATTAACAAATGAATATTGAAAAATGTAAGTTTTATAGGTTATTTTTATGTATAGAAATCGAATTAGAATCCATGGGATAATTGCAAATTGGGGACCAATGTTTCATAAAGTGAAAGGAAATTATTATTATTATCATCAAAACTCGAGACCTTTTTTTTTTGCCTGTTAAATTAACGGGGAAAAGGCCCAAGTTGCCAACAAAGTCATTGTAGGTTTCTCAGCCTTTGCGATTCCGTACAAATCAGCGTGGGCAAGAGGAAGATTTTAATCGAGTTCGATTTGGGAGTTGGGGATGGCCGACGGCCCCCTTGATACATCATACATGTTTTAAAACTTGCGGAGAAAGTAGTCCGCAGTACATCATGAGCAACGCAGGAAAACTTCTTGAGAACGGTTCACATTAACTGCAGGGGCCAGCGACGGTGCCTACGCCAAGCCCAATTAGATAAATGTACTTTTAACAATAACCTTTCCATATAAGGAAAAGAAATAAACGTCTTCGATAATTAAAATATAAAATTTTGAATTTCAAGGTTTTGAAACATGAAGAAGGGAAGACATAACCTTAATATATTCATATATGTATACAAAATTGTGTAAAATAAATGAATAAATGTTTGAACATGTACTAATGTGTCAATGAGATTGAAACTTATCTAAATCTATTAAATATCTTAATCTATATATATTTATATGAATTAATTGAGTTAAGTACAACTTTAAATTAAAAATTTATTTATGTTTTTGAAACCATACAAAAATTAAAGAAAAAGGGAGAGAGATGAATCAGATGAGTAAATTTGTAACTTCATTTACTAAGAAATGGTGTTGTAATGTTGGCATTGTTGGGTGCAAGAACTGGAAGGTTAATTACTTATTTTCATTTAAATTCGACATGAATGTCTTGACCAAATGTCTATCCCTTTCATTTACGCATCAACTATAAGACTAAGATTTACGTCGAGCCTTTAAGACAAACAGTTTTAGTTGGTATATGGCTATAATCCTGTTACTGTAGAGTGTGTGTCTGGCAAAGGTCGAAGGGTGGCAGCCAATTTCACAAAAGCCTTTGCATTTTTCATTTTTTACCTTTTCTTTTTGTTTTATTTGTTTAATTCACTTACTTAGGCATTTAACTAAACCTAACAAAATTTTAGCTTAAAATATTCAAATTAACTTGAAATGTTTCAAATTTAAACCATATATTACTTAAAATAATTCGATTTAAACTGGTTAATTATATCTTTAACTGAGATCAATGAGAAAATTAAACCAAAACCATGCAAATTATTTTGTTATTATTAATGGGCTGCTTCAACGGAGGTTCAAATATGTTGCCACCTTGATTCTGTTTGACAATTTAAAATAAAGAGAATTAGAGAAGACCAAACAGTGAATACTGAACGAAGAAAAGAAAAAAAAATAAAATAAAGAAGGGGTAGGAATGAAAAAGAAAATAGAATTGGAAAGCGGAAGCCGAGCCGAGAAAGAAGCCGAAGCTGGCGCTTCTCATAATCCGATAAGAACACGTGCAAGGACAGTACAAAGTCCAAACACGTAAACCGCCGAAGAGTAAGGAAACTGGTCAGTAAAACATATTTAAAAAAAAAAAACCCGACAAATAACAACTGAGGCAGAGCTCTCTGCGTATATAAGATGAGCACCACACCACCTAAGGCCCAAACCATCCTAATCGTATTCATCATCTCACCTACTCGCGCACTCAGTCCCGGTTTTGATTCTCTCTCTCTCTCTCTCAACTCAGAGCCCAGTAGCTCAAGAAGAAACCCTTCCGCCCCCCCCCCAAAAAAAAAAAACGTCACTCTCAACTTCAATTCTTCAGGCCACAGAGCCAGAGAGATAGAAAGAAACAGCTTTGCAAACGTTATTTTTTTTTGCTTATCGACGCCATTAATGCTTATCAGTAGCATGGTGTGAATAAAGCCAAACTTTCTTTGCTTTTTTTTTTTTTCACGGACTAGCAAGCAGCCAGCAAATAAACAAAGTAGAGGAAAATAAAAAAAGTTTTGCTTCAAACTTTTTATTCGTTCTTTTTCGCGCCAAGAGAGGAAGTGCTTAAAATGGAGCTGAGTAAAGTAACTCTAGAGATCTTCACGAAACTGGAGCAGAAATGGCTATCGCACTGTGAAACCACCAAGAAGATTCGAATCCTCAGCATCGACGGTGGCGGAACCACCGGCATTGTCGCTGGTGCCACTCTTATACACCTCGAAGACCAGATCCGCCTCAAAAGTGGTGATCCTCATGCTCAAATTGCCGATTTCTTCGACATGATCGCCGGCACTGGCGTCGGTGCTGTTATGGCTGCTATGCTCTCTGCCGACGATGGAACTGGCCATCCGCTTTTCACTGCTAGAGAAGCTGTCAAGTTTATCACTCAGAATAACTCCCAGCTCTTCAAAGTTAAAAAGCTGGCCGGAGTTCTTCACCGTCGGAAGAGATTCTCCGGTAAGAGCATGGATAAGGTGCTGAAGGTAATGTTTAAAAGAGAAGACGGTACGGTTTTGACACTGAAGGACGTGTGTAAGCCACTCCTGGTTCCTTGCTTTGACCTCAAGAGTTCCGCTCCCTTTGTTTTCTCTCGCGCCGACGCTTCCGAATCACCTAGCTTCAACTTCGAGCTTTGGAAAGTGTGCCGCGCCACGTCGGCCACTCCAAGCCTTTTCAAACCATTCCCATTGATATCTGTCGACGGCAAGACCTCGTGCTCCGCCGTGGACGGCGGTTTGGTCATGAACAATCCTACGGCAGCAGCAATCACGCACGTGCTCCATAACAAGAAAGATTTCCCATCCGTTAACAGCGTGGAGGATCTGCTGGTTTTGTCGTTAGGCAACGGTCAGTCGTGTGGAAGGTCAAAGGTCCGTAATAACAGCGAATGCACAACTTCTTCCGTTGTTGACATTGCGCTTGACGGAGTCTCGGAGACCATAGACCAGATGTTGGGGAACGCTTTCTGTTGGAACCGTACAGACTACGTTAGAATTCAAGTATGCTTATGCTTCTTCTTCTTCTTCTTCTTATTATTATTACTATACTCATATCAATGTTCTTTTGGTTCTTAAGAAAATTTTTAATCCGTGGTTAAATAAGTTTGACTGCATTAAAGCCTTTTTTTTTTTTAATTTAATTTTCCTTCGGATTTCTCGAAAGCCAAATAGATTTCAACGGTTTGTGACGTGCAGGCGAACGGTCTGGGGGGTGAGAGGATGTTAGGGCCGAGAATGGAGGAGGTACTGAAGGAAAGGGGAGTAGAGGCTTTACCGTTTGGCGGGAAGCGGTTACTGACAGAGACAAACGGGCAGAGAATTGAGTGCTTTGTGCAACGCCTTGTTGCCTCCGGAAAAACCAGCCTTCCTCCGAGTCCCTGCAAGGAAACAGCCGTTAGCCCACTTGCCAACGGCCGTTAGCTTCACCCCCCCCTCTTTTTTTTTTTTTAAATTTTTGGTATTTTTCACTCTTTTTGTTTTTCCTCTTTTAACCCGTTGTAAGTTGTAAACCAACCAACCGACCAACCTCCCTCGAGTTTTACTTTAACTGTCCCTACTTTGGAGTAAAGAGAGGTGCTAATTAGTAATAATATCTCCGTTATGGCTGAATGAATTAATTAAAGTAGATTAATTAGTACTAAGTTAACCCCCTTATTATAAGCAAAATTAAGTACATTGTTATGTGTTTTATAATTAACTTTTGTCTGGTGGACGCCGTCCCAAAATCAATGGATTTCTTTTTCAATTGTTCCCTTCCAAAAGAAAAGAATATCATGCGCAATTATTTGTTTCTTAATAGTATGTTTTCAACTAAAATTTCAGTTTTTTGTACATATGAACCTTTAATTCTCCGCCAAATTCAACAGATCGTGGAGCACAAAACAAGCAACAGGTGATTCATGGACATTGATTTAGGAAGGAGTTCATAAAATGTCAAAATTACTGCAATTACATTCCTACATTCAAGTTATGAAACAAAAGGTTCCAAATTCCAAAAAACCAGCCCAGAAACCCAGATCTTTTCCTAATGGCTAAATAACAATCTGTGAATTGAAGACTAGTGTTCAATATTGATACATAACATTAGTTTGTATATTTGGCGCTAAAAGTTCGAACAATCAATCAAAGAAATTGAAGCATTTTCTTAGTGTTGAGGTCAGTAGAGTTGAACTGAGCTCAGCTACCGTTACTACTTGTATGATAAGTTGATGCAACCTTAGAGGGGGACTTATGGGATCCAACCAAGACACTGGGTTGGGCACATTACTCCTGCATTTAAAAAAATCTGTTCAATCCGACCTTATTTCCCCGCCCCTTTTTGGTGTCCTCTTTACTTATGAACGGTTAAACAGTAGTAGTTGTTTGGGGCATATGATAAAAAAATCATCGAAGGAGCAATGAAAAAAGGTAGCGGAAATCTGTTCAACCCTCCCCTTCACGTCCCTTTAGTAAACGTTTTTAGCTTGTGGATGCAAACAAAGAATAGACATGGAAAAAGAATCAAATCCTCATAATAGAAAACAACCCTTCTCAACCTCAACCAATTAAAAGTTAGGGGAAAAAGAAACCAACTTTTCGCTCAATTATTTATTTATTTTTTTGTTCATTTAGTTTTCATTGAGAACATGTTCCTCTGGATTTTCTTTGCTCCTCTTTTGGTAGGTAAGTTTGGTGGAGTATTGCAACATGTACTTCTCTCTCTCTCCACTGCGTTGGCATGAGATAATGCCACTAGCATTAAAAATGGTACTTGATTTGTTGCCTTGTGGCTTCCCCTTTGGTTTTTTTCCTTCACGGCATTTCATATTCTCAGACGAGTAGGAATAGATAGGGATACTTCAATACTAGTTAGGTATACGTAGAATATACGATCAACTCTCCCTCTCTTCTCTATTAATCCTTTTCGATTGCCACGATGATCACGCCATTGGCTAATCTAAGACAATGTCTACAAGCCATAAACTACGGGGGTTATTTCCATTTTCTAAATAAAGCCCCGAACCCCACACTACTCGCTCAGCCAACCTGGTTGATGTGAAATCTGCTGAGCTGTGACGAAAAATAAGCCCCTCTCCCTCAGGTCCTGCCTCTGCCCCTACAGTCTTTACGCTAGGCTTTCATGGGTGTGGGCAGAAATGAGGGGACCTTCAATCTAGTTAAGTGTGTTTTATTATTTAGATATACATGCGTATAATTAACTAAGCAATATAACCCGGAAACGATGGTAGGGGACCTCTCTCTCAACCAAGACTAGCTAAGCTAGTTTTATTCCAATTTCCTATCAAACAAAACCTTTCTGCTAAAGCCTTCTAGTTAACTGTGATTAAATCTAATGTAATGTAAGAAGGAATTCTAACGCTTCTTTTGATATAAATATGAAGTGGACCAACGAGAAGAAAGAAAAGACTCAAACCTTAAACTTAACCCAAGTTTAAAATTTATTGGACTAAGATCTAACTTAAATATTTTGATATGATCTAAACTCATCTTTCGACGAAGGCTTTTCGGTTGATGAAAACTGGTTTCAAAATAACTTTGATTTCCTTTATCTAAACCTATCTGTTGGTAGCACAAAACAAAAGTTCATAGTCTTCCAAGAATTGTCATATATATATAGTTTGCACAAAAGAGAACAAAAGAAAAGAAAATAAAGTTTGTTTATATATTTTGTTATGTATTACTTTCTAGTGAAGTGACTGACTGTTCAGTAAACATTCTTTTGGAAATTTCATATCCAACTAAGCATGTACGCAAACTAAGAAGCTAAGGGAAGATATAGCATTAACTAAAAAGAAAAACTGATATATTTTGGGTTCAATAATTGTACCATAATTATCTGAATACTCTATATTATTAAAAAAATAAAAATAATTTAATCTTTAAAGAAATTACCCATAAAATTAAGTCATTTATGGAATTTCTTAAGTTCTTTAACATCTTAACAGACCTTGAATCATAATCGTATGTATTCTAAAAGAAAAAAGAAAACTCAGAAACTGCTGGAAATGGTACTATAAATTACTTTATTTTCAATCTCCACCCTATAAAACAATCTACAAAACTTCTTCATTAAAGTAGATGAGCCCACACTCCCTTGCCTATATGAATATGCAGACGCTTCTAACTACTTGAGAATTATTATTATTATAACAAAGTTTTCCAAAAATTTTCTAATGGAAGAAAAATAAGAAAGGGAGGTTTTCATAATCTGTGTCCACACCCTCATGTCTAGAAATTAATGTTCATTCGGTCTCAACTTTTTGCTTTAAGATGTAATTATTTAATTACCTAAAATTTGAAATTAAATTGAAAAGAGAAATGAGAAGGAGGCGTATAATTCGAAATGATATTTGAGGTATCTCAATTTTTTTTTAATTATTCATCTTAAGCAATATTGAACAATTGCACCAAATTGTAATTTCCCAAATACAAGATTTGTTTTTGGATATAAATTAATTTTTTTTATTTGTCCAAAAAAAGTGTAACAGTAGTAATATTGGTGAATATCTTTTAGTTTCCACTATGTGCTAAGATATGATGTGATATATATATATATATATATATATTGTATTTGATACATTGTTAATTTATATACTTTGAATGAATTACATGTAAATAAAATTATTTATACTAAATTTGAAGGATTTTTTAAATTTATGCTTACTTATTAATGAGAAGATATTATATGCATCATTGACAAATAGTATATAAATTTTTGTATTAATAGTGCATTAATATAAATTCAAATATATATATATATATATATATATTATTGGGTTTTAATGTATAAATAAATAATGATATGAAAATTCATGTGATCATCAAATCTTTAAATTATTTATTGAGCAAAAATTATATTATTATATAGGAAACTTCACGTGAATATATATATATATATATATGTGTGTGTAGTTTTAATATTTCATAATAACTTCTTCATCATCCCACACCAACCAACCACCTCTTTTTCAAATTTTCCACATTTTAAATGCTTCATGTATATAAATTGCAATTGCATCCATGAATATATCATCCAAAATCTTTATTCCTTCCAAAAAAACGAAAAAAGGAAAAAAAAAAAATGGGGGTTCTCTTCTTTATTGAACAAGGAACAATATCCATCTCCCAACACAAAGATATTTTATTTATAAAGAGAGAACATATACTTTATTTATAAATATAAAATTCTTACAACCTTGCTTAATTGGCCAGTCAGCTCAAATGTACTATTCGGTTTTATATAATTCCTTTTTTCTCAAAATAAAATGTACCGTAAGTATTCGAAATATACATGAATAAAAAGGTTATTATCAAATCATTTTACTCCAAATATACGAACAATAATCGTCTCACAGAAAACAATAATGAAAAAGCTTTGCCGAAAACGAACCACCTGACTCGACAAGATGGGGAATTGAGTCAAAACCCTGGATGAACCTTCGGCTTTGGCCCCAAATAATGCTACTGTCAAACTGTTAATTGTATTACTCAGATTCAGATTCTTTCAATTATTGACTAAATTAAATTATTTGTACAAGAAGGCCAAACCTAAATACCCATTAACTGACTGTGAGTTAAAGAAAGAAAGGGAAAAAAAAAAAGTGAAGAAGCCATGCACAAAGCACTATACGGTGAAAAAAAAGAGTGGGGATTATACCCTAGGGAAGCTCCAAAGTTGGCATATAGTGTTAACTTTCACCTTGCTCGGAATTAACTATATGGTTGAAAAAAAAAAGCTTTAGAGTAAAGCATCTCTTTTATTGTTACTAGACTTTTTCCTCCTTCACTTGATTATTTTAAGGCGTGTTTGTTTTCTTCTTTTAGTAAAGCAGATTCGAATCATAAAGATTAGATAATTAATAAGCTCAAGAAACCGGAGCAAAGAGATCTAGTGGAAGGTTGGTTCCCGATCTATCCTCCGCCGAGGCCCCAATTTTGATTATTTAAGTTCTACAAAATCATGAAAAGGATAAGGGAATCAAGGGTTTAATTAGTTTGTCTCTAAACTAGCTAGCTAGGGCCTAATCAATTAATTATATAATTAATTAGTTAACCACTTTGTTGATTAAAAACATTAAGGGAGAGAATGAAAGAGTGAGTGTGAGGTTTTTAAGTGGTTGGTGACCCATCCTATTCAATTGATGAAGACCACGTAATCTAAGAAATTCCAATTTGATTGCAATCCAAGTTATTAGCATCAATGGGAGAAACTAAAAGAGAGGAATTGAGTGGTGTAAGGTTCAAGTGATGCAATTTTTTGCCAGGAGGCAATCAAAGAACCCTTCATTAGATTAGGACCCAAGTTATACTTTACATTGAGAATCTTTGAACCATTTTCCCATCGCGGCCAAGCATTAATCGTCGTTGCTCCTTCAAAAATGTTTCTTTATGTAGATCCTTTCGCTATAATGAGCAAAGCATGGCAACATTGGACTTGAAGTTTAGATAGATTGTTTCGTACAATCACCGTAAAAAAAATAACATTTAATATATTTAAAATTTAATTCTTTACATTTATAATTTTTTTGAACTACGATATATTTTGTAAAAAAAATAAATAATAGCAATATTTAATTAGTGCCACCAAGATTCGAGCAGAAGAATCTGAAAAGGTTTTGAAAGACCGTGATAATCAAGCCAAAACTTGCACCACATGCTTGGGAAATACTTCAAGCTAGCTACCCTAATTGGCTTCATTAGATGATATATATGAATACATACGCGCGCGCGTGTGCAGACATACACACACATATATATATATATATAATCTAATCTTTTATTTAGAGAACTGGACAATTAAGGTATGTTTATGATTGTAACTAAAAAACTTTAAAAACACCATCCATTCGTCTCGCTATGTTGATTCAGGAGTCAGGACCACGTCAAGCGAGCTGTTTTTGGAGCTATTGCTGCTAACATTATATGTGAGGTGGGAGTATTGGAACTTTAATTAGTCCTACCTACCGTTTTCCACAACTTATGGATCACTGTAACCAATTCTTAGCATTTGATTTAATTGTACGCTGATCATGTATTCTTTTTTAACTCAAAAAATGAGTTTGAATTTAAGTACTTAAAAAGAATGTTTGAGTAGCTAGCTAGCACTTGAACGAACTCGCTCAAAGGGTAATTTAAAAAAAACGAGATGAAGTAACTTTACCTCATTGTAAAAAAAAAAAAAAAGTAATTAACTTTAACAAAATAAAAAGCTTTATGTAGTAAAATTTTGTCAACGACGGTCTACATCATTCTAAAGTTAGTTAATAAATATTATTTATAATAATAGCATTCTATTTGCATAATAATGAGAGATGGTGTGTAGTCGTGATCAGCCATAGATGCAACCAGCTGATTTGGGTGACCACTGACCACCCACTTAACTTCAGCCTCCTTAGGAAATAGCTTTGTACTAACTGCACGGCTACCCTGCACTGCCCTTATGAATGAAAGCTGTTAACACTAGGTATAAATCACTCTCTGGTTATTATTGTTGTTATTCATCTTGTGAAAGAGATATTTTCAGAGGCACTTCTCTCCAGACCACGCCAAGGGAAGTGCGATTCAAACGCCCTCTCTGCGAAATAAACAAAACATCTGGTCTAAGTGAATAGATGATGCAAAAAGGGTTCCACCGACAATCAATGAGATTCACTCATTAAGGATAAAATTAATTGTTCATTTCTACTCCCCTCCGTACATAATAACTCCTTACCTTTTTTTTTTTTCTGTCTTTTGGTTATCGCTCTGCAGTCCTGGTACACTGCATTGAATATATATACATATATATATATAATATTCTTTAAATATGAGCATATTAATTTTAGGGTGTCCTAATTTCAAAACTTTATGATGCACGTATTCTTGAAGCAGTCAAATGGAAAATTAAAGTACCACTTTCATAGAAATGACACGTACATACTCTATATAATGTTCTCTAAAATGCCAATATATATGATTAATTATTAACAATCGATGTTTAATATTCCATGGATAGTACAATCTGTGATTCAAACATTGTTAAATGAAATATATATAAGTTATTAAAGAGGATCATCAAGCAAATATCCTTGAAACAGTATTGATAAGTTGTACTATATCTGGGAATGGAAATTAATAATATAAGAAATTAAGTCCTATATATATCATCACTGCTATCCGTGTAGTATATAAAATATATCATACGGTGAGTAATCATAATTCTGATGCAATATTAACTAATCATATTGATTTACATGTTGCCATGTTAGTTATTAGCCGACAAGCGCAAGAAGCATAACCATATGTTTGTGGCTTAAGTCAAAATTGTACTATATTACATATAATTTAAAATAAAAGAAACATTGAAATGTAATCCTCCAATTTAATATAAACATAGAGCAGTAAAATTGATCTACTTCGTTAAGCAATTAAACATAGTTTTTCACTGTTTAATGACGTACATATGAATGATAATTAAAAAATATACTTAAAAATATTAAAAAAAAAAAAAAACAACGGAGTCCAATAGAATATGGAAACCGAAACAACCCATTATCCCATTCCATCAAACATCTCACTAATCTCTCTTGATTTTTATAAAAATATGAAACAAATCACTAACAGTTATTATATTATAAATTTAAAATTGTGAAAAGTTTAATGGCACTATTTAAAGGTTTAAAAAAAAATTATATTATTTTTTAAATTCCATAAAAGTGATTAATTAAAAATAAAAAATTAAAAAATTATGAGTGATTAAAGAGTATTTATAGAGACCCATTAAGCAACCCTTTAAAATTATATGAGAATTAATTAGTATAGAATCCTGATATTTATGAGTGATAGATCCTAAGGAAATACTCCACGAAGGTAACATACAACAGGAAGCAGCGGTTGGCAACAATGCCCGTTCCGCCATGTCTGCTCCTCATCTCTCCTATGCATGCACACGTCCCGTTTGTTATTTACTCCATGGAACGTGCGCATGTTTATGTACTGTTATAGATTATTCAGAGATTATGATGAGATCTTGTCTGCTAGGGTCAAATTTCTACTTTCCAGTCCTCACTTTGTCTTCTTCTTCTTCTTCCTATACAACAATGACGAAAGTGGACGGTCTATATAATACTAAATTACATGTATATTTTGTTTTCCCAATTTCTCAAAACACTTTCGTTAATCACTTAACAATTTCAGTACGAAAGAGTAAACATATCCATATAGACATAAAAGTGCTGTGAGTGTGATGCCACTCCTCTTGACCGTCGGATCCATACGAACCCTACCCCACTTTAGCTTATCAACAACTAATATAATTTATTTTAAAGTTTACTTGATTGAAGTAAAGAGAAGCAAAAACTAAAAAGCAGAGGAAATGACTTGTCACCCGGTGGAAAAATTATAAGCATACATGGGCAACATGTCACTTAGATGTTGGAAATCTTTTCGGGTTCGATTTGTTAGGGTTTTTTGTTTGTTTCTAGATCGATGGAAAAGGTGGGAAGTGGAGACCCCTGAGGCACGTATAAAGCTAGATAGATGGGATTTTGCTGTACTTTTTCGAGTCACGAGATTTAAACAAGAACTTGATCAGATATATAGAACAAAAAGTAAAACAAGAACAACTGAATGATGAAAACCACGTTTTTGTTTTCCAAAAACAATTGAAATACTTTATATAAATGTTGTAATTAAAATATATTTTTACTGTATTATATTACAATCAATTAGTACAAATTATTCGTTTTACAGCAAAAAATATATATAATTATTGTTAATGTTTTCACAATACTAGTATTTGTATAATATTTTTTATAATATAAAAGACTTTTATATTTTAACAGGTATATTGTTTACTTTTTTCCAACAAAAATGAATACGCAAAATAGTTGTGGGGTGGCGGATCGTCCTTCGATAGAATTCGTGCGCCATCTTACACAGTACGGTCAATCAATATAGATGCTTTTATTTGTTTCATCAATTGGGACAATTCAGACACCAACTTCTAAATTACTTCATTTCCACACCATAATATTCAATGGATTAATGAACCCTTTGTTAAGGTTTATATTAGAAGTAGAAAACCATGTGAACAACAGGTTGTAACTTGATTGGCAAGATCTTTCGGATATTGGGTGTCAACCCAAATGGCATTGAGTCAAACTATAGGGGAGTATCTAGATTCAAAATATCTTGGTCTTAATCAAATAGATTAATGGCAGCATAGACCACAAGTAACTCAAGATTATATAAATCTCGTCCCAAAATTAAGCTGATCTGATTGGATTTTAGCGAACAGAAACAATATTTGTTTATACCCTACTACTACTAGTTTAAACGTTCAGCATTTTTTTTTTCCTGGTGGGGTATACTTTCATACTAGTTTAAAACAAATGGCTCCAGTACTAGTGGCAGGTGACACTGGACAGTACGAGTCACGTGGCAAGTAGACGTGAGCTAGATGGATGGTACACTTTGTGCAATGAAGGTAGAGCCCGTGAAGGTTGTGGAGAAGGGGCTGCTAGAGATGGTCGAAAAATTGAAAAAAATCCCTTTTTTTTTTTTCATTATTTTCTAGACAAAACACCTGGCAATGTTCGATGTGATTGACATTTTTGTCATTTTCGTGTGTAAGTACTACTCGCAAGTTGAGTAGGGTTGGATGACGCTGATTGCTAAGATATTACATTCATACTAGGAGAGAAAGGCCAAGAGTGCTGGGCAGTTAATAATGGCAGCAAATGCTCAGGTTGGAGAATCCGAAAAGGTGGGCCATGTCCAATTGGAAACACCATGGGAAGGTTCTTGTGCATATTTTCTAGTTCCCACTTGTTTACACCCGCCGACAACCACTTCTTTGTTCATGGGTGAAGGGTCTTTATGGTACTCCATCCGTATATATTGTTAGTATGCAATTTGCAAGATTCTCATGATTTCTTCGTCCGTTTGTTATTTCTGGGGGGTATGAAATTACCCTTAGAAAAAAGTTCTATAGGAAAAAGAAAATTGTTGGCTTATGAATATCTATATATATATATATATAGATATATATCGGGCCTGCCCTGTTTAGTTTCAATTGACATTGGGTTTTTCTTGATTTAGTCTATGCCCGACACGAAAACTCGATTTCTCGGATCTCAAACATGGAGCAATTATGGGATGTTCAAGTTTTAATTAGACTGTTAAAAGCTGAAACTTGTCCACTGGGAGGCATCTTTGATCTTTGACCTTATAACAGTAATGTTACTGTTAAAAATTCATTGCCTAGTTAAGGAACCAAATATAAAAAATTGAGATCAATCTCCATAGCAAAAGGGGGGGTGTTGCAGCTGTCTGTTAATCGGATTAATTAATTAAAATCTTCCATTCCTTTTCATTATATTTGTTGGACCCAAAAGAGGGGAAAAAAAAGAAAAAAAAAAAGCAAACCTTGCACAGCCCCAACAACTGCTACAGTGAATACCTTGAATTGGGTAGGATTTAATGAGCCGAGCTTGAATGGTTCATGAATTTGTATGACTCCTACCCATTTCAAGGTATGCCCAGTTTGGCACTGAGATAAAAGATAAAAGCAGCCTTATTAAATTCCTAACAACTCAGGAAAGTCGAGAGCGACTACTAAAGCTAGCAGAGCGGTTGACAGTGAAACGATCGGTCTTTGCCGTTCCCTTCGTCGCGACCACAGTATCCTAACCAGAAATTGGGAGCTATGGCAACTGGCATCATCAAAGAAATAAATACTGCTGCTTTACAACTTCAAATACAAATGTGATTTTAATTTTTTTGTCCTTGACAAAAGCATGGCAATGGCATCAATATATTACAACCTGTATGGCCTTAGAGTTGGGTTCCTAACTTTCTAAATCGTACTACGAATTAGTATGAAAACTCGTGACTATTATTATACGGAAGTAAAGAAAATGGAAATTGCATGATTCAACCTTCCTCAAATGGGAAGTACCTTCAAGTCCAAGAATCCAAATTCCCAAAAACCTTGGCCCAATGTGTCGCGGTGGATTAACGAGGACTAACCCAATGGTTTGGGCCCAAAGCGTTGTTCAAAGGCTTCAACTAGTGTGTTTCACAGTGTAAGAAATTAATAATTTGCGAACTTGCAACTACAAATGGCATTTGCATATGTCTCACTGCTCACTCAACCCCACAAAAGACTGAAATGGGGAATTGCTTTGGTATTGGGCTTCGGCCATTGCCTACAGGCTAAAAGCCTGAAATAGAGTAGCCGGCAGTATGGGCCGTTTTATGGGTCTCACACTTTTCTTTCGTTATCTTAGATCTCAAATTTCACTCTGGCTGTCCTAACACAATTCGTCATCCGGTAAGCTAAGAAGCTAATCTGTATGCTGTATTCCCAACTCCTCTAAAAGGGACTCGAACTAAAGAACAGCTGTTTCGAGACACACAGATGACTTTACAGCTATCAGGACTGTGGTTACCTTGTACGAATCTCTCCGCTCACTTGACTCAATGCCGAATCTCCTCAGACTCAAACCCCAAAATTTCTCAAACAAAAGCTCTCTCAGCCACGGCTTCTCTCTCCTCGCCTCCACATACCATCCAGGCAAGCTTATTTATCCCCCAAAACATAATCCATGATTTCATGTTTTTTTTGGGGGGTCTACCGATTATTCTTGTGATTCTCCCTTAAATTTTTCCTAAAC
>JBBYHL010000005.1:544028-556827 GCA_038381835.1 Adansonia madagascariensis
ACAGAGAATTGAGTCCTTTGTGCAACGCCTTGTTGCCTCCGGAAAAACCAGTCTTCCTCCAAGTCCCTGCAAGGAATTAGCCGTTAGCCCACTTACCAACGGCCGTTAACGCCTTTTTTAATTGAATTTTCGTATTTTCCTTTTTTTCCCCCTCCTTTAAGCCTCTGTCCCTAGTTTGGAGTAAAAAAAGCTGCTAGTTAGTGAAAATATGTCCGTTTGAGTGAATTAATGTAGATCAATAGTAGTATTAAATTAATTATGAATTAAATTAAATTAAAATTTTGGCTATGGCTAGAAAGGTGACAAAAAAAAAAAAAAAAAAAAAAAAAAGCTTTAGAGTAGCATCTGATCTTTTGTTGTTAATAGACTTTTTCCTCCTAACTTATTTACTTGCTTTTGCCATCGGGTGCTAATTTCATGGGGAGTTTGTCTTCTCTTTAGCAAAGCAGATTCGAGTGCCCTTTGTTGCTCCATAATGTTAAGTTTAAGAAAACAGTTTCCTCTAGCACTGAGATATAGATGATGCATGGTGGGTTCTCGATCCATTCTCTAGCACCAATCTTGTTAAGTTGTCCAGCATCTTGAAAATGATAGGAATCAAGGTGTGAGTTTTTTTAATTATATAATTCCCAATCTTTAAATAATTAACAACCTTGTTGAGGGGAAAAAAAGGATAATAGAGTGAGTGTGTTTTTTAAAGTGGTTGGTGACCAAATTTTATTCGACCGATGAAGACCATTTAAGCTATGAAATTCTTTGATTAAAACCAAAGTTAATTACGGGAGAAATCATAAAATAGATAAATCAAAATTTAATTTAATTGGTTTGTATATTTATATTTTTAAAAAGTTACATTCAATAAATTTAATATTTAAATTTTATTTGTATAATTTTTATTTCCCCCAGTTGTATTTTGCTTAGAAAAAGAAAAAAAAACACCAAGAAAGAAAGAAAGAACCCTTACTAGATTAAGACTCAAGTTAAACTTTTTTATTAAGAATATTTTGGGCATTTTCCATGGAGCCAAGCGTCGTGGTAGCTTAATCTCTTTATTGGCCCACTAAAAAATGTTTCTTTCGTGTAGACCCTTCAGCTATAATTAATGAGCAAAGCAATAACGTTTGATTAGTGCCACCAAGGTCCTAGAAAAACGCCAAAAAGGGTTTTGAAGAAAGTGATATACAAGCAATAAGGTGCACCGCATGCTTGGAAAATACTTCAAGCTAGCTACCCTTATTGGGTTAATTAGGTGATATACATGTTCTTATCACTTTAATTTGGGAATTGGCAAAGTTTGTTCGATTATAGTTGTCACCAAAGGCTTTTAAATGGCTTACAATAATCGTCTAGCTAGGTACAGTCAGAAGTCTGGACCATGTCAAGCTCTTTTTGGTGCTATTGGCACCGTCCGCACGCTAGTTGGGTGTTTGAACATTAATCATTAACTTTAATACAATAAATTTTTTACTTAAAAAGAAACATTAGAATAAAACTTGAATTTTGTTCATACATGTTTTAGTTGAATTTGAAGTTTTTTTATTTTTATTATTACACCGAATCTCAAAGCATTTTATGTTATAAGATTGACGGTCCAATCTAACCCACATGAATCTTAGTTTTTTTAAGTCCCTAATTAATATTGCTTTCTAAACAAGATTGTTAGTATACCATGGCATTGTATTCATGGTTATTAATTTTTTTTAAATGTCATGATAATTCTTGATGTGTCAAATAAAATAATGAAACACGTTTAGACGCACATTTGTCACACTTCTATTGGACTTGAAAGAGTCGTCAATTTCGTTTACCACTATTCACCCAAGTTAATTCATTCACTTCTTCTGTTCTAATTTTTACTAAGGACAACTATGATCAGCCATAAATTCGACCTGATTTAGTGACAAGCCGATTCTATCTTGACTTAAATTCAGTCCCCTAAGCAATTAGATGGGTCGGTGGAACATGGCAAAGGAAAATTGCACTTTTGCACTCACTGCACGCCTGCCCTCATAAATGATATCTGTTAACAGTAGGTATAAATAAAGTTTTGGGGTCTCACCCAATAACTTTTTCGTTACCTTTGTGTTGAGAGAAAGAGATGCATTTTCCAAACACATAATGTTCATAGGGATTAGTTAACCCTTCGTTAGGAGTTACATAATACATAGAAAATTCATGTGGACAGGGTGTGATTTGACTGGCAAGATCTTTTAGGTCTCAATACAGGCGTTAAGTCAAACTATAAAGGGGAATATCTCGTGTTAAAACAAAGATCACAATTAACCCAAGATTCTATAAATTATAACCCCAAAACTAAGCTGATTTAATCGGAATTTAGCGACACAAACAATTCAAACAATATTTGTTAAAACAACTCGAGTGCCAGTAGCAGCTGACGTGACACTGGGACGGTAGGAAAGTCATCTGGCAAAGTAAACGTGAGAGCTACAATCTAGGGAGAGAAGGACAAGACAATTGAGCAGCTAAAAACAAATAGCACCAAACGCGCTGGTGGGAGAATTTGAAAGCGGGCCATGTCCTTTTTGGCCTGTTTTCTAGTATTGCTTGTTTACCCTGCCGACAAATACTACTTTCCTCTTCGTGCGTGTTGACGAGCTCTTATTGGTACGCTGGTACTCCTGCCGTATACTTACACTGTCTCCCCCGCCCCCCTCCCGCGGTTTGCAACTTACAAGATTCTCAGCCATGTTGAGACTAAGAAATTACCATTAAAGACAATTTTATTGGAAATTTGTTGGGAATGATCTAGAATTCTGGTCGATCCGAGCCACAGAAATTTTCAAATTTATTACCCAAAACTGATCGGGGCTGGATCAGTCCAACGCAAACGTCCATTTTTTTTTTTCATTTTAATATTATTAAAATTTAAATAATTTTTAAATGATAAAAGTCCACTAAGAATTTTTCTACTATAGGCAATGAGGTATTTTAATTATTATATTATTAATTTAAATATTTTATTTTTATATTTTTAAAATTATAATAAATAAAAATTATTAATGATGTTAAAAAAATAATTTAAATACTGATAAAATACTAATTTATTATGTGGTATAAAATTTTAAATTTTATTAAAAAATATGTTTGGGTTATGAGGCGAGCTTAGATTTTTTGTACAAAATTTAATATTTCAAATCACATGACACGTCAATATTTTATCGACTTTTAAATAATTTTTTAACACCGTTAATAATTTTTTCTTATTTGCTACAGTTTTAAAAGTTTATTGATTAAAATACTAAATTTAATAGTAAAAAAATTAAAATACATTGAATGAAGAATTTTAAAATTTTAAAGAATTTTAAAGTGCTAATATTTCAAAATTTATCAATTCAAAATATTAGGATTTGTAATTATATTATTTGGATAACTATTTTTTGAAAGAAAATTTGAATACTGAAATTTAATAAAATACAAATTAATTACATATAACAATATTAAAAATTAAAATAAGAAAAATATACAATATGGATATCATTAGATTTGTAAAAATATATAAATACTTCTACTAACATAAAAAATAAAAAAATAAAATTTAAAATGAGTTTAGTTAGTTAAAAATAAAAAAATAATAAACTTATTAAAAATTATTATCTTAGTAATAAATTAAAAAATTTTACAAATTCCATCTTGAGAGGTAAAATTTAAAAAAAAATTAATTTATCTAAAATTCTTATAATTTTAAAAATTTTAATTTTTTATTTTACCAAATAAAAAATTTTATTTTAAAATTTTAAAAATCTTTTTACAAATAAATACTATCTTTAAAAGTTTTCGTCCAAATGCACTCTTAATGAACTATGCTTTCTTTAAAACTAAGTTAAATCATATTAAACAAAAAAAGGATATCCGAAACCCGACTCTTAACAGGCTTATGTATGGATAATTGGATATACATTGGCCTTGCCTTGTTTAGTTTCCAATCCAGTCGGGTTTTATTTTTTCTCATGGTTTATCTTAAGGCCCAATTGCCTGACGGCAGCACCAGCCCCAAACATTTAATTGCTGTATCAAATTCTTTGAGTAGAGTTAATTATTTTGTTTAATTTAAGAGTCTTCATTTGTTTCCATAAAATATTAAGTTCTCAATCATTTTTTTAATAAAAAATTATAATTATTAAAAAAGAATAAATCCAGATTAGATTGATATTATTATCTTAATTAATAAAAAAAATATAAATTTTTTTCAAATATATTTAAAAAATCTTAAAAATGAAAATTGGCGCAGAATAGGAAGAGGCGGGAGAAAATTGAACCCGAAATCAAAACGAATCAAAGTGGCGGGCGCGACTCTTTTTTCTTATTTTTAGTTAGCACCGCTTCGAAAATATAAAAGCCTAAGAGGTGAAACGCGTTTATTTGTTTCATCCACGAAAAATCTTCCCTCCAAAAGTTTACCCTTTTCCTTTCTCTGCAAAGTTTTTTTTTTTTTTTTCATTTGAATTCCTCCCCCCCCCCCTCCAAATGGATCGCCAGAAGAAGCCCCAAACTCGCCGAAGCTTGAAGCGGAAGTTGGAGCAAGAATTCGAAGAAAACAAAACGGATCGCTGCAAGGTATCCGCCGTCGAATCCCGGACTTACCAAGATATCCTCCACGATGTTCGCCTTCACGTCGATCTTCTCAACTCCACTTTCTCCTGTTCGGAATCCGATCGCGCTGCTGCTAAACGATCCACTCACTTCCTTTCTGAGCTCGCCAAGAACGGTACATTTCAACATCTTCATCTCGGTTATTTTAGTTATACTAGTTTGTTTAAGGAGTTGTATAGGTTTCAGTGTTTATGTCTCTTTTTTTTTTTTGTTTTTTTTCTGGCGATTGCAGAGGATATTGTGGATTTGATTGTGGAGTGCGGGGCTGTTCCTGCACTGGTAAAGCATCTTCAATCCCCATCTCCGTTGAGAGAAAGCGGCCTGAAACCGTTACAGCATGAAGTGGAGAAAGGAAGTGCGTTTGCGCTTGGACTACTCGCGGTCAAGGTAATTTTGAAGACTTCCAATTTACCGCTTTCAGTCTAGTTTCACGGTTGATTAGTTATTTTCCGTACTTATATTGGTTGTTTGCCCGTTGCTTATCTGTTATTTTTATGTTAAATAAATAGCCAGAGCATCAACAACTCATAGTTGACGCCGGGGCACTGCCCCATCTAGTGAATCTATTAAAAAGGCATAAGGATGGTTGTAATTGTAAGGCACTGAGTGGTGTTTTAAGGAAAGCTGCTGATGCTATTACTAATCTTGCTCATGAAAATGCTGGAATTAAAACACGCATCAGGTTCGCGTCGATTGTCTGGTTGCCTCTTTTTAATTTTCATTAGAATTAATAATTTTCACATCATTAAAGGTTTGCTTTTAAATATATAATGTCAGGGTTGAGGGCGGAATCCCACCTATTGTTGAGTTGCTCGAGTATCATGATATAAAAGTGCAGAGAGCAGCTGCTGGGGCCTTAAGGACTCTAGCATTCAAGAATGATGAGAATAAAAATCAGGTAAAATTGTTTTTTTTTTCTTTTTCGGCTTTATGGTAGTTTTATTTGCTGTTCTTTTGCGGTGTTTAGTTTAGTTTTTGAGCTTGCAGATTGTTGCATGCAATGCTCTACCCAGCCTCATCCTAATGCTTTGCTCTGAGGATGTTTCCATTCATTATGAAGCGGTTAGTTCTCATCTATACGTTTTTATCTTCATACACATGTTTTTGGAAGTTTTTTCCTCCCTAAGCTGACATCAACGGTGTTCAGGTTGGTGTGATTGGGAACCTTGTCCACTCCTCTCCAAACATAAAGAAAGAAGTTCTTCTTGCTGGAGCTCTGCAGCCTGTTATTGGATTACTTAGGTAATGATGAGTTTTGCATCAGTTCTCCAGTTACGCTAAAGAGGATCATGAAAATTTTTGCTTTTGTGATAATTTTAGTTCTAATCATATTGCAAGTACATGCTTATCCTGAAGTGTTAATGACTGCTAACAGTTCTAGCTGTTTGGAGAGCCAAAGGGAAGCGGCTTTACTTGTTGGTCAATTTGCTTCTGCTGATTCTGATTGCAAGGTAGCCTTCGATCTTATTTCTGATTTGATACATGGATTACGTTGACTGCTCAAGCACATGGACTATTAGTTTGTTGTTGATGCTTCTACTTATGGTACATTTTTAGACAGTACTTGAGTGTTTATGTAAACGTGTTTTTCTTGTTAAAAGTTATAAAGACGAGGATCATGCAGGTACACATTGTCCAAAGAGGAGCTGTTCCACCTTTAATTCAAATGCTTCAGTCTTCAGATGATCAACTCAAGGAAATGTCTGCATTTGCACTTGGAAGGTTGGCCCAGGTTTGTATGTCTTTGCTATCATTCAGGGTTAAAACTGTTGGTATTGGAAACAACTGTAAGCATCATGTCCGTAGTAGGACTTATCATCCCATCAGTAGTTTAGCACATGTTATTATACTGTTGTTATACTGTTGTGTTTGTTCTAATTTCCATCCCAATGCTTACTAGTCATTTGAAGTATTGTGTTTTCATATTCAATAAAAAAAATCTTTTTTTTTGGTAGGATACACACAACCAAGCTGGAATTGTGCAGAATGGGGGAATAGTGCCATTGCTTGGCCTTCTTGATTCCAAAAATGGACCTCTGCAACATAATTCTGCATTTGCCCTATATGGCCTTGCTGATAATGAGGTAAGGCCACTAGTTAATTGTAATATATTTTACCTGAAATGCAGTTTTAGATGCTGTGAGTGTAGTGACGTTGAAATTGAGTCTGTTATGTAGGATAATGTTGTTGATCTTATCAGGACTGGTGCTGCTCAGAAACTCCAGGAAGGGGAATTCATTGCTCAGGTATGCTTTCAAATTCTTTTTGCTTTTGAATGTGCTGCTGTGTCATTTTTTTTTTTTGGGTTTCATTCCTTTTACAAACTAAAGAATGTGCGGAAAAGTATTATGTATTTAGCAGTGCACATATTTGCCAGTTTGCGATACTCATTACTATACTGTGTAATACTTGCAGCCAACTAAAGAATGTGTAGCAAAGACATTGAAGAGATTGGAGGAAAAGATTCATGGGCGAGTAAGTTTATAATTTTGCAAAATCTTGACCTTTTTTTCTGGCTGTGCCTTTGCATTTTGGTTAGGCTAGTTGTTTTCTAAGGTTGATAAAATGGTGTTTATCAGATCACGAGACCATTTATAAGTTAAAAATTAATGCTTCATTCTATTGATACTTTCTCTTGACAGGTATTGAATCACCTATTATACCTGATGCGGGTAGCAGCCAAGGCTGTTCAAAGACGAATTGCTCTGGCTCTTGCTCATCTTTGTGCCCCTGATGATCTGAAAACTATTTTTGTTGACAACAATGGTAAAGCAGTTTACTGTTTCTAATTCTCGTCACCACTTTGTCTTCTGGCACAATGATTTGCTTCAGCAGTTTTTTTTTTCCCCAATTCCTAATTGCCTGTCTCAGAATGTGAATCAATGTTTTCCAGGACTGGAGCTGCTGCTGGGCCTTCTTGAGTCTACAAATTTCAAGCAACAAAAAGATGGTTCAGCGGCCTTGTTCAAGTTGGCAACAAAGGGCACTTCACTCTCATCTGTGGATGCAGCTCCACTATCACCAACCCCACAGGTGTGACTTATGTCTGGTGGTCCACATGGAGAATTTTTTTACATTTGCATCTGAACTCCCTTGGTAACGTAGAATGATACGGATGCACATGCACATTATTGGTTGCCTTTCTCTTGGGAACGGCATGAACTAATCACAAGCAGGATAGGAATTCTTTTTTTTTTTTTTTGGTATTTGATCTCTAGCTTCTTTTGTAGTTAATTATCATGATCCATATCTTTGTTTTTATTTATATTCACCTTTTCCTTGAATTTGCCTACTTTTCAAGTTCTTTTGTTTTTTTATTTCTTATTACTCAGTAGATTGATAACTAAATTCTTTGCCACCCTTGTTTCAACGATAAATCCTACATATTTCTGTTTTAAACATTATACCTGAGTGCAGCATTACTTTTGTCTTACTAATCATACTTTGACGCCTTGAGGGTAAATTGCAACTTGTAAAAACTTTATGTTGTATTAAATGTTTTCTTTCCCTTTTTGCCCCCTTATAAATGCAGGTGTATTTGGGTGAGCAGTATGTAAATAATCCTACACTATCTGATATTACTTTTTTGGTTGAAGGTATGGACCCTTTTGTCAATTATTTTGCACTTTGGCTATTATTATTCTTAGAATCAGTGTTTCCTTCTTTCATTTCCGCAAAAAAAGTTGTTTAGAAATGTATTTACCTGTGATTTTCATTTCTTCTTTCAGGTAAACAGTTCTATGCTCACAGAATTTGTCTTCTTGCTTCTTCAGATGCATTCCGTGCAATGTTTGATGGTGGTTACAGGGTGAGTTAGATAATTCAGGGATACCGTTTCCATGATTTGTTTTCTACTTGTGCCAGTTTGTTCTCACCATCAAGGGCTCTATCTCTCTATAAAGTAATTGACAAGATGGGAAAGGAATCTTAAATTTGAGGAGCACATTGCTAGATAGTATGCTGCAATGATTTAATATTGTCGCTCTCGGGTAAATGTATAGAAAGATGATCAATCTTTAGTTCACTACTTGTAACAAGAATATGAAAAAATGGATTGTAGGAGAGGGATGCCAGAGATGTGGAGATTCCAAATATCAAATGGGATGTTTTCGTGTTAATGATGAGGTAGAATCTTGAAGCTGCCCCCCTATCTTTAAATATGAAATTAACATGTTTGAACCTTCTGACTTGTATCCATTTCTGGTCTCTGTTTATTAGGTTTATATACACTGGTTCAGTGAATGTTGAACCTGATGTTGCTCAAGATCTTCTAAGAGCTGCTGATCAATATCTTCTTGATGGCCTTAAGCGTCTTTGCGAGTACGCCATTGCACAGGTGTGTTTTAGTGACAATTGCAGTACTTATCATCTATGTTTGTCCAAACATGGGTGTCAGACATAAGTACTTCAAAAAAAATAAGAGTCAAAGCAACATAGTTTATGATTGTGACACATTTACATGCTTATTATTTGTTTTGATGGCTAAAGACTAACTTCTTGTTAATCACTCTTCTTGAAGGATATTTCTGTAGAAAATGTTTCCCTGATGTATGAATTAGCAGAGGCCTTTAATGCCGCAACGCTGCAGGAAGCATGCTTACATTTCATATTAGATCATTTTGTAACATTAAGTACTAAACCTTGGTATGTTTTTCGTTTCTAAAGTTGAAAAATAAGAAGTGTTTTCATTTTGTTTTTATAAAATAAAATAAAAAAATTCTTATCAAGCGTTAGCTGTTTCCATGCAGGTATTGTCGTTTGATTCAACGCATCATTCCAGATATACGGAATTACTTTATAAAAACACTTTCTAAGTCTGTATTGCAAACTGATTCAAGACAAATGTAAATGATTTTGGCCTTAGTCTGAAGTTCGAAGACCATTTTTGTACATATGATAGGGTAAGAGTTGGCAGAACTTGGAGCTAAAGTAAAGAATTTTTTCTTTCTGATATCCTTCGTGTATTTTTGACAGTAATAACTAATAGCATCACGCAAGCACCAGGCTTTCTTTACATATGAATATGATGGGCCTTTTAGCCTTTTTTTGGGGCTTATATTGGCCATTTTGGCCGAAACTAGCTGTTGTCAACAGATTTTAGTTTTGTGATTGCTCTGGAAGAAAACTCTTCAATACCGCTACAAGGTGGATGTGGATGGTCAATGTGGTACAATGTAATGTCTTAATTTGTTATCTTAAAATTTTCCTTTGAAAAAAATGTGCAATGACTCAATTAGTTACCTTAAAATTAAAATTTGGGCTGATGATCTGGAGAAGATTACCAAAAGACCAATCAAGAAGAACAAGCCAACCAAATAAATAACCAACTCATTGCCACAATAAGCGATTAAAAATGCTGTCTTTATCCAAAGTGAAAAACGATATGTTTTGGGTTTTTATTGGAAAGCTTTCCACATTGATTTGGATGTTAATTTTTCTGAACTTCCGATTTATTCAGAAGCTATTGAATGGATGTTGTCCACCAAGTAGCATCTCGTGTCGTGTCAAGACTTTCAAAAGGGAAGTTCGGTTCCAGGTGGTGCTGCTGGATGTATCGGGCAGGCAAATAGCAAATTGTCTCGACTTGTGGATACAACAGCTGTCACAAACAGACATCAGAAACTGCATAGCAAATGTAGATTCATGTGGTAGAAGATTGGGTTTACAAGTTTCCCACCTTTGCCATAATAAAGTCACCATATTTTGCATAGCAATTACATGAAAATTATTCCTCTAGATCAATTATATTTAACCTGGAAGAGCAAGCCCACAAAATAAATAAGCAACCCATTGCCATAATAAGCGATTAAAAAGCTGTCTTTATCCAAAGTGAAAAAGGATATGTTTTGGGTTTTATTAGAAAGCTTTCCCCATTGATTTGGTTGTTAATTTTCTGAACTTCAGATTTTTTCAGAAGCTAGACCATTGCGTGTTCAATGGGGGGATTTCCACCAAGCAGCATTCCGTGTCATGTCTTGATTTTCCAAAAGGGAAGTTCGGTTCCGGGTAATGCTGCTGGATTTTATATGGTTGGCAAATCGTAAATTGTCCTGACTTGTGGATACAACAGCCGTGAGAGACAGACGTCAGAGACTGTATAGCAAATGTAGATTCGTGTAGTATAAGATTGATTTTCAATTTTCCTACCTTTGCTCCAATGAAGTCACCATATTTTGTATAGCAATTACATGAAAATTATTCCTCTCTGGGCTTCAATGTTTATTGCTGCAATATCTTTTCAACTTGCGGTACATTCAAGCATACGATTTCACTTATATCCCAAATGAACATAAAAAAAGGGAAATGGTCAATCATTTAGAAGAGGTGAAAACTATGACAACAACTTGGAAAATTATAAATCAAGGAAAATCTACCAACTAATTTTCATTACCAAAAAGCCAATCTTTAATGTACAAAGCAATAACACAAGGTGCACGCTAAGAGGTAAAAAACAGGATGAAAAAGATGGAAATAATCTATGCTAACTAATGGCATAAAAATGATGCAAGGGAGCAAGCTTGCTGTTTCTTCAAGAATCAATCACTAAAAACTACATTTGACATCTCATGCATTCTCTAACTTGATTGTATATTCAAGTATTGCGTGGGATTTTGCCGATAAAATATGAAAATTACTCCATATCTTCATCTTGAAATTGCAGGTGCACATTTTGTATCAGTTTTGCTTGTCCAACTATCTTTAATTCCACAGGCTCGGATAGGCCGTTCAATTTGATGCCCTTCCGAGGATTCCTTTTGCAGCTGGAAACAGTATCTTTGGAATGTATTGACACTTACTTGAAGTCTGAAATCTAGACTAAACAAAAAATTCATCTCCAACCTGTTCAGCTCAGCTGTGGTTACCCCTCCCACTCTGGCATAATATGCATTGTTGAAAAACCTGCAATATGAAACAAAGGATGTTTCCCCTAATCAAGTTGATTCATCTTTATCGGGAAATCCGTGCTCAAAGGATATCTAAGATCAAACTTTAGCTACAATTTCATAACAGATATTTCTATTAATAGGAGTATCAATGCATAAGCTGCAACAAAAAAAAAATTGCATTTCCGCCCAAGAAACCCTAATTTTTAACAGTGAGAATGAGTTCCATCAGTAATGAAATGTGAGAAACGTTAACACTTACGCATCATCAATAAATTTTGCGGCTAACATTACGCTGGTTATAAGGAGCCGATGAACATTGAGAGAAGTCAAATCCACATCGGTTTGTTGAACGAATCTATCCACATAAATGTATGCAACAAGAAAGCAGGAAGGACTGCAGCCAGCATACTTGAAGATGCGATCCATATAATGCTGAATGCTTATGGCAGGAGCTCTTAACCCATGAAAGATTGCAACATTATCTTTAAATTTCACCATCTCTGATCGCGTCTCATTTTTCTGGACAGATTTCTCAAGAAGTGAAGAAAGAAGTGATAAGATCCGAGGAGTTCCAATAGCTCCTTTACCCAATTCTTTGAATCCCAAAGCAAGGTATATATCGGAGTCCACAACCTCAGTATCAATTGCAAGAGTTCCCATAGGTAGCCTGCGATGCAAAAGATTAACATGCAAAAACTCATTAGTCTCAACTCTCAAATCGTAATAAAAGCATTGCATTTGGGCAAAAATTCGAGAAAAGGAGAGATTTTACGTGGTGCCTGCTATCTTCTTATAAGTCAGTAACAGTCAACTTCATGTGAAATTTTATTCAATGCCCCCCCATCTGATGGATCTACAAGTAACTTACATAAATATGGAGTAGGAAACAAGTACCGAGGCGAATTGCAATGCCAGAAAAAAGGGTAACAAGTTCAGTTTGCAGATCAAAACCTGAAGCTTCGCACCTCATTAATCTTCTTTCTAAAGATCATGTTAAGTACCAAGTCTTATCGTCACCCTAGTCGTTCTTCCCCCATACATAGTATATTGAAATTTATTTCATAATAATTATGGAATGTCTAAGCATCTCAACCGAAGAAGCTCTCCATCTTCACGAGGCTCAAAATTCAACACCCAACCCAACAACCATATCAAATAAACCAAATCAGCTAACCAACAAACCCACCGAAATGCTATAGAAATCCCCTAAAAACCCAATGTTCTTTTGCTCGTAAAGAAGAGTTCAAAAAGAGTTACGAGAATTTAAGCAAGACACAGCAAATCAAATCTGATTAAAACAT
>JBBYHL010000005.1:566365-576789 GCA_038381835.1 Adansonia madagascariensis
TTTTTTAGTTTTTCCCACAAAAGAAAAGAAAAAACAGAAAAAAAAATCAAAATGTAAAAAAAAATCGTAATGAAAGCGTCCATTGTTTTCGTGATCAGGTGTCGCCTTCATCACGTGTCATTGGTTGGAAGAGGAGAATAATAATACTTTAGGAACTAACTGTACGCAGCCACAGATATAAATAAGCATATCTTTTGCTGCCTTTACAATTTTACATTTTACATTGGATGCTTTGACTTGGATTTTGATTAAATATTAGGAATTGCTTTGTCGGTTAGCTAGTATTATAAGTTTTAGTGGGTGTCGGTTGAGAGTGGAGTTCAATGGCTCAATGGGGTCGGTACTCAACAATGATAATCTATGTACAGTTCATCAAAGTTTGTTAATGTCAGCCCCTTAATTATATATTTCAATCTTTGGTAAATTAATTAACAAGGCTTCATCCATTGATCTGAGAGCATGTTTGCTTAGTTTGAACTTTAATTTAATTGTTTTACTAGCTTTTAAGAACCTGGTTTATTATAAAATAATTGAAGGAAAAAAATGTTGCTCAAATAGTCAAAAAGTTATGACTGAATCAGTGCGCCTTTGCACAACCCATGAATTTGATTCTATTATCTTTCTTTGGTATAATCATATATTTAAACAAATATGACTTCAACGAGGGAAAGAGCAACATGGACATAATTTTAGGGGTTTTTTTCCTTCAATTTTGACAAATGGCAATGGGGACATGAGATGACCATGTAAAGAGAAGAGGCCTTTTCCCATGGCATTTTTTGGTTGGCTAACCTAAAAAGAAACGGAAACAGGAAGGAGATTTGGAATGCAAATTCGATGGCTAGGGCAAAGAGTGTGCGGAATTGGCACATATTCTCTGTCAGGCTCCGTAGCATGTATATTAAAACCAGCGTAGAGCTCTAGTCTAGAATTACAGCCCCCACCAAGACTGCCTAACCGACTCCACAGTCCCACCGTTCCCACTTCCTTTTGTATATGTAAAAGTTTGAATTAAGACATGATGATATATTTATATTATATTTTAATTATTTTTACATGTTACATTCGTATAACATATTTATATTATATTTTTACAGCCTATTACTAGAAATCATCTATTTCTCTTCTTCCAATTAGCAACTTCATGTCTTTCAAAGGAGATGGATTGGGAACAAATTAAACATTTATTTATTTTTTTTCAATTGGTAATATGGGCTACAAGCAGGCATATGTTTTGGCTAAGATGAACTGAAAGAGTTTATCAAGACTTCTCATGATCTTCTACACTCTTTTTTTTTTGGCATTTATACTTAATCAAATAAATATAATATTTATCCATTCTAATTTATAAAGGTCAGAAATGAAACAGCAAGCTGACGTTGCATTCCTTTGCTCACATATAATAATAATAATAATAATAATAATAATAATAATAATAATAATAATATAGCAGTATTTACGTTGAAGTGAGAGTTAAGGTATGGTTCGCAAGCTTTTTATGATTGCTGAAACAGAAGTTTTGACTCTAAACAGACCTCTTGCCTTAGAAGACATTAAATCTAAGGGTTTATTTTAAATTTAATTAGGATTCAGTTTATCACATCACGCTTGCTAAGAAGATCATTGGTCTTTTTGTACCATCCAATCCAATTAAAAGAAATACAATTTTGCCAAACGTCACTTAGCCTTTGCTAACTTAATCTTGTACCTGACAATCTGCCTACGTATTCTATTTCGTGTGCATTCATAAATACAAAAAAATAAATAAATAAATTTGTCAAATCTTGAATATAAATATATAATATGTATTAAATATGTTATGTTAATCATGTTTAAACTTATCATATCATGTTTATTGTAATTTTTGTACATTCAATGCTTTATATTTTTGTATTTTCGTATCATTCAAAATTATCAAATCTATTTAATTCAAAGAGAAATACCTTCAATTTTGGTGAATGAGAATTGAGAAAAAAAAAAAAGCATTCTCATAAGTTTTGTTATGAAATGGAAATAACTTCAAATGATCTGACTTAAACCTTCCAAATTCAACCATTTTAGTTTCCAAATCCTATTAATCATCATGAAATGAGAGATGCAAAAAGAGGAAAGATAATAATAATAATAACAATAATAATAATAATAAAAACCCTGAAGTTTATGTGAGTGCAAAAATTCATGCCTACATAATTACCATGAATTGCATGCAAACTAATATATCACTTTCATTGAACTAAACTATATTTAGTTTGTTTACCTAGAATTGATAAAAAAAGTTAGGCAAAGCCTAACATAAACTCTAGCAACGGATAACAAACACATTACTTATCCAAAAAGAAAAAAAAAATCAAGCAATGGATAAAAATGTAAAAGAAGAACCAATCCTTTCCTCTTTTGTTGTTTTGTTTTGGTTCCTTTTTAATAATAAAAGAAAACCCACATCTCAAAATAACTTATTTTTGTTAAAATAAAATCTTAAAAAGATAAAATCATATAATAATAAGTAAGAATTTGACTTTGGGTATTTTTGCAACCATTAACTTCGTTATTGTTTTTAATCCTAAAATGAAAAAGAAGTTAAAACTTATCATCATTTCTAACTAACAGCAAATATGTCTTTATTCTTTACCATGTTTCAATAACAGCTTACTACAATTTAATCTACTTTATCTCTTATTTCTTTTTTTCTTTTTTGCTATGGAATGTGTGGTAGAGTTAAAAGTTTGCAAAAGTTTTCAGTGGACTGAAAAGGATATTGACCTCAACTCTGTTTCTTGGTTCCTCCTACTATAAATCATCCCCCAACCCTTTCACTTTTCTTTCATCTTCACTGCTTGTTTTCCTTACATTTTTTTCTCCCTTAATCTAAGGTTTTTCTTTCATTTGCATACCCATCTCCCAGTTTGATCTCAGAAAACTCCAAAACAAAGGTGAGGAAAAGGTTTTTTTTTTCTTTTTTCTTTTTAAATTTTTTTTACTTAAGCTCCCCTGTTTCTCCCCTGTTTCCTCTGTTTTTTTTTTTCTTTTCCAACATTTTATTGTTGATAAGAAAATGTTCTCAAGTGTCTGTCAAGGGTTGCAATCATGCCTGGAGCCAAAGGTGGTCGAATCACATTTTTTGAGGCTGAAACTGGCTCCACCGATAACGAATTTTCCTGGTTCCGTTGCTTCTACGTCCTGTTTCACTAACCCCACCCCTACCGAGCCTAAATCCATGCCTCATAACGAAGAAAAAAACACCAGCATCACCAACGATAAGAACAACAGCAATGATTGCAAACTGATAGGCAATCGAAATACTGACATGGGTGGCTGGAGTTTCCTCCAGTCCCTCGCCAACGCCAAAGATTCAACCGAGCATGACAAAGTTTACGTGCACCCTCTTGTTAAGCGTTCAGCTTCTACTCTAAGCGAAAAAAGCCTTGAATTGTGCACCGAAAGCTTAGGTAGTGAGACTGGAAGTGAAGTTAGCGAGAGCAGAGATGACATTTCCTTCCTTACATCAGAGACTGCGGGTTGTAATTCATCAAAACCAAGGGAAAATTTGGTGACAAGAAGAATGAGTCGTAGCAGCAGCTTTCCCCCTCCTTTGACATCCATTAGCGGTTCAAATGGTGTTCAAGTCAAGTCCCACCGTGAAAGCGGCCGCCTAATTCTTCAAGCCGTTACTATCCCTCCTTGTCAGATTTACTTCCATGCAGAACGAAGTGAGGGAAGGCTTAGGCTTTCCCTTTTGATGGATGCTACCCCAATTTTTGACGATGAAGACAAAGACGGTCAAGAGGAAGACCGAGAGGAGGTAGCAGAAGAAGATGAACAAGGTGAAGTAGTTTATGAAGAAAATGGAGTAGTAGAAATAGAAGTTGAAGAAAAGAAGTGTCATGGTGGAGCTGAGGATATGGAAGGACAAAATGGGAATGTTGGGGGTGAAATTGGGACAGGGAAGTTGCCAAGGCCAAGCAGCTGCAAAGAAAGTGGGCAAGGGCACAAAGGCTTACATAATTGGGAGCCATTCTTGGTACTACTTAAAAGCTAAAAGTTGGAAGATTTTTCTCATCCCGTGAGAGAGAATTACGGTCACCGAATCCCCTAATTTCCCATTTTCTCCTTTTATTTTTTATTTCTAATTTTCAGTTATTAAAAGCTTGAGATTACCATGTTATGGACTTCCCTCCCTTTTCTCCAATGTTGCAGTCTCACTCTACTTTTTGCTTTTTTTAAAGTTATTTATAAAAAAAAAAATTTCAGATATTAAGATTTGATCTGTAATTTCTTAGATAATAGTTTTTAGAAGTGACATTATCAATCAATTGAATAAAATTTTAGTTCATGTATATGTGTAAATATATATTTTATGTTAGCTTGTTCATCTGTCCCATACAATAATTACTTGTATTACATGGTCAATTAATGCTTCCGTTAGGCAAGATTTGCACAAACAGACATCACCTTTGTGAATTAAACTAAACATACGAACATCAATCAAAGTTTATATATTGACCTAATTTTGCAACCACCAAGAATAGTGAATTGGCTGGTCCCAAGCAAGCACGATCAATTAAATGGGGTTCCCCTAATATATGTTCTCGTCGCTTTCATAGGGCACCATTTTGTTGGACAATATATCATTGAAGAAAAGGAAATACGTGATGGGAAAAAACAAGGTACAAAAACGTGTACATTGCGAAAGGTTACTATAAAATTGGTTTTCCTCATTGTTCTAAGAGATATTTTAACATTTAATAGCTCAAAAACGGGACAAACTTATAAGATATTAACCTAAAATAAAGAAGATGATGCTTGATTTTTTTATGCTAGTATGGCCCTGAGACAAGCACGAATCGGTAATGAACATTGCTTGATTACAATGAGCATGATCGGTTTCGGTAGTAGGCAGGCCAAAGCCAAAGATTATGTTGGGGAGCTGAAATCAAAATATAAATATTATGGGAGCTAAAGAAAATTTGTTATTATTTTTTATATTAAAAAATTAGATAACTGAAGGAGAAATCGAGGGAGGAGCCAAAACCCCTGCCTGCACCTCTGGCTTCCCCTCTGATAGTTGGGCAAGATGCAGCAGCATCTTCTTTATCGTAGTGACCTAATGAAATTAAAACATACGCACTTTTGCAATCGATTTCTTGCGGTAGAAAACCCCCAGCTGCATTGGCCTTTTGATTTAATTGAAAATCCCGGTACACGTACAGAAAGTCGTATATCATGATCTTTAGGCGTGCACCGTCACATTTTCAAAAGGTTCATAGTCCTTGCATTCATCTTTATTATCCCGTCAACTGTGGAATGCCTGTTTATGGACGGTTGGGGATGGTTGGACGAGTCCAAGCTCCTACAAGGTTGGCCTCGGTAGCTCCCTGGTAATTTGTCAGATGCAAGTTGGGAGGGGGTGGGGTGCACGATTAGAGTGTACGAATGCCCGGTAATTGTCAAGTTTCGGACCCACGAAGGCAACATGCAACTGAACTTATTACACATGATCTTCCATGTGCTTCGGTAGCTGCTGCTTCCACTATTTTATTGATCAGATTCGAATCAGTTAAAAAAGATACGATCCTTGATATCATGAGGTTTTTTTTCTTCATGTCATGTGACTGACAATTTCATTTCACTTCAAAAATCCAAGTATACCGAAGACAAAAGATCATCGAAAGAATCAAGTTAGATATTGAATTTTCGAAAAGGTAACTTTTGGGGATGCGGGCAACGGCTAGGAAATTGGTTGGTCGGATCCAGAGATGAAAAGAGGGATGAGGGGTTGGGTTAGCATCCCTTAAAAGAGGAGGGCAATGTCCTACCGTGGAGTTTGGCTATCCATGCATTAAGGTACCTTCATTTTTTGGTTGGCTTAGATGGGGTGATGTAGTCTTTGTCAAATATTAAAATCATGTCCTTTGTTCTGTCACCATAAAAAAGAAAAAATCATGTCCTTTGAGAACCTTAGAAACCCCTTCTTTTAAGAATAAATTCTCTCACCAAGTCAACTCACAAGTAACGATATTTAGATTAAGTTTGAATTATTTAACAATTTATTTTATTTTAATATAATATTAAAAAATAATAATTTAAATTAATCTAAACAAATATCCGGATTAAACCTACTGTAAACTTAGACCATGAACAATACCACAAGTAAGCAAAATCTTTAGGCAATCGGCATGTCTCCACAATGATATTTAATTTTACTGTCTCACATGGGAAAAGACGTCCCTTCAAGTTAATTACGCATGGATTCCAAACTGTAGACGCATTCATTCCTCTTTTCAACGCAGCATGAAGTATATGAATGGTGCAGCATGTGAAGATTTGCTCTCTACATTCAAAAAGGAACAAAATCAAAGCCCCGATACCTGGAATATTTTAATTGTTTTGATTATCAAAGCAGCTTTTTGAAAAAAAAAAATTATGCCGTTTCGTTTTCGGGGTTGGGTGGGAGAAGCCATGTGATTTAAGTCAATGGGAAATTTGATACGATACTTAACAATATTTGATACAATCAAGTAAATATAAAATATATAAAATTAAAAAATATCATAGGTATATATTTTTAAAATTTATATAATATGAATCGTAAACTATCAAAATTAATATAAATATAAAAAATTTTAAATATGATTATGATACGATAAAATATACGAATACATAAATTATCAAATTTAAATACGATAGAAATAGAGGAAGCTGGCTTTTTACTATTGCTATTATTATTATTATTATTAAGATCGGTTTAAAACCTAATAAAAATCATTTTTACAAGAACGTATATAAAGCAAGAGAAAGAAAGCTAGTTATATAATATATATATATATGTCATCTATCTACATATTTATATATAAAAATATGAACTCTTAAAATGCTAAAAGTGATTTACCTAAACACTCTTATTAATTTATCTAGATTAATTATTGTTTATTTTTATTATAATTGAATTATTCATTTAACTTTATTTGTTTTATTTATTAGACTCCTATTAGAACACTACAACTGTTAGATAATTTGTTATGCCCTTGAGGATAAATTAAGTCCTAAGATATTGCAATATTTAAGTAATTGAGACAATTCCTTAATAAAAAATTGTTTGATCGTATTTATTTGTCATTGCTTGCTATTTACACCGTACTATATCATATCACAGATAGATTAAATAAAGCTCATATTCCTTCTTTAATCTCATTGTTGTATTTGATCCAACAAGGTGCTATTAAACTTATTCTTATGAGTTATTGTTTAGCTAATTAATTTTTCTAAAACTAAACCAATGAATCATCATTTTCATAAGCATACACTACATGATCTAAATTTTTTTCCATTTTGTATTTTGGTTAACTACAATTGCTATCCTATTCCAAATTCTTAGAGTCAATAATCAGTACAGATTAATAAATGGTTTACCCTTTTATTTTTTCAATAAAAAATAAAATATCGACCCTAAATCAAATTAATAAACATAAGAATAAGAATAAGATTAGACTATGATTTTTCTCTTTTTATTCTTTTTCTTTTTAAATAGTATGTAGGTCCAATATTATGTAGAAATTGTATCAGAATTTACTTGATAGTTTTATTGCTAGCTAAATTCATATTAATTGCAAGATTGATGATTCTTGAAGTACCCAACAAATATAAATATTTTTTCTTGCTAATTTTCTAGGAATCATGCTCCATAGATTGATTATCTAATCTCATTTTTCATCAAAAAAATTATATTAGTTTTTTTTATTAATTCACTAAAATAAATAAATACATAATGCAAAAAGTATTATATCAATTCACAGGTTAAATTACATAATTTAAGGATAAAGAAAGTTAAAAGGAAAAAAGAGCAAAAAATCATAAATTTATATTTGACAAGCTAAAAGAGTTTAGCAATTAACAATTGAATTTCTAAATTTCATAAAAGAGTTTAGTAATTAACAAGCATGTCTTTTGAAATGATTGCCAATTTAATGATATAATTTTAGTTAAACTATATAAAGACATAGTTTTACATGTAATTTAGTGTCTATTATGATCATTTAAGCCTAATTATAATGATGTTAAGAAATCTTATAATTTTAGATAAATTAAAATAAAATTTGTTATCAACACTATCAAAAATTATTTTTTTATTTTTAATTTATTTTAATAATATTTTAATACTTTCCATTAAGGAATTCTTAATTATAATAATATATATTTTGTTTAAATTGTAACTTATATTGCGTTAAAATTGAACTTTTTACAAAGATCTTAAGAAAAATTCATAATTGAATTAATCACACTTTCAATTTAAATATAATTTTATTTATGTAGTTAAATCAATGTAAAAAAAATATTTAATTAAATTAACTAATGACCCTTTTCAAACGTATTTAACCATAAAGTATGAGCTCCAAAAGACAAAAGAAAATGCTTCAATTTTAAAAGTTATCATTATAAATATTATTTTGATTTTTTCGAAAAATAAAAGGCAAAGTTTTTACACGTGGGTAAAAATGATTGATAAATATAATATCTTGAATATGATGTTAATAAAAGATAGAAAAACTTTTATTATACTTTTATAAATATCATCATTTTTATAACTTAATTACAGTTTCATATTTCTAAATTAAAAATCTTATTAAACTAAAATTATTATTAAAAAAATTCAGATGATTAATAAATGATGAATAATATAGTAGTAAAAACGATAAATTTTATATTTATAATTGTAAGAAATTATATAAGCTATTAATAAAAGATAAAAATATTTTTTTTACTTATACAAATATCTTCATTTTTATAAAAAAATAATTATAATTATATTTTTAAATTTTAAAAGTACGTCAACTTAATGTGTAACCCAAAATTTACTTACAAGTTGAATACTTCTGATCGAGACCTTATTCAATAAAATTGTTAGTAAAACATAAAGTAGTTATTGAATAATATATATAATAATAAATTATATATTGATAATATTATAGCAAAATAGATAAAATTAAATTCAATAATTAATAAGATAATAGTAAATTATGGTATTATAATAGTATTTGATTAATGACATAGTAGTAAAAGATTAATATCATAAAAGTAAATGAGAGTTAATATTGTAGTAAATTTTATAACTATAATTTAAGAAATTGTACATAAGATATTAATAAAAAAATAAAAGATTTTCTTATAATTTTATATAGCCATTATCTTTATAAAATAAAATTATAATTATGCCCTTAATTGTAGAAATTGTCAATCAAGCAAGTTAACTTACAATAATTCTACTCAATCTTTATAAACTTGATGACAAAAACCATGATAATACTAAATAATAGTGAATATTCTAAAAACATGAAATATTTTGAGATTATTGATATTCAAACAAAAATTATTGAAAAAACTATAAAGTTACTAAATATATTAGTAACTCTAATATACTATTTTAGTAACATTAAGTTTATTAAATTTTATTTTTACTTTTCATAGTTATTGATAAAGTACAATTCATATTACTAACTATTACATGAAAGTTATCAAAAAGTATTATGCATCTTGAAATTGTTATAAGTTATGAAATAAAAAACTTGAAAATCACTAATTTAACATATTAAAATTACTAAAAAAATTATGAAACAATCTGAAATTTGGTAGCTATATATTTACTAATTTAGGAACACTAAGTTACTAAATTTTGCTAGTACTTTTTGTTATAATTAAAGTATATGTATCTCTATGATTACTAAACAATAGATCAAATTGTCAAAAACAATTTTGATCTTGTAAATTAATGTATTTTAAAAGATATAAAATTATTTATTATTTTAATAATTAAATTTTTATATTTTAAATAATTCACATATAGACGTACATATAAAATAAACTAGTGTATATATAGTTAGGAAGATGAGAGGATTTTGGGTAGTTTTTTGAGATAAATGAAGAATTGAATTATCTAATTTTACTATTAAAATCTATTGATGCAACAATTTAAGGTAATATGTGGGAGGGTGCTTGGATAATGGGCATGTAAGATAAAAAAAGTTAGAGGGCAGCAGAGTAGGTATTTCAAGATGTACTTTGATATTTAAATCAATATAGGTCAGAGGAAGAGAAATATAAATTATGCAAATTATATATAACTCACCTTTAAATAAATTATTGCACATTTGTATAATAGTTGTTAAGTATTTTTTATCTAAGACTCTACGAAAATAGAATCTATTAGTGGATGAACTCTTTAGAAGATTGAATATATATAAAGTATTATCATAAAATATTATTATTTTTTATTTAATAAGTATAAAAAGTCAATACTGCCCTTTTGAGATTTCCCCAAATTAAGTAAAACGAAGGTCAATAGCTAGTCCATGAGGTAGGTAGTTTATGGCAGAAGTTTCGACTAGCAGTGAAAGTCAATCCGTTTAGCTGCTTGAATTGAAACTACGTTGAGA
>JBBYHL010000005.1:612371-622572 GCA_038381835.1 Adansonia madagascariensis
AGAGGCCCATGCAAGTGGGACATTATTGAAACCTTTGGGCTCTTGTTTCTTATTATTACAGTGATTAATTTTATTATTATCATTTTTATAATTTTAAGATTAATCCAAATAGATCCTAAGCTGATGTAGTTAACCCTTGCAATGGTTTAAATGGAAATTTAAGGTTGTGAAAAGAAACTTGACACCTAAAGGCTGTTGAGCTTTAACATTAAAATACATAACATTCATATCGGCGGCGGATTAGATTCTTTAGCACCAGAGAAAGAGCAATGGAGGCTTTCTCCAACATAAAAAGTTGCATTGTCCAATAGTTGGTTTCGCAATCGATTATTTTAAAGCAGACAAAAGCTTCAGCGATATGTAATGAATATGGATTATATTTATATATATATATATATATAGCAACAATAAATGAAACCGAGTAGCTACCCAGGAAAAAAAATTATTCAATCAATCCGCATTTAGCTCTACAAAGAGCTTTTACAGCATGTCAGTGGCATCAGAGTCTTACTATTTTCAAGTAGGAATCTAAATATTTAGGTTATAATTCTTCTGAAACAATAATTTTGAAAGGTTTAAATTAAATGAATATCAACTTTCTATAAGAATAACTTGATAGCAATATATTTTTGCACCAGACTCGATACTAGAAGTGGATAGCCATGTTTGAATTAAATAAAATAAGCAGAATACATATGAGATGAAAAATGGGCTGCTGATGCTGCATCATGTTGTTAGTCGCCCTCCACATGTGTAGGTGACGCTGCAGGCGTCATTAACAGTGACAGTATACTGATGATTAGGCCTCGAAAGGAAAGGGGGCAAGTGAACCAGAATGTTGCAGACGCACTCATTGTCCAACTGCTCCAGCCATTGACAACAGTAAAGTTGTTCAGGCGTCCCATGATTCCCATGCCGGCGCCTGTGACCATGCCGACGTCCATGTCTACGCCCACTTCTATGTTCTGGTTCTGGGGGAGGAGGGGGTGGTGACGATGGGACTAAGGACACCGTCGCACATGCATAGTTCACCAGTGCAAATTGGGAAGGGCAGAGCGGACTGGTAGTCGGTTTTTGCTCTGGCGTTAGGGTCAGGCTTTTAGTCAGGGCAACGAAGAACATCGAGAAGAGAAATAATATAAAAAACCCAATCTTTGCCATTCTTGATCCTCTACCTCGATATATATTTTGTTTTTCAAATAATATTTAACCGAAAAGAGGGGATTTGATTTTGATATCTCAGCATTGGTTTCTTTTTCAATTTATACTGGGGGGATTCCTTCGTAAACTTCCTGCTTCGTTTCTCCAGTTAAAATTTCTTCTAAGCCAATTAAGAATATAAAAACGGAGAGGACCAAGAGAATGAGAGGATTGTTTGTTGATGTTACGGAAGAGTCCAGGTTCTTGGCGCCTCTATTTATTTATTTATCGTTCTTTCTTTCACCGTGAAGACTTTGTTAGGTGCCAAATTGTTGACAATATATTCACATAATATGCTGATGTCTCAAATCATTCCTCCAAGAAAAATATCAGTCTGCAATTTAGTTGGTGGTGGCCTTCCAAAAGAGTGTGACTCTGCTTCATACTAAAATTAACCATGGGTATTTGGGGCCGGGCAGCATTTTATAACCAGAAAATCCTAGTTAAAAGGGTGAAGGCAGATGCCTTGGATTGAAGTCTTTTTTCCTGCAATTGCATCGGGTAGTAGGGCTCTACATGACACTGACAAATTATCGAGAACAAGCTAATCATGTTACAAATGGATTGAACGAGACAAACTCCAGCCATTCCAAAAAAGAATAATGAAACGTTGGTGATCTAAATCAGCTAAGTAAACACATAAAAATAGTTGGATGGATAAAAAAAAACATCAAAACTAATGTTGGCTAAATCCATATGCCATAACGTTTTGTTCATTTTTTGACATCAACTTTTACCAAGAAATGGAAATCCTCCTCCATAGTAACCTTTTCTTCTAGCCGAATATGCCAACCAAAAAAAAAAAAAAAATCTAAATTAGTCGCGAACGTAAGTACTCTCAAGTTCAATGATTTAAGCTAGGGGATTCTGTTGCTCTTGCACCGCAGCATTTGGGCCTACGCATGATAATTGCTGATGAAGTCTAGAGAATCCATTTGACATGGGCTTTTGCGAAATTAAGACTAGGATCCAAGCTAGGTAAACATGCACAATAAGGCCCTGCGACTGAATTACAGTTTAAATTGTACCTAAATTTATAGTCTGGTAAACATAATTTTTTTAAAAAAAAATTATTAAGACGTATGCAATGTGACATAAAGACGAACAAAGAAAAAAACATGGTTTTGATTTTTGTTTTTGTCTTCTTTTTTTTTTTCAAAGATTTTTTGGAACATTGAAAGCTAATAGACTAGCTGATGTAAGTTGTATTTCATGAAACAAATATTCCCACCCTGAACAAGTAAAAAGATCGCTTGCTTTCTCAACAGCATAGGTTGGTAACTCATGTAATTATCATGACATTTAAGTTTCACATATTTGTATTTGGAAATAATGAAATATTTTTGAAGGAAAAATAAATACTAATAATAATATTAAAATTAAGACAAAATAATCAAAATACAAAGTTCCCAAGTGATTACAAAAGGATCGGGATATGTCCATGATCCATCAGCCATGGGTCCAAGGAAGGGAAACTTCCTAGTAAAAGTACATATACAATAAAACTTCTAAAGAATATATTATAAATAAAAATATTATTTTCAAAAACGTTATTTAATTATGGAGAAATAAAGTATTCATTTGTCAATAGATTAATATCTATTAATTTATAAAGGTTTTTTATTTTTACATATGCATATTATTATTTTCTTTTATTAAGATATATGAATGATTTATGGAATAAAAATTATATTAAATAGAGTCAAGAATTTTAAAAGTTAAAATATATATATTAACGTACATACATAATAATTAAGGAAAAAATACATTTAAAGCAATGATCACCATAGATTACTATTTGCTATAACATAAAAGAATTGCATGACACGTGAAGTGTATGTTGCACAAAATTAAAGATAAGGTTCTATTTGATTTAGGTTAACCCAAAAAAAAGAGCCTTTAGATATATATTTTGAGAAGTAGAAGGTTGAAAAGTTGTTAAGCGAAATATTTTATAATATTATATCAGTTTTTAATAAAAATTATTAATTATTATCTTGCAAGGTTATTATTTTAACACACTAACTCGAATCAGTATTGCAAAATTTTATTAATTCATTGATATTATTAATTTAGAAAAAAAATCATATAATAGTATAACGAAACAGTAGAAAAAAATATAAAATGAATTAATTACAGAATAATTATACCTATCCACTTCTCCTCATCTTTCCTCCTCTTCTTCTCACTGCCTCTGCTCAGTCTCTCTCTCTCTCTCTCGCTTGGAGAAAAGGTCAGTTCGTTATTTTTTTTTTTTCATTTCTTAACTTGATCTTCTCCCTTGCCTGAAGAAAACTATTTTATTTTTCCTTTTTCAACGGTTAAATTCTCTTTTTTTTGTCTCTGCCGCCAAACAGAGCACTGTTGCCTAATTTGCTTCCCCTCATTTCATGTTAGGATTCCCTTCCGATTCATGTTATACTCTCTCTTTTTCTTTTTTCAAAGAAAAAAAATCAAATAAGAAAATTCGTTTTTAATAAAAATTTCCATCTTGTTATCCTTTTAATCACCAGACTGGGCGTTAGGGTTTCTGCTTTCGGCTTATCTGATTCTATCATATGGTATTTTTTTTTTATTAATTGTATTTTGATCATTGGGTTTTTGGTTTACATTGCATGTAATAATTTTCCTTTGTAGTTTTGTTTTTTATTTCAAGTTCGTTGCAAAAATCTAGCTTTTATAGTTTTACGTTTACTTATTACAATTATGGTTCGCATTTTGAATATTTTTCTTAATTGGTTGTGACGTTGATTATAAATATCGTGTAGATAATAGCTTTCCAGTATGGGCTTTAAAAAGGTTTATAAATGCTTGCTGGATATATTCCCACAGGTATTTCTTTTTACTCATTTTTGATTCATTGTTTTTTCCTTTTTCGTTTTTGCTATATAAAACACCAAACGTAGTAATTTGGAGATTTTCAACTTTCTTGTGAAATGTAACGAGCATGGAGTGAAATTTTCTTACACCTTCTGCACAGGTTGATTCACGTATTCTAAAAGCCGTGGCTATCGAGAACTCTAAGGATGTGGATGCAGCTGCTGAGATTGTTCTATCTGAGATTCTTCCGTACATGTCTAAACAAATCATGGCTGCTAGTTCGACCTCACAGAACCAGAGTCCTCGAGTGCAAGCAAATGAAGGTAGCTTTGGTAATCATTTAGTTGTAGAATTGTCTTATTATGTATTTTGCTTCGGCTATTATTTTCACGGACTTTCCTAAATCATGCAAGTTCGTGGAAGAATTAGTTGTTTATCCTTGTATGCTCTAATCTCAATATCGTAGATTAGAGGGTAACTGCCATTTCGTCTACTCGTGTCTATTGGTTACATATTGGGGTTTATTCATTGATCTAATGACCAGTTCAATGTCAAAAATCGCTTGTTGGACTTGCAGCTGTTGATGAGGAAGAAAGCAATCAATTGAGGCGGCGAAAGGTTTTGTTGGGGAAAAGAGCATGCTCTTCTGCAGAGACATTATTGGAACCAAATGAAGTTGTCAGAGACATTGGTCTTACAGTTGCTGCAACCAACGTGGATTCTCTTGGGGCATCAAATGCAGCGAGTATTTCAAAAGTCCATGAGAACTACAACAATGAGGCTGTTGATGTTGAAACTGAGGAATTGATTTTGTTGGGGTACCGTGAAAAAAGTGCTGAAATTGGGAAAGATAAATCTAGTGTCAGCTTGAATTCTTTAGGGATTGAGAATTCTCTGCTGAATCTTGAAATTAAGGAGTCTGGTTCAGTGAGTAAAGACCAAGCCTTAGACATCGATGATGGGTTTTTGAGGACTCTCAATGCTTCACTAGACACCTCAGCTGATGATTCTACCCCACTTCTGGAGAATGCTGGTAGTAGTGGTAGCTGTAATGATTATTTAAATCTTGATGGGCCTGTGGATTTGAATGCAGATTTATGCAGAAACAGTTCATTAAATGGAACCTTGGTAGGTGAAGGAAACGCTGTGGCACTGCTGGTTCCATCATCTTCTCAAGAACAATTGCCAGAAGGCCTGAGAGCTGATCGTCATTCTGAAAGTGACCACTATACTGGTTCTGAGAAACAAGAAAGAAGTTCTGTAGAGCTGAAATCCCAGAAGGACTCGATTAGTGAAATGGTTAATATTGAGGATGATACCTTCAATCCTGCTGTTAGAACGTCTAGTCAAACATGCAGAATTGATCTACTTGAAGAGATAATTGAAGATGCTAAAAATAACAAGGTACCTTTGCTCCAAACCTTCAACTTTCTTTTTTAAATTTTGGACGCTAATTGGGTATGAAAATGAATCCTGTGCAATGCTAACAATGCTACTAAGTCTGTCGTGTCATTCAGTTGTGGCATGATGATAAACTTATCATGAGGTTCTGATTTCTGATGTTATTGCTTATATAAGAAGCTTTTTAATATGAAAACTTAGTTCATTATTTCTTTTGTTCTATTTTGGAGGGCATACCCTTAACTTATCATGTTTTTGTGCAGAAAATCTTGTTTCAGGCTGTGCAGTCAATTATGAACTTGATGAGAGAAGTTGAACTTCAAGATGAAGCTGCGGAACGAGCAAAAGAGGAAGGTGCCAGTGGAGGTCTAGACATTCTCGTCAAGGTGGAGGAACTTAAACAGATGCTGCTACACGCAAAGGAAGCAAATGACATGGTTGTGCACTTCTTAATAACCTTATTTTTAAATTATAAGAGTTTAGGACAGTGTTGTTCTATGATTCTTTAAAAAGTACGGAAACTCAGCCACTGGCATCCCTTTTGCAGCGTGCTGGAGAAGTATATGGGGAGAAGGCAATTCTAGTCACTGAAGTGAGGGAGCTTCAAAGTCGCTTGCTCAGCTTGTCAGAGGAAAGAGATAAATCTATTTCCATTCTTGATGAGGTATAGTTGGAACAAATTAAATTGTCATCTAGTAGTTAGTCGAAAATCTTGTCTTGATATTATTTGCTTTGGTATGGTTCATTTGTCTATTTAGTTTTCTGTATGTCATAAATTGTCTTGATCTTGGTTGTGCAATATGTTTATCCATGTCGTGGGCCATATGGAGAAGTTGAAAATTTTAACAGAAGCACATACATATCATCTTGTGCAATAAACCACTGTTTGGTTGACTTTCTTTATCCTGAGATAAATCAGCATTTCTTGAAACAGATTCATCACTGAATAAGTTGTTTAGAGATTTGTACTAGATCATCCGTGGAATTTTATGGTGTATTTAACAAGGAACATGATATTGATATGAAAGATTTTGACCTTGATATATACTCATTTTTTACATGTATACATTTATCCACAGTTGCGCCAAACACTTGAAGCTCGAAGAGCTGCTGCAGAGGAGTTGATGAAAACATCAGAGCAGGAAAAGCTGGAAAAAGAAGAATCTGCTCGTAATGCTCTTACCAAACAAGAAGCCATTATGGCGAAGGTGGTCCAAGAGACCAAGATTCTACAGCAGGAGGCAGAAGAAAATGCCAAGGTAGGTTTTGATTCTGTGCACTCTGTATTAGCACTTAGAAGTCTTAACAAAAGTTTAAAATAGAGGACTGCTTTGGACTTGCTGAATTATATGTTTTTGCTTCACTGCAGTTACGTGAGTTTCTTATGGACCGTGGTCAGATTGTTGACTTATTACAGTAAGTTTTATTGCCTGATTATTTATTTTTATTGATTTGCATGAAACGTTTTATCATATTATTATAAGTCTGATTTATGAGTTTACTGGAAAATTTTTGACTGATAGAAGTGGTTGTAGTGGTTGTTCCAGTTAAGTTGATTTGTTCTTTGTAGCAACAATAATGTACATTAGTTGTGGGGCAAATATATGAATCACCTATATATGATGGTTATACCTCTGTTATTCAGGATCAATCAGCACCAAGGATATTCAACTTCCATGTGATAGAATGCATCGATACATAAATAGTATTATTATTTGTGGATATATTTCAAACTATGTCCTGACAAACTTAAGTGTGTTAAACATATTAGCAGGTTTGATGTTTGCAAGAGGAACTAAATAGCAATGGAGGAATGTTAACATTTTATTTCTCATCCTTTTTGCAGGGGAGAAATATCTGTTATTTGTGAGGACGTGAGATTGCTTAAAGAGAAGTTTGATGAGCGTATCCCATTAAGCAAATCTATATCCTCAAGCCAAACCAGCTGCATCCTGGCCTCCTCCAGCTCATCTCTGAAAAGCCTGGTGCCTGATCTTGGTACCGAGCAGGGGGGGACAGCTAGAACCCTAGAGAAGAGAAGCCCAACACCATCTGTTGACGTGCAATCACCAAAAAGTAGATCATCGGAAGAAAAATACAGCGCTGATGGCAAGGAGCTATTGGATGATGGTTGGGAATTTTTTGACGATGCTGAACTCTAAATGGTACAGTGAAGCTATATGAATCTTTGATGGAACATAAAGGGGTCGCCTTTGGTTGCTGTTTTATCAATAACCATTTGCGAATTACTAGGATCCTTCATTCAAGCACTATTTGAGTTAGTAGGCATTTTCTTTAGCATATAGGCATCTTCTTTTGAGCCTTAATACTTCTATGTTAGTACAAAATACTATTGCAGAACTTTTGTGCAGCGTTAAAGTATTGAAGAAGTGACTGCGTCATGCAGCTGCCCTATTTTCTGTCTTTATGTTTACTCGCCTTATTGAATTCTGAAGCTCGTAATTAAATAATATTCTTTGTTAATTTAGCAGGTACCAAATTTGGATTAGTGCTGGCCGTTCTTGGCTTGCATGTATCATGCAACTTTAAAGTGATTTCTGGTGGCTGTATGCATACTTCATTAAGAAAAATAACAGCTCGATCATTTAACCGGAGTAAAATGTGGGAAGGGGAAGAAAAATACTACTAGTATTTTGTTTCACTCTTTTATTTGAGTTCCAGTAGAGGAATGAATAATAGATTTTGATTCAACATTTTGCTTGATCAAATAATCAAAAGATGGAGTCTGGGACTTAAATTACAGGGTTCAAACTTCAATATTTGCAATTTTTTCTGTTATTACAGACCACGCAGGCCATGGTCCTTTATGTACCAAAAAATTATAATTAAAAGATGGAATGGAAGCATTTGAATGTCGGGTGAACTGTGTATGAGATGAGGGAAATGAAAATCTGATAGTCTGGGTTTTAACTTAAATAAAAAAAAATTTTAAGTGGAAAAGCAAAGACTTTTTCTTTGTGTGATGAAAATCTGGGGCCTTTTATCGGTGAAAACAAAAGAACTTCAAGAAAAATCACGGCGACAATCACTAGTTGCAAGATAAAACCTTTGAAACTCGTGTTACTTTTCTATGCTTTTGCAATGGCTTACCAAAAGAAGCTTTTAGGAGCAAATAGCAAGTACAGTATTTACAAAATTGAACAAAACATGGTAATTTATCAGCCTTTTTCTTCTGTAATTCATGTTTAGTCACTGTTCATCAACCAGACAATCCTGTCTTGATCTAATTTCTCTAATTCCCTAAACAAAAATAATATAAAATAAAATAAAATCCCCACATCCTAATTGAAGTGTAATTTTTGTTCCTATACTATATACACCGTCCACAGCTCTCAAGCATCTAAATCTTGCAGTCTATTGAGAATTTGGTGATTTTCCAGATTGAATTTGGGTGGTTGTCCAACCCCAAAGGCTAATCATTCATGCCAACAAAGGAGTAACATAGTACATTTCCATATAATATAAAACCTTACACTTTGCTCTCTTATTTGCTTCGAAAACCTTTGCCATGACCGACCCTTCATAATCCTCGTTGACAATGAGCTTTCGGCCATATCAACACCAATAAACAAACACAGTTTGACAAACAGAAACTGAATAAAAAATAGGGGAAGAATCACCTCAAAATCAACTTGCTTTTTTTTTTTTTTTTGTAATATTATTCAAGCAAGTGGCTTTAAGTTTTCTTGGAAGTCTGAAAGGCTGTGGAAGATTTTGAAGCCTTGTTATAAGAAGAAAAGCAGTTGAAATATACAATTATGTGGTGGATGACAAATATTGTTTTGGCCTGTTGGGTCACTGAAATTGAGACCCACTGGTTTGTTTAACTAAAGAAAACGAAGCAGAGCTATGTAACTTTGTCCGCTTGCCAAACTATATAACTTGGCATCAACTTCTTCTCACAAGGGTCATCCCCGTCTCGCGTGCTGTCCCTTCGTTGCACTTGATAGTTACCAAATATTCGAAATGTTAAATATAGATAAATATATTTTAAATAAATATATTTATAAAAATATATTTTTATATTAATATTCGAATGCATCTAATCTAGATATAAATATTGTTATTAAAAAAATTATGCAACATAAATTACCATTCATAAACACTGTGCATCTTGTGCAAAGTCTGTAGTACTACCTGTTTATTTATTGAAAGTCAATTTTTTGACAGATGAATTTTTAGAGATTTTTTTTTTTCATTATTCTTTGGATTTTTTAAATATATATATATATATATATATAAAGGAGGAGATTTTCTTTTTTGATTTAAAGTATTGTTCGGTTAAATGTTTTTTTCTTTTTTTTTTATTTGAAAAAGAAAAAGAGATTTATTTAACTTTATCCTTTGAAGAGAAAGGTTATGTATTAATTATCCAATTAAATATTTGAATGTAATTAAAATTAAAATTAAAATTTTATTAATTTAAAAATGATTAATAACTAAAAATGGGAAAAGGAATTACACCTTAATTCAGAGCCGTAACGACTTCAAAATTGCTAGTTATTAAACCTGTGGGTCAAAAAATCAAAACCAAATAAAATAAGGGCATCAATCATTGTCGGCTATTAAAGTAAGTTTTTCCCCCTTTTTTTTTTTTTTTTTTTTCAGCGTGAGCTAATAGCAGCCGCTTTAAACACGATTCAGTGGCCTTCTGTCTCACATTATAATTATTTTATATTTAATATATATTTTTTAAACTTTAAATCATTATCATTAAATATTATTTAACATTTTTCATAACTAAAGGAGCAAAGACTTA
>JBBYHL010000005.1:651351-667671 GCA_038381835.1 Adansonia madagascariensis
AAATAATAAAGAGTAAAAATAAAGAGAATTATCTCTATCTATTTTACAAAGACTTCTACCTTGTCTAACAAGTATTTATACCTTCTAAGGTTTTCTATGGTAAGAGCAAAGGTGATCTTAAAGTGAGTAAAGGACCCGTTAAGGATTTTGAGGGATATTTTAATAAACTATACTACTTACATTTTGAATATATAAGGCAAGAGCTTCCATTGAGACTGCAGCAGTAATTTTCAACTTTTCGTCTTTCTCAATTTATGGAACAGTTGTTGACTTGAGTATCCAAATAAATGTCGAGGTTTACTTCCGATGCTTTTTGACTATTCTCTTCACTTTCACTAGTATCTCCACTATAAAACTAACCTAACCTTTTCGAAAAGATACCAACAAAATCATAAAAAAAAACTCTTTTCTAATAATTTTTAAAGCACATTATGAATAATGGGACTCTATGATTTTCTTTTACTTAATTTAATATTTTTATCACAAAATTTGTAAAATATTTTAAGTAATTTATGAAATTTTAATTTGTTTATTTATAAATTAAAATACATATATTTAAAATGATTTGGTTAATGTACTCATTAAATGCATGAACATAAATACATTAAATACAAACAAAAAATATTGTAAATACATACAATAAAATACTTGTTTATTATTATGTTATTAAGTATATTTATATTTATTTATACAAAATAAAAAATAAAGTCTAAAATTTTATAACAACTATTTTTTTTATATTACTTTCTTCCTCCTCTCTTTTCTTTCTTTTCCCGCCCCTTCCTAAACGGTTCCGAAAGCACTTCGTATAAATTCCATAATTCTTTTATTCATTTCTTCAACTTCTCTCAATCGTCTCCTCTTCCTCCACTCTCTCATTATCTGCTGCGGCCGTCAGTCAGCCGCCGGTATATTTTTACTCCAAAATTTCAGCTCCAAACTCTCCTTGGCCTCCTCTTTCATGCTGCCAAATTGATTTAAAAAAAACCTGAGAAACCTAGATCTACCACCCAAGTCGCGGCTTACTCCTCCCAAATATTTTATTTCCCCCGCTCCGAATGAAATCCTCTCCCAGTACGTTGTTTGCCATCCCTTAATCTAATTTCCAGCCCTAAATCCCCCTCAGGTTGCATGAGACCGATTCTCTCTCTCACTCTCTTTAGTTTTCAACATCTTTTTGGTAGATTTTTTTTCTACGATGTGTTTATCTCTTATGTGTCTCTCTGTTTGAGGAGGAAGTTGAATCTTTTTTTTTGGGGTATTTTCGAGCAATTTTCTGCTCTGCCAACCGTCCATTTCTCACCATCTCTCTCTCTATTTTTTTTTTGGTAAATATAACAATAGCGGTTATAGCATTTTGTTATGGCGCCATTTGCGGCTGTGTATCACCGCCGTCACACGTCCATCGCGGTTGTGGTTGTTCATCAGAGTATTGTATGATTGAACTGTGTTATCAGTCTGTTGTTCATTTCCCTTGGCAACTGTTTTGTCCAATTCTAATTTTTATTGAATTTTCCCCATGTTTGTTCATTCTCTGCTTGGTTTCTTGGTCATATAGGGTTTTATGAGAGAGTGTCCACTGGTGAGGAAATTGGAAGATTTCTTATTTTTGTTCATAAGATGGATGAAAAGAATAATGATAGTGCTGGTGCAGCTAGCAAACTAGGGACTTCTTCTGTCTTACCTCATGACAAAGCAAGTAAGAATAAGAGAAAATTAGATGATTCTTCTCTAGAGAATCCGGTTAATGTTCCCTTGTCCATGAGTGAATTCCCTCGCTATGAAATAACTCAAGAGATATTCAGAAGCCCTGTACTTGGACCATTGGAGGTGGGATCCTCTAGGAGACTACTTATAGAAGATTTTGAACCTGCTGATTGGGATGATCCAATTGCATGCCAACTTGAGGAATTATTGTTATCTAATTTGTACACGATTTTCCGAAATGCAATTAAAAAGATTGTAGACTGTGGATTTAAGGAAGATATTGTGGTGAAGGCCATTTCAAGGCATGGCCTCTATCAAGGGGGTAAAGATCTTGTGTTAAATGTTGTGAATGATGCTCTGGCTTCCTTGAAGAAAGGAATAGGAGGTGATATTTTGAGTCATGCGTTTGAGGATTTGCTGCACCTAGTGGTGTATACAATGCTGGAGATGATCAGTGTGCTTAGAGAGGTTAAACCATGTCTATCTATTGCAGAAGCAATGTGGTGGTTGTTAGTGTTTGACCTAAACATTTTAGTGGCATGTGAAGTGGAAGGAGATATACTGCATAATTTGGGTTGTAAAGAAGTCTCAGGAGAGAGCTCCTCTGACTCTACACCCCATTCAAGATCAGAAACTCAAAATCCTGAAACTGTTCTTCCAACCTTGAATGAGCCCAGTGTTTTAAGACAATCATTCTCCTCTCAAAATTTCCAGCCTGAAGCACTCAAATTTGGAAGTTTCCCCAATTTACCTAAACCCAAAAATCCTCTTGCTTGTGAAGTGTTGAAACCAGAGAAAGAGTTTTTGGCTGCTGTGGGTGCTTCCAAGGATTATGTTCCAGTTGCGTATATCTCCGAAGAAAAATTAGGGTCTGGTCGAAAGGGGCACTCCAAAAAGGAAGTAGCTGCACTCCGGCAAAAGTCCTGCAATATAGAAAAATACAGGGTGGCTTATGGGAAAGGTGCTTTTAAAGCCGGGAAACTAGCTAGCACTGGGAGTATTGTCGTCGAAAAGAGAATAAAATCTCCTCCTGAATTACCAGCTGTGCATATGAAAAATGCTTCAAAATTAGTTATGGAAGCTGGAGCTTTAGCTGATGAAACCCATCATGTTTTAACTAATTCTTCACCTGGTTTAATTGTAGCAGATGACTCTTCAACATTGCCTATGAAGGGTACTAAATCTGCAGTTCCTAACACAAATACCCTGTTCGCACCATCATTATCTTTGGCAAATAAACCTGTTCCAAAATCTGAAGGCAGAACCTCAAAATCTTCCAAGACAACTGAACATGATGCAGAAAAGAAACCTGCTTCAAAAGCCGAAGGCAGCACTTCTATGTCTTCTATGTCAACTGATTACTATGCTGGAATTCCATATGATGAGTCTCTGGGAAAATACATCCCACAAGATGAGAAGGATGAATTTACTTTGAAGCTATTTCCTCGGTTACAGGAACTGCAGAATGAACTAGATTGTTGGACTCAATGGACCAATCAGAAGGTCATGCAGGCTGCTCGCAGACTTAGCAAGGACCAAGCTGAACTTAAATCACTTGAGGCAAGAGAAGGAAGAAGCAGAACAGCTCAAAATGGAGAAGCAAATCATGGAGGAGAACAACATGAAGAGGCTGTCTGAGATGGAGTTTGCCTTGAATAACGCAACTAGTCAGGTTGAGGATGCTAACTCTACAGTTCAGAAGCTTGAGGTGGAGCATTCTATGCTGAAGATGGAGATGGAAGTTGCTAAATTGCAGGCTACCGCAGCAGCTGCAAGTTGTCGAGAAGCATTGGTGAGAGAACAGAAGGCACTTAAAGATGTTCAATCATGGGATGGACAGAGGATCTTGCTTCAGGAGGAGCTTGCATCGGACAATCGAAAGGCAGCAGAGCTGCAAAGGAAAGTAGGCAAGACTAAAAATATCTACTACCAAACTGAGGTATGATTCTCCTTGAACAAAATACTCATTGACTTGAATTGTTGCTAATTAAGCCTTAATCAACGTATAGTTCTGCCTTGTTAAGCCACTTAAATGCCACCAGGAGAACGCAGTATAGTATAGAACTCTAAGAGATCATAAGAATTGCATAAATGCGTTAGAGTACCAATCTTTAGTCTTCTTTATGAATCACCACGAAATTAGTCAAAGAGATGGCACAACTTTGCAAATCCCCTGCCAGGTTGTCTATCCTCAAGTTTTATAAGCTAGTAACACAATTATGGACAATGTTATGCTAAATGGCAGATTGGAGTTTATAATTACACAATGAGATATCACGAATGGTCAAATGACTTATTCTTGGCAACTTCTCGTCCCAAATTTTCCATGTTCATTTATGGCAAGATGCATGAAGGTGAACCGAGAAGCGTACTTAGCCGTTTATGACTTGAAATAGATAAATTCTATTTACCATATATTTTCTCACGAGAAACGATCAAAAGTTGCAGATGACACAGAAAGAGGAGAGGATGGCAAAGGAGAAATTCCTTGCACAGGCTGCCTCCATAAGGAAGGAAAGAGAACATCTTGATGCATCGGCAAAAGTGGAGGAGGCTAAGATTAAACTGAAAGCAGTAAAAGATATGCAGAAATATGGAGAGGAGATAAAAAAGCTTGAGAACAAGTTATCTGAGTTGAAGATGAAGCTAGATTCTTCAAAAATCGCTGCACTTCAGGGAGGCACTGATGGTGGCAATGGCCAGTTCTCTTCTGTCAATGTGGGGAATCTGATTCCAAGTTTCTTTAAAAGGGTGTTTGACATCAAGGATTATTCTGGGAGCAGAGGGTTGAAACAGGAGCATGAGTGCGTCATGTGCTTGTCAGAAGAGAAGAGAGTGGTATTCCTTCCATGTGCTCATCAGGTCCTGTGCGTCAAATGCAATGAGCTCCGCGAGAAACAATGGATGAAGGATTGCCCTGCTTGTAGGACCCTGATTGTTGGCCGCATTTCTGCACGTTTTGCTAATAAGCCATAAGCTATATCTCTCTGAACCATTTTGCTCAACCACGACCGGTGAGTTCATGGTGGATAGGTGAAAAGGAGCTCTGTAGAAATCCGTTCAAACTTATTGTGCTTTTCGTTTTTGTTTTGTGTCTTTTGAATAGTTCATACTAGTAGTTCAAAAGTATGAAAAAGATAAAAGAGAGGAGAAAGTTTACAGGTCACAGCCATCTAATAGAGTTTGTTCTTTTTCATATAATTATATAAAATCATTGTGTTTGTTTGTTTGTTTGTTTTTTTTTTTGCCCCAAATTTCTTGATTCTCATACAACCTTGATTGCCTCCCATGAATATTTTTTTTTTTTTTAGGTTCTGAAGTCTGAATAAATGGAAAAGTTGAAGAACTAGCTGTCTCTTTCCCCTTCCGTGGATTGGTGTCACTGAGCATTGCATAAGCTTATTAGTCATTACCCATCAAGTTTCCTTTGACATTTCCAAGCTGGGGATGAAATCGGTTATAGGTAAAGCAGAAATAAGCCCCCAAAAGAAGTTCAATTCCTCATTGGTCAAGTACGTGTTTAGGCTTCTAGACATTTTAGTACCAACCATATTGATTCCCAATACCTACTATTCCTTGTCTTAAAGTAGTGCAGATGTCTTTTATCCGAGACTGCAAACTTGCTTGTATAGCAAACATACCAGAAAGTTGGGTTTTTCTACTTCTACAGTTTTATTTTATCCTAAGAAGAATCTCTGAATCCCTTCAAGTTTGATAAAACAAATGGACTCATTTCCAGGAAATAAATGGGAACATCAGGCAAGTTGTTATAACAATCTCTGAGGTTGCTGGTCTGTGCTTCCTGTTAGTTTCTGGATCCTTGTAGCCCACACGCTTGCCCAACATCAGAGGTCAGGAGAGCAGAACATGTGATTATTCCATCTGCATGGCAACATAAAAAACAGAGTTCGACTCTTCCTCAGAGAGGTCCGCCGTGGGCATGCCATGTAAAGGCGGGGCCCTCCAATGATTGTACGAAAAGCCTTGCACAAAGAGGACTGAACTTAGAATATATATTTTTTTTACTCTAAAGTCGTTTATTGCAATTTTAAGACGTGACAGTTAACAAATGACAACAAAATAATCTGAATCAAATAGTACAATTATCAATGGTGGTAGTAAAGCAATGAACACTGAAAAAAGCATCAAGAGGTGGGATATTGTCAACAAAATGATTCGAGTACGAGATTTTGCTGCAAACTTAAACTCACATGTAGAGAAAGAAAAAAAAAAAAAAAAAAAAAAGAAAACAAAATCGTCGGAGAGATTTTGGTCCCTTGCTATGCTCTTTCCTACAATTATTAGGTCAATTAACCAACGCAAACAAGTCTACAAATGATGATTTTGTCTCAAGTTGTCAGTTGTTGCTAATTAACGTAAGTAAATTAATTCTTGTAATTTTTACTTTTGCCAACGAGCTTATTACGTTGTTTTGGCAGGTTGCAGTGGAACAAGTTATAAAGTTTACGAACTTCCCTGTAAATAACCATTCCTTTTTTGTTTATTGTACAATTTCAGAAGGTTTGATAGACCCCAAAAAAACTATCGTTTTGACAGGAAATGATTCAATAATCTTTGGATAAATGGTTTTTATTACATTTTTTAGTGTTAAATAACACTTCTCATTGGCAATTCCTTTTATAGAAATCCATGTTGATTGATTTTCAAAAGCATCTGTAAATGCTCCTTTATTGCTAGGGAAAGCATCTTCTTCCATCTCTCAAGATATCTGCTTCAGTGAAGAATGAATGAGCTGCTTCAATTTTTTCTTGATTCTCTAAGCATTAATGGCTGACTGAATTTGTTCCAAGGTTTTCCCTTTTGTTTCAGGTACCACCGTGATCACAAACAATATAGCCAGTGCATTGATTGCAGCATAAAGAATGAAGGTACCTGGAATCCACAAGAGTTGCAGGTAAATTCACTAATATCTTTTATTTTCTTGGAGGTCATCCTATTGCCTTTTATAATCTTTGTGAACTCAATTAACTTTGCTTTGTAATCTCAATTGAATCAATTTACTCCTTAATTGTAGGTAATTTAAAAATTTTTTAAAAAAAGGGAAAAATTTAATCAATTTACCGTAGGAACTCCAGCTCATAAGGAAGTTGAAAGTGTAAGAAACTGCCCATGCACCGAACCAGTTTACTAGCGTTGCCAGGCTTCCGGCTACTCCTTTAATATTTATCGGGAATATCTGCAACCAAATGTCATGGTTAGATAAGCAGAATGCTTAGTACATCGATTAGAATGGTACTTTTTTTTGTTACCTCAGACATTACAACCCAAGGAACTGCACCCATCCCAGCTGAAAAGGCACTTATGTACATCTGAGCTCAATTCAGAAGTAACATAGAAGAAATAGTAAGCCATTAGTTTGCCAGTGAACAAATTGAATGGATATATGGTCTGATGAGATTTACCAATATGCCTGTTACAGCAAGAATGGGGACTGCATTGAGTGCCAAATTATGATCCTATTTGGCAATGATTATCAAAAAATGTTAGTAACTACAACAACAAAGGGAAGTATAGTTATAGTTATAGATGATGGTTTTGAGATTTTTTTAACCTTAAGGTAGAATGAAATCCCAGATAGTACACAGCCAAGGACCAATCCTGTTGAAGAAACCTAGAATGAAAGGAAAATATGAGATTTTCACCTTCTATCCATGAAAGCAATTTGTCTCAGCAATTTAAGGACCTCCTGACTCTTACATTTCTCCTTTTATGCTTACCAGTAATAGAGGCTTTCTTCCAGCTTTATCAATCACAGTTGCATTAAGGCCAGTGATCACAACCTGCACAACAAATGATTGTTTTTAAGTCATTGTTTGCCAGGAAGAACTGCATGGATATCAAGGAAAAGGGAGAGATGAAAACCTGAAGAATAGCATAAATTATTGTCCCAACAGTGGCAGAAAATCCTGAGGCATTTAAAGTACAAAAGCAGTAATGTTATGAAGTGCGTGTACCTTGGTGCATCAGGGTGCAACTCAAAGGTTTCATTACCTGCCGACTCGAAAATATTGCTGACATAAAAGCAGATTCCATTGATGCCACCAAATTGTTGAAAGACCATTAATCCAACTCCTATCTGATCAAAGATAAATGCATGGTAAAGAAAACATTAATTAGATAATAAGAGTGAAAAGTTGTGATTGCTAATTGTTGGAAGAAGATTCATCTGATTGTAAAACTGGGTTTAGAAAAGAGTTATAGTTACAATGACTGAGCTTAAGTATCTTCGTTGAAACAAATCCAGCATTTTTGCTTTTGGAAGCCGTTCGAGAGTCTCTATATAGTCCTGTCAATCAAAAAAATAAGTTTATATTTTTGAAAATTTTTCTCTATGATGCTCTAACTCATTTACTGTTGGTTAGGATGTTAGGTTTAGAATTTAGATTAAGAACCCGAATCTCGGCTGCCTCCTTCGATATATCAGTATCCTTGCCACGAAGATCCTGCAGCGCAGCTTCAAACTCTTTTTCATGTCCTATCTTTGCCTGCATTAAAACAAAGAATTTTATCCAATTCCCCATTTATGTTACTATAGTTCACGGTAAAAAAAAAGATTCCATTATCTTTTCACTGCTGTTTCATAGTTCATACCAGCCATCTTGGAGACTCTGGAATGAAAAAGAGTCCAAAGAGCAGAATTGCACAAGGAATAAGTCCTGCAATCACTCCACTTTTGAGTCCCAGCTTGTGTTATCTAGCTTTAAAAACACACTCAAACACACACATGGGTTTGCAGAAGAATGTTCAGGTATTACCTACCTTTGAATAAATGGATAAAAGTTTTTTTACCTGTTAGCGCTAAAGTCCTCCATGTTAGAACTGTCCCTATTATGAATGCAATAGATACTCCACTGCAGATCATAAGCTGTAGAATAAGATGAGCAAATAATCGGGTAAAACTGTGTGCATATTTCATTGTTTTCGATCTTCGTTGTGCATTTATATCGCACATTTATGACAACTGATGCTTGTTCAGAAATTTACATTCACAACTTCAGGAAATTGTGATGATGATAATGAGTGTTGCTACTTAACAGTTACCAGGCACTTGCACCTGATTTATTGTTGTCAGTGCTCCTCGAAGATTCTTTGGTGCGATTTCAGCAATAAATACCGGAACCTTGTCATACATCCAACAAGGCATCACATTCACAGTCAGTACAGTTTACTGAAGAAGGTTTAGGAGTGAAATCCTAGAAGAGATAGGAACTCACCACATATGAGAAGACTCCCATCCCATATCCTGTTGCCAGTCTTCCAATGTCCAAAAGCAAAGCTCCCTTTTGTTTTCAGTCAAGACAGAAAAAAAAAAAAAAAAGATTATTAATTCATATTTCCGCATAATCAGCTCTGGTTAATTTGCAGTTTAAGCAACGATAAATTTAGAGGTGCAGAACTAAAAACCTTAGCAAAGTAAATAGCAAGCCACCCTCCAGCACAAAAGCCTGTAGCTGTTCTCATTGCCTGCACATGTTTAGTAATGAACAAGATGCAACTTCAGTAAGGGTTACTTGTATTATATACCAAAGAAAAACAGAAGCGTTCGATGAAAGGGCAGTTTAGTATCCATTAATCAATGATTTCCTTCTCTGCTTACCCCTTTCCGTCCAATAAAATCAGCAATTGGTCCACTTGTGATTGCACCAATCATTGCGCCAAAAGTCAATATAGAACCAAACACTGAATACTGCACATTCAAAGATCAAGTGCATCACTTAAAAGTTGCTTCTGATACTGAACACACCAATTGTGTTAATCAGAATGCTAGGTTTTAGCTAATCTAGTAACCTGCAAGGAACGGGCTTGAAAATTCTCCCCTAGTAAGTTGTTGCCAAACTCTGTTCAATACCATTTGACATCTTGGGTTCAATTATGTAATTTGTCCCAATCGTGTTGCTATAGTGATTTCCAGGGCAATACAGTTGATGGCAATATTATCTATTTGATTTATTTTTCTCCAATATGCGCAAAACACACACACTAAAAGATAGAGTAACCATATTGTCAAAAAAAATACCTCCGCTAGAGTCAGAGAGAGGTCCTTCCTGATGGCAGTCTGAGTTGGTGACGAATAGCCTGCCTGAAAATAATATTTGAATACAGTTTTAGAAATAATAGAAGTAATATTACATGCAAATTAAGCTCATTATAGGACATTTTCTCAGCTGTAGAAAGCGAAGGGTGGGAGGGTCTCACACAGGATCCAAACTCAAATGAACCGCATACTGCAACAAAGGTGCTGAAGTAAACTTTCCATAGACTTGCTTTGCTGCTTGTCTGATCAGTATATCCGTCTTCTGCATCGGCCATATTATTCTCTTCTTGCAAGAGAGCTACGCTTACCTCTTCTTGAATACTACTGTCGTTACCTCTCTCTATATCCTCTTTGATGGCCATTGTCTCCGTCACTCCTTCTATATTTTAACTTTCTGTATATTGACACAAATGGAAAAGAGAAGCAGCTTGAAGTAATATGTTCAAGGTGAAGAAGATATTGGAAAAAAATGGGAATCAAAGGGACCTTTCACAATGGAAGGTGGAAATTCCAGGTGGGAATTCCCTTTTATTTGTCAAATTTACAAATGTGTTTCTTTTACGTAATTGAAGCTACATAGCGGCATGCTAGCGGTTTTCTTCATTCATCGGCTCCACGTTGCTGTAATTTTTCTAAAATGAAGTACATTACTTTGACACAAGTGAGCAAAGCTTTGTTGGTATATGCTGCAATTTTCAAATAAATAAAAGAAAGAAATTTAACATAGATATGCAACAGGAAAGCATGGATGTTTTTTAATCAAAAGACCATTTAGTATTATTGATAACATGTACTAATCGCTGATGATGACTAGCCGCCATTGTGGCCCATGGCATTTAGTCTCTTCCTAGAGACCATAAAAAAGGGATCATTTTCAACCACATACTCTCTCTCTCTCTCTCCCCCCCTGCCCGCCCCCGATTTGGTATTTTGTTTTGTACGATTGAGTGGTTGCCATCTTTGTAAACAGTGAGCAGACATAATCAAGGAGCTACCAGTTTCAATGGAATGACTGGTAGTTTTGAATTTACTTAGTTTTCTGTACTGTGATCAATATCTTTCAATGATATTTACAGGCCAATCTATCGAGTCTTGATCGATTTTATTAAACGAAAGTTAGAAAACAAATTAGTTATTCCGTTCTTGGACTTGGATCGGAGGATGAAAATGTTTTGAGTAAAAGATCACACGCTTCATAAGTTTGTAGGTATGGGCAATTTTCCAAGAATCAGACAACAGAAATGATATATATACAACATTAAAGAAAAGATAATGAGATAACCATGAAGAAATTAACGAAGGAAGTAGGTTGCAGTGTGTGATGGGAAATGCCTTCTTTTAAGCAGTTATTGTGCTCAATCAAAACTCATGTTCTTCAAAGTCCAAGCTCATTCTTGACAGGCAATTTTATAGTTAACGGTGACTGGGTCCCATTTGTACATATATTTTTGAGCAAGTCCTAATCCTCCAAAGATAAAATATTAATTAAAACGTGTTTCATTTATTTATTTTCTATTTTTTTAAATATATTTTATAAAATATATGTTATTTTATTAATTTTTATTGTTATTTTTTTTTTATCGTCGGTGTTAATATATAGATATTTGTTACACTGTCCAGCTCTTGTTGGGGGCTAAGGGAGGAAATTGAATTTTTTATATGTTGATTTAGTTATTTCGTGTCCGGAAAAAGAATGCAATTGTTTGGGAAATTGGGATATATGGGATAAGAAATGGGTGGCCCTAACTCAAAAGATTCTTCAAGTGAAACAACACATATTAATGAAAGCTTCATTTAGCTGACATTTACTACTTTTCTAGAAGTTTATCCATAAATTTAATCAAAGAATAATAATAACATAAAATGGCATTCAAATATACCTTGTAAAGGTAATTAAATTTCACTTTCAAAGCCATAGACCCTTTCACTTTCTTTTTCTTATTTTTTGAACTTAAAAATGTTTAACAATGAGAAGACATATTTTAAAAAAAAAAAAAGAAAAAGAAAAACAACGAGGAGAAAAGTGTAACAACATATGCAAACTGCAAAGCATGGCAAAGACATTTTTTAACTGATGCTCTTAACATATTAATCTATTATTTATATTAATATTATATTAAATGGTTAATTCCCTCTTTCTCTCAAATTTCTTCGCAATTATACCCAGTAGTCTCTTTGATTATATGATGGTTATACATAGAAAAAAACCATTTTTTTTCTAAATTTTGGGAGTTGCCCAGGTGGCCAGCCCAAAGAAATATTTACAAAGATGACCCATAAGGCTTTGCATCTGGCAATGTATTTGTATAGGGTGGGCCTTATATATAAATTCATGTCAGATCTTCAAGAAATTGAACGGCATCTTCATTCTTCAGCTATTGTAACTTACCAGCCTCTTTTTCTTGCTTTGACAAGTGGTGGTAGATAGAGCTAAAACTCCGGGATTTAATGTTGCTCATTTACTAGTCATCTCTAAGACATTTGAATTCACGTTTAAAGATTGCGGGTCAAACTCTAAGATAACTACCTCTTGCCATCTTATGTGCTGCTTTCATTTACCCTTTCTGGCACATCAAATTCAGTCATCCATGTAGATTAATCCTTGAGGTATGGCTCCTGAACTGCAAAGATGCCTCCACAGTTCCATATTAGATGCAGGTCCTGGCAACTGTAATGGATGCACTCTTCTCCCTCTCAAATCTCTCGACAAGCACGTTGCCGAAGCGAAAGCTGTAAATATCATTGTTTCTCTACTGATTTGCCAAAAAAAAAAAATATGTGCACGAGCAGCATCACACATTTTTTTTCCCGTCCAAGCTTTAGACCAGCATGAGCTGCATCAATTCTACACTACATGATTTCTTTTGCAAATTTACCAACTTTCTGCTGTTCAAAAGAATAAATACGTAAAGAATAGATTAACCCAACTGTGTTTTTTTTCTTTCAATAAAAGAAGGCATCAAAAAGATTTTATCCTGCATCAAATTCCATATATACACTCTAAATATAGTATGTATTTAATTAAGCAGAAGTAACATAACTTATAAAAAGCTACAAATGAGGCAACAAGGTTTAGAAATGAAGTTCCTGCAATAACCTTGTTCTGCATAAGACCAAAAATCCATGCCACTTAGGTTGGCAAAAACGTTATAAATGAAGAAAAAAAAATGAAACACAAAGCATCATTTGTTCAACAAATCAATTGATGCTTTGAGAAAGTTGCTATACTGTACTGTGTACACCATTATATACCTATAAATTGACATGCAATTGTGTGCCCTATATCGTTTGAATTCAAATGAATCTAACTTGATTGTAAATCTATTGTATCTTTACAACATCATATGCAATTCTAAACTCGAGAAGCACAAAATCTAACTAAACCATAAAAAATCAAGGTGAGCATACCAATCAGGGAAGCACCGTTGGAGGGCTTAATAATCCAATTGTGTTAGGTTGTGCTTTAAAAACTTCTGTTTAAGAGCCTGAACTTGTCCCCTCCTCCTTACTGCCAGAATGATGACTACTTTCATGAGTAAACATCTGATAGCCTGCAGAACTGGAGACCTGACCTGAGCCATTACTGCTTAGAGATCTCTCAATGTCATCAATATGAGCTAACAGAGAAATCGGCCGATCAGGGATTGACGGAACTGAAACGTCCGTTTCCAACATTTTTACAACCTGATCCATGAATGGCCGGCATTGTAACTCTGGATGAGAGCAAAGAACCGCTATCAACACATACTTCTCCATAACTTCTGGCGGCCCCAACTCCGGCATGCCATCTTCGATAACATCCAAAGCTCTCTCACTCTTCACCAACGACCAAGCCCAATCGGCCACTAGAGAAGGTTGGTTCTCATCACTCATAGTGAGCGCCTTCTTTCCACTCAACAGCTCAAGCAGGACTACACCAAAGCTATACACATCACTCCTCTCAGTCAATTGCCCATACAATGCATACTCAGGGGCAACATATCCCATTGTTCCAGCTACCCTAGTGCTCAAATGTGTCATCCCCTCTGGTGTAAACTTTGCAAGTCCAAAATCTGCTACCTTGGCCTCAAACTTCTCATCCAACAGTATATTACTCGCTTTAATATCCCTATGAATGATGGCTGGCTGTGCCCCATAATGCAAATAAGCCAGTCCCCTAGCTGTCCCTAGCGCAATCTTTTGCCGAACAGGCCAACTAAGTCTCCTTTCCACGGAACCAAACAGATGATCATACAAACTCCCATTCTTCATTAAATCACAAACAATTATCCTTTGATGGCCCTCCAACGTGGTCGTGGCTGTACAATATCCCCTCAAAGCAACGAGATTCACATGCCTGACGCTAGCAATAACCTCAACTTCATGCGCAAAATTGGCATCACCAGTAGCAGAACAATTTTTGAACCTTTTCAAAGCAACCTCAGAGCCATCATGCAAGTAACCCTTGTACACATTCCCATAGCCTCCTCTTCCAATAATGTTATCTCTAGAGAAATTCCTAGTCGCTTTCTTAATCTCATCGAAAGTAAAGTTGACCAAATGGGTACTTTCACTAATTGAAGCCAACCCAGAACATCCCAAACTACCACCCATCTCGAGATTCCTAATTCTCTCTCTCCATTTCTTTCTCTTCGAATCCTGATATTTTCTATAAAGAAACCAAGACCCACCAATCGAAAGAGCTAGACCAACACCAACCCCGATCAATACACCCAAAATCACAGCTCTTCTATTACTTTTATGATTACTACCGCTATCACTAAGCTCAATCGAAAATAAACAATAGGCCGTACCTGCATCAGTTGGTCCCAGGTAATTAACAACAGCAGCTGCATAAATATACGGGTAGGCCGTACAGTCAGACTCGTTTGCAGTTGAATTGTGGTTCAAGTACGAAGCTTGCAAATTGGCCAAGCTTCTAGTACAGGAAGCACAGGCCGAGCCCCGTAACGACTGGTTACAGTTCGAAACGACGTCGGTTAAGGTGGTCTTCGGGATCAGAGCTTCGAAGTCAGCTTTCGTGGTGACGTTCATGCAACCTTGGGAGATCCAAGCGGTTTGGAAACCGCAGGAGGAACGCATGTTGAAGTTCGGGAGAAGGGATTGGTAAGATTGCCAACAGGAGTCGGAGGAGTTTAAGGGAGGGATAAACGACGCGGTGCGTTTAAGGTAGTCAGAGAGGACGAGGCGAAGGCCCAGGCGAATGTCGTCGCACTCCATGGAGGTATTGAATCTGGGACTGCGGTTGGAAAAGAACGGGCGGAGGATGGTGAAGTTTAAGGGACATGACAAGTTGTCGCTCTGAGCAAGGCATGGTGGGGAAAAAGTTAAGATGAAAAAGAAGACGAAGAAGAAGAGAAGATGGTTAAACTGAAAGGACATTTGGGGGGAAGCTGTTATAAGCTAGCAAATCATTGGGGAAAAAAGAGATGAAGATGGAAAGAAGGAGAAGTGGGAGCTGTTGGGAATGACTGGGTGGTTTTGGTTGAGAATTTTGACTTGAAAAATGTGGGGCAAAGGAGATGGGGGAAGGGAGCAGTGTTCCATGAGCAAGGAAGCCTATTTGACTAGTATTTGTTTTGTTACTACTTACGAGAATCGAGATCGAGAGAGAGATAAAGAGAGTTGATTTACCAAACTGAACGATGAAGTGAAGAGAAGAGAATTGGAGAAAGAGAGAGGAGGGGGGCGGCTGAGAAACCGAGTTGGCAAGTACGTGGAGGAAGCTGGAAGCTTTGTGTCGCGTTATATTACCCGATAACGTGGTTGGTTTTGTTCGTTTGTGCTCCAACTTGGGTTCCAACTCATACTTTTTCGGTTTTCAAAATTTAATTTTAATAGTGGTTTAATTTCTTCTTCTTCTTTTTTTTTCTTTTAAGAAATCAATCTAAAATGACCGAGGTAAAAATCCCTTTAGATTCTCTAAATGCACGAATCAGATCTAAATCTTGCAGTTGCAAATTTAAGTCTTGTCGAGTGTTTTATATATATATATATATATATATATGCAAAGGAGAGACTACAAATAACTTCAAGTAAACTGGTATTTTTCATAAGTATGTCACTTTCCATGTTTCCCTTTACAAAAAAAAAAAAAAAAAAACCAAACAACGAGTGTCGCTGTATACCATGAATTAGATTTCGACTTCCAATCTTAATTCTGAAATACAATAACAACAATAATAATAATAATAAATTTATCATCTATATAGGTGCAACTACCGTTATTTTTTTATTATTATTGTTATTTTTAAATGAAGTGTAACTTTCTAATAATTGAATAATGCAGGCAGTTAGTTATAGTTATCAACCATGACAGTATTTATTATGTATTAATATTATTTTAAAATCCTTTTATTAAATTTAATATTATAAATACAAGACACTAATATAGTTTAAAAAAATATTAAAAAATTTTAGTAATAATAAAAATATAAGAGTAGGGATGTTTATCAATCAAATTATAGTGTTATAATGACGACAAATTTAAGCAAACAAACCTCAACGGCAATTTAATTTGGTAAGCGAAGTCGAAGATTAAAAGTGTTGGACAGTAG